>SJXQ01000506.1:140863-180752 GCA_006408695.1 Aepyceros melampus | reverse complement strand
GCCCTGTCCACACGGCCAAGCCTCTCTGCTGCCCTTCCTGGATACTTGCACTTGGATTTCTGATGTTGTTAATTCTTTTTCCAATTATGAAGCATACTTTATGCTTTTTATATGACTATAAAGAAAGATATTAAGAAAACCCCCGCAATCTACCTTCAGAGTCTGACACCGCTATTTTTGTAGCATGATCCCTATTTAAAATATATTTTACTGTATGTTTCATTCAGAAAGTAATGTAGGGAGTTGTCTGGGGGTCTGGCATTAGGATTCAGCCCTGTTGCTGCCGTGGCCCTTGTTCAATCCCTGGTCAGGGAGCTAAGATTCTGCATGCCACACGGTGTGGTCAAAACAAATAAAACCAAACCAAATACGTTTTTTAAAGTAATCTATTCCGTGCTATGATGTGATGAGAATGACACTTAACTTTTGTGGTCTTTTTCCTCCCAAATTCATAACTGCAATCTAATCACGAGGGAAAACATAAACCCAAAGTGAGGGACCTTCTACAAAATATCTGACCAGAACTCCTCAAAACTGTCAAGCTCACCAAAAACAAGCAAAGCCTAAGAAAGTGTCACGATCTAAAGGAGCCCAGGGAGACACGGTCACTAATGTCACCTGGTGTCCTGGATGGGCTCCTCCTGGAACAGGAAAAAGGTATTAAACACTTTAGAAATCCCATGAAAGAATAGACATTGGTGGGATTCCCTGGTGGTCTAGTGCTTAAGACTCTGTGTTTCTATGGCAGAGGTTGTGGGTTCAATCCCTGGTGGGGGAGCTAAGATACTCACATGCCATGAAGCCAAAAAAAGGTGACATTGGTTAACTAAAATTGTTCATTAGTTGTTACAAACGCAAGATGTTAACCATAGAGGAAACTGGGTACTGGATATATGGAAACTCTCTGAATTATCTTTATAACTTTTCTGTAAATCTAAACCCATTTTCAAATTTAAAGTTTATTTTTTCTCCCAGTTTTATTGAGATATAATTGACATGCAGCACTAAGTAAGTTTAAAGTGTACAGCATAATGATTTTACTCACATCACGAAATGATTATCACATAAGTTTAGTGAACATCCATCAACTCATATAGATACAAAAGAAAAGAAAAAAAATTTCCTGGTGATGAGAACTCAGGATATACTCTCTTAAAAATGTTCATTTAGAATAAATTTTCATATATAACATACAGTGGGGTTAATTATATGAATCATACTTTATATCCCAGGTACTTATTTATCATATAACTGAAAGTTTATATATCTTTTGAGCACTTGCATCCAAGTTTTGGGAAAAAATATTCAGGCAACATGGAAGTGTGTGAAATAAAAGGCAATAGGTCTCTGCCTCACCTCCCCACCTCACAGTTGGCACCATCCTTATTTTCTGGAAACGTTTCCTCTTTATTGTGTAGTTGAGCTTGTGCTGTGGTGCAGTTCTAAGTCCTGGCTTTTCTATTTTGTTTTACAGTGTAAGCATTTTCCCACATCCTTAAAATTCTTCTTAAAGACAATGTTACAGGTTGTGTAACAGTCATGCACTGTTCTCTTGCCTAAGGTAGCTGTGATCCACCCTTATGATTCCAGGAGATTTGTTTTCATTTTCCATGTTTTAGAAACTTTCCTCCTGCAAAGAACTGCTCCCCTCCTATCTCCAAGCAACAAGGAAGACTGCAAAATCCTCATCCAGGCTTTCCTGGGGCCTCCAGAAAACTTGATTAATCCAACATGTTTCAGCAGAGTTTGGGTGTCAAGCCTTTCTTTTCGTGATCTCTTCCCTTGCCTTTATTTCTCACAATGGAGGATTTATAATCCAATGGGTGTAACTCAGGGGCTGTCAAGACTGAAGATTAAAATGTGGACCTTTTGAACGTTAATGTACAGGGTAGCATCCTTCCCAAATTAGATGCACCTGGAGCCCCAGAACAAGATGCTATTTCAAGGTAGGGTCTTTGCTCATGTAATATGGTAAAATGAGGTCATGCTCATTAAGGATTAAGGTGGGAGTCTAGTTCAGTCACCGGAGTCCTTGAAAGAAGGCCATGTGGAGACACACACACTGAAGGAGAATGTCACATGAGGGTGAGACAGGCTGGAGGGGCCTCCGGCTGCCACCAGGAGAAAGGAAAAGGGCGGTGCTCCTCAGAGCCCCCAGGAAGGAACGAACCCTGCAGATACCTTCAGTTTGGACCTTGAGTCTCCGGAACAGTAAGAGAATAAATTTCTGTTCTTTTAAGGCCCCCAAGTGATGGCATTTTTTACAGCAGTGCTTGCAAACTAATTCCAGCAGGCTGTGGTCTCAGAAGGTGGTGGGTATAGGCAGAGCTCTGGCGCTTGAGTTGAGGAAGGGGTCGTGGTTGCCCCTGTGGGGGCAGTGAGGTATCTGGGGGTGGATGGTCGGGGGAGAGGGGGGGGGGTTACAGGCATCAGGCAGTGAGCAATGGTCCCACTGGGTGCAGGTGTCTTGTGTCATTTCCTTTCTCCACAATCCTCGCCACCTCATGGCCGTTTCTTTCTGGTCAGACAGAAAGAGGCCCACAAAGATCTCTTTCCTCCCTTACATCTGCGTCCAGAATATTTCTAGAAGACCTAAGCTGTTGTTTGCCAGGAAATGCCTTAATTACACAAAGCCTCGAGGGTGCAAACCGGTTCATTTCCAAGCTCTAGCTATGACAAAATAAATTACTTCAGCGCTTCATTTCTTATTCACTCTTTGTAGTAAATTTGCTTGGATAACACACACATACCTTAACAGCGATCACTGTACGGATTATTCACTTTTCCCAAAATGATCTTAGATTGCTCTCCTAAGGGAAATATTGTTGCAAAATCTCCTTTAAAAGAGAGGTGCTGTATCTGCTGTAAAAGCTGATTGCTGATGGAGAGGTTCTCCTCAGATAAGAGGCTGAGGTTCAAGGTTGGTGAGCAAAGTGTGAGTGGGATGCTGTCGATAACTTTCAGCGCGCGAGACCTGATGACGTCTCAGGGGTCCATGGAGTCACTGTCTTTAAGGGGCTAGAAGGTTCCAGGAGGTCATGAGGCAGATATCTGGTGAGGGATTCCTCTCTTGGGGCAGGGGGAGGGGTGGTGCTGGTGAGCAGAGTCTAAAGGGGCTTGATGAGTTTTCCTACAACTATGACAGCGGTCCCCAACCTTTTTGGCACCAGAGGTTGGTTTCGTGGAAGACAATTTTTCCACGGACTGGGAGTAGGGAGAATGGTTTCAGGATAACTCAAGCACATTGCATTTATTGTGCACTTAAATATAACATCAACTCCACCTCAGATCACCAGGCATTGGATCCTGGAGGTTGGGGACCCCTGAATTATGGGGTCAGAGTGGCAAGAGAAAACAGTCACCCTGGACTACTGTGAATGAAACCTGGAATGGAGGATGTGGTTTGTGGGAGAAGAGAAAGCTCCCGGGGTTCACCACAGGCAGGCGGGCCACACCTCCCCAGAGGGGCCTTCACGTCCTCTGGAGGTCCCAGCGTCGCTTTCTGTGTTGCTCATCAATTGCTGTGTAACCTCAGAACTGAGTGGCTTCGCACGACCAATGTCTGTTACCTCGGAGTCGACGTGGGTGTGGAATGCGGGAGTGGAGGGGCTGGTTGCCAGGCTGCGAGCCCAGCAGCCTCCTACTCGGGTGTGATTGTCTCCTTCACCTTCTCGACCTTCTGAGTGTGCGTCAGGGTGAGCTCGAGGCTGCGGAGCGCCCCCGCCCAGGGCAGAGCTAGGGGTAGGTGCAGATCCTCTCCCCTCTTAGCTCTGCAGCCTCGTTGCTCCAAGCCTGGAAAGCTAACGGGCCCTCCCACCCAACCCCAAGCCACCCAGCCGTCCCTCAACCCCAGTGCTCACTGGCCCCCATGCAGAAATTGACACTTTGCTCTAGACCGTACCCAGTCAGCCTCTTTACCGGTCACTCTGAATGTTCATGGTTGGGTCCGCCAGTCTTCTGCATCAGGACGTTGCCAGCAAGCAGTGAGGAGCCTCTTGCGATGAGGAGGGAGGTGAGGAACAAGGCCAGGAGTGGGGTCACAGAGCCAGCGATGGGCCGAAGTTCTGGCCAATCTGATGAAGCACCCTCGGACCGCAGAGAGTCCAGCCCAGGAACGGCCTGGGATGATGCAAAGGAACGGGACATTGACTGGGAAGCCTTCATTCTAGCTTCACTTCCTGCCCAGGTCTGGAGGCCTGGCCTTGTAAGTGAGGGCCAGCAGCTGGGAACAAGGACTCAGAAAAGCACCTTTTCCATGCACGAGGGATGCGTAGCCATCAAAACAGGTTACAATCCGTTGGCAGAAAACTCAGGCCCCTTCCTGCTGCAGCTGCCTGCTATTTGTAATTTAATTCATTGTGGGAGTCCTCCCACCCTTTACTCCCCCTCCCTGCAAAAAAGCCAACTCTGCACAGTCCAGGCAGGGACTCCTGCTTCCAGTAGTGCAGAGTCCCTTCAGTTTAGATACTCACGCAGCTGCGCTCTCTGATGGAGACTGGTGGAGGGAACGCTGGTGCCTGGTTAGACAGACTTGCGTGGGGAGTGGGGGTGGCCAGTTACCAGTTCATCAAGGGTTTTAAAAATCATCTCAAAAATGAGTTCATTTGTCATTTGCAGAGGCCAGGAGAAGAGTTTTAAGGAAAGGGTGGGAGAAGGGATAGGAATGGAGCCTACCATGAACTGTTTTCCCTCCAAGGCTTAACCAAATGCCCGCTCTCCTCCACACGCAGACCCTCTCCTAAAGGCCTCATCATCTTACATCCATCTCCCTTCCTGTGATTCCTGAAGCACTTTTTATCTGGGCATTCATCTTAAGTTTAGCCACATGTTGTGTTAGAAATCTGTGATGGCTTACAAAAATATGAAATTGAAAAGACTTTTAAAACTCAGATATATTGTCACAGAGAAGTGCACGGTCTTATACCGTTGCTAAAAGGGATCAGAAAGTTTCTCTGAGTGTCCTTCCTGGAGGCAGAAGTTAAAGGGCAAAGGACCATTGCAAGGATTGCACGGTGTCCTTAGGGGTGATCAGACTGGTTTTTAGGACTAGAACATCTTCTCTCAAAACAAAACAGAAAAATCTCCCCTGTGGGTCCAGCCAAAGACCTCAGAGCACTGTCTCATCTGAGAAAATGGCTAATTTCTTATGACAGTGTGGGTTTTTTGTTTTGTTTGGTTGTGGTTCCTTGCTTTTTTTTTTTTTTTTAAATCAAAATCACAAGCTGGCTCAAATAACTTACTCCTTTAATAGAAATGAGAAAAACTGAAATTGACACTTTGCTCTAGACAGTACCCAGTCAGCCTCTTTACCGGTCACTCTGAATGTTCATGGTTGGGTCCGCCAGTCTTCTGCATCAGGACGTTGCCAGCAAGCAGTGAGGAGCCTCTTGCGATGAGGAGGGAGGTGAGGAACAAGGCCAGGAGTGGGGTCACAGAGCCAGCGATGGGCCGAAGTTCTGGCCAATCTGATGAAGCACCCTCGGACCGCAGAGAGTCCAGCCCAGGAACGGCCTGGGATGATGCAAAAGGAACGGGACATTGACTGGGAAGCCTTCATTCTAGCTTCACTTCCTGCCCAGGTCTGGAGGCCTGGCCTTGTAAGTGAGGGCCAGCAGCTGGGAACAAGGACTCAGAAAAGCACCTTTTCCATGCACGAGGGATGCGTAGCCATCAAAACAGGTTACAATCCGTTGGCAGAAAACTCAGGCCCCTTCCTGCTGCAGCTGCCTGCTATTTGTAATTTAATTCATTGTGGGAGTCCTCCCACCCTTTACTCCCCCTCCCTGCAAAAAAGCCAACTCTGCACAGTCCAGGCAGGGACTCCTGCTTCCAGTAGTGCAGAGTCCCTTCAGTTTAGATACTCACGCAGCTGCGCTCTCTGATGGAGACTGGTGGAGGGAACGCTGGTGCCTGGTTAGACAGACTTGCGTGGGGAGTGGGGGTGGCCAGTTACCAGTTCATCAAGGGTTTTAAAAATCATCTCAAAAATGAGTTCATTTGTCATTTGCAGAGGCCAGGAGAAGAGTTTTAAGGAAAGGGTGGGAGAAGGGATAGGAATGGAGCCTACCATGAACTGTTTTCCCTCCAAGGCTTAACCAAATGCCCGCTCTCCTCCACACGCAGACCCTCTCCTAAAGGCCTCATCATCTTACATCCATCTCCCTTCCTGTGATTCCTGAAGCACTTTTTATCTGGGCATTCATCTTAAGTTTAGCCACATGTTGTGTTAGAAATCTGTGATGGCTTACAAAAATATGAAATTGAAAAGACTTTTAAAACTCAGATATATTGTCACAGAGAAGTGCACGGTCTTATACCGTTGCTAAAAGGGATCAGAAAGTTTCTCTGAGTGTCCTTCCTGGAGGCAGAAGTTAAAGGGCAAAGGACCATTGCAAGGATTGCACGGTGTCCTTAGGGGTGATCAGACTGGTTTTTAGGAATAGAACATCTTCTCTCAAAACAAAACAGAAAAATCTCCCCTGTGGGTCCAGCCAAAGACCTCAGAGCACTGTCTCATCTGAGAAAATGGCTAATTTCTTATGACAGTGTGGGTTTTTTGTTTTGTTTGGTTGTGGTTCCTTGCTTTTTTTTTTTTTTTTAAATCAAAATCACAAGCTGGCTCAAATAACTTACTCCTTTAATAGAAATGAGAAAAACGCACGCGCGCATGCGTGTGTGTGTGTGTGTGTGTGTGTGTGTGTATTAGTCGCTCAGTTGTGTCTGACTCTGCAATCCCATCTACGTAGCCTGCCAGGCTCCTCTCTCCATGGCATTCTCCAGGCAAGAATACCGGAGTGGGTTGCCATGTCTTTCTCCGCGGGATCTTCCCGACCCAGGGATCGAACCCAGGTCTCCTGCATTGCAGGCGGATTCTTTACTGTCTGAGCGACCAGGGAAGCCTGAGAAAAGCGTAAGCCGATGCAAATAGACAAGAAAGAAAGACAGGAGACAGGAAGGGGCACAAGAGGCTTCCCCGCCCCGACAAGAACAGACCATTTTACCAAGAAGTCGGCTGTCGTCCTTCCTCCCCAGCGGGGGCTGTGACTGGGCACCCTGCTGCGTCTTCTCCGTAACCCCTTCTCTGTTTCTGTAGGGGTCGCGAGGTTCCTTGTCCCTGCCTCCCGATTAGGGGCTCCTCCCAGGCCTGACCGTCCCCAGCCTCTTCCTCTATACACAAGTCCTCAGGAAATGTATGCTGGCCTCTGGGTGCAGAACCTCCACCCTTGTTTGGCTTGCTGTCTTGTTGCAGTTGGTAGATGACCTTGTAGTTTTATGTGCAGAAAAGCTCCTGCTAGGCTCCAGCCAGGCAAGTCCCCGCTCAAAGAGGGGCTCCAGCTGGGCCATCAGACTCTTCAGGTGTCGCCCTGTCTGGGCCAGCTGTTGTGTCAGTTGGACCAGCTGTTGAACAGGTATTTTTTAGAAGCTTATCAAGAGTAAAGGACAGAAACGTTTTAAAAAAAAAAAGCACCTAAAATTTCCACACCAAGAACCATGTCTAAAGTTTGCTGCCTGTCCCCTACAGCACCCATCACAATGACTGGCCCAGAGTAGTTCCCAAATCTTCTTATTTATCACAAGGTTGCTCTCTTCCCATTCGTAACTTTAAAGAGTATTTAACAACCTCATCTCTTCTTCCCTGGAGTCGCAGCCTGCGCTAGGCTGCGGGGTTCCAAGTGGCCAGCAGGTGTCACCAGCTAACACGATTCTGAGACACCAGAACACGTGAAATTCTTTTTCTCTGAAAACTTTCCATGGACCCTTAATTGGGCCGTGTAAAGTCCAAATTCCTAACCAGGACATCCCAGGCCCTTCAGATTTAATCAATTCACTTTTTATGGCCTTAGTCCTTACCAGTTCAGGCATCCATTCAATCAATCAGGAAAGGCTTATGGCATTATTATTATTATTATTATTATTTTTAAATCAGGTGCTTTGCTGGGGGCTGGAGATAAAAAGATGACAGAGATTTCATCTCTGCTTTGGAGAAGCTCTCTGCCTACTCCACCTCAGAAAGCAATGTAGGGTTAAGCTGCTGTGTTAAAGAGACACCTATCTACACACACATATACAGTGGTTTAAATTAATGTATTTCTCACACCAGAGACCAGAGTGGTCCAGATGGGTGGGTCAGCTGGGGTTCTGGCTTCTTCTCATCCTGTTGTGTGTCATCATCTGTAGGATATTATCCTTAGTTCAGTTCAGTCGCTCAGTTGTGTCCAACTCTTTCCGACCCCATGGACTGCAGCACGCCAGGCCTCCCTCTCCATCACCAACTACCGGGGTTTACTCAAACTCATGTCCATTGAGTCGGTGATGCCATCCAGCCATCTCAACCTCTGTTATCCCCTTCTCCTCCTCCCTTCAATCTTTCCCAGTATCAGGGTCTTTTCAAATGAGTCAGTTCTTCGCATCAGGTGGCCAAAGTATTGGAGTTTCAGCTTCAACATCAGTCCTTCCAATGAATCTTCAGGACTGATTTCCTTTAGAATGGACTGGTAAGGATATTATCCTTAATTGCACAGTCACTGCTGGGTCATAACCATGTCCATGCTTCAGCCTAAGAAAGGAAAAGAGAAAAAGAGGAGGGTGGGCAATTTCCTTTCAAGCAGCAAACACAGAAGTTGCACCTACCCTTTTATTCACATTCTGGGGCAGGGACCTAGTCCTGTGGGTACATCTAGCTGCAAGGAAGGTTAGGAAATGTAGTCTTTATCTAGGCAGCAGCACTCCCAGCTAGCAATAACTTGCAACTACCAGTCTGGTCAAAAGCATCTCTTTTTTCATACACCTAACTTTATTTTTCTTTAAACTCAAAAAAAATTTTTTTTTCAGCAGAGCTCTGCAGCATGTGGTATCTTAGCTCCCTGACCAGGAATGGAACCTGTGCTCCCTGCACTGGAAGCTCAGAGTCTTAACCACTGGATTGTCAGGGAAGCCCCCAGCCTAAATGGATTCTTGAAATAGTTTATGTATCTTCTACATTGCTGTCAATAGTAATTGTACTGTCAGGGTTTAGGAATGCTAGCTCATGGGAATTTGTGGTGACTAATAGCAGTTTACCAAGCATGTTTCATATTCGTGAGACATACCTATTTCTGCCCAGCAGAAATGATAAAGTATGACCACAGTGACAACCGAGTTCATAAAATTCAGTGAAATGAAACTTAAAATCCAGTTTATTTCTCACTCAAGAAGATATGACATCTGAGTTATTCTCTTGAGACTGTTCAGGTGGAAAAGGAGGAAGAACATTCCAGAATGTGAACAGCACCTATAGAGACCTGTAGTCATAGAGAGGCCAGCTATAGTGGTACATTGGTTATGGGGCGTGAGTATGTGTATGGGGAAGGGAGGCAGGAGAGAAAATGGAAAAATAGAATAGAATCAGATCATGCTAGGCTTCCTACTCCAAACTTAAGGAACTTGGATTTTACTCTGCAAGGCAGTTGCTTTGGAGGTACTTCCCAGTCCAAGAGCCACGCTCAGATCCCAAACTTTCTGTCACTGTACGTGGGTGGGCTCCTGGCAGCCGGTGTATAGAATGTGACCCAACCGTTTGGCTTGTGAGACCATGAGCGGAGATAACGTAGCAAAGGTGTGTGTGTGCCTGTTGTTTGGTTCCTATTGGAAACTACTTGTGTGCGTTATGAAATCAATAGGAAAGATCCAGAAGCCAAAGGTTGAGAACAGGAGAGAGAAGATTTATGTTCCTCTGAAGGGCTCTTGGCCAAGATTCAAGGCAGGATTGAAGGACTGCGCTTTCATGGGAGGGTTGTCATCCCTGCCATAACGAGAGGATGAGAAAGAAAGACAGGCTTTCATTTGGTGGTGGGAAGAAGAGGTGGCCGTTGCTGTCCCCATCTCTGTGTCTCTGTGTGGTAGAAGCAAGATCATTTCCCGAGTGCGGAGATCGGAGGAGAGTAGAGTGGGTTCCAAACCATGCTTGTGAGAGTGAGTGGACTGGCAAACCTAGTAGTGTTACTCAGTAGGTCATCAATTTATGCACGTATTCAATCGATAAATGTTCACTGAGATCAGGCCGAATGATAGGCAGTGGGACGTGCACAGCAGCTGACGCCAGGGCTTCCCCGTACAGCTGTGCAAGCTGTGCACTGCCCAAAGGTGCCAGTGAGGGATGAGCCTAAGCTGAAATCTGGTTCACAAGGCAAGTCCTGCAGCAGATACGTGTGCCCAGGGTTAGTGCCTTTATCAGTGAACTCAGAGGGCCAATGTGAAAGTCTGCTGCTGCTGCTAAGTCGCTTCAGTCGTGTTCGACTCTGTGCGACCCCATAGACAGCAGCCCACCAGGCTCCACCGTCCCTGGGATTCTCCAGGCAAGAACATTGGAGTGGGTTGCCATTTCCTTCTCCAATGCGTGAAAGTGAAAAATGAAAGTGAAGTCGCTCAGTCGTGTCCGACTCTGTGCGACCCCATGGACTGTAGCCCACCAGGCTCCTCCGTTCATGGGATTTTCCAGGCAAGAGTATTGGAGTAGGGTGCCATTGTGAAAGTCTGAGGGCCTGGTTAAGGGCTAGTTTTGCAGGAGAGAAGGATTCGCTGTGGAGCGAGTGCTGTGATGAAGAGAAGGCTCTGAGGGCACAGAGGGAAGAGTGGCATGAGCCAGTGGAGAGTGAACAGGGGCCTGGAGCCACCAGAGAGTGCTCTGGGAAGCAAGCAGAGCAGGAAGGAGCGCAGTCACGAGCAGAGGCAAGGAAGCTCTGGTCACTTTTTTCTGTTTGACTCTAAACGTTCTCCACTGCAGTCACGCTCTCTCCCCATCAGGGACACCTAATCAGAGCTGGTTGGCCCCACAGGCAGAGGGCACCAGGCCCCCAAGTGTAGCTAAGCCTGGAGTGTTAAGATGCTGATTGGCAGCAGGCTTTCTGCTCAGCCAGGGTTGGGTGGCCCGTGTGGCAGTTCTACTGAGCAAGGAGTGCTTATTTTCACGTCTAGGTTGTGCTGGTGAAGAACAGGGGAAGAGGACAGGACAGAGGTTAGCCCCACGTCGCTTCTGACTCTGAAGGCTTTCTTTCCTTTCTGAAGCCGGGGGTTCTGCTCACAGAAGCCATGACGCCCTTGTGAGACCTCTAGCAAGCCATGTTTTGGGCTTTCCTCAGATGGTAAAGAATCTGCCTGCAATGTAGGAGAACTCGGTTCAATTCCTGGGTTGGGAAGATCCCCTGGAGAAGGGCACGGCAACCCACTTCAGTATTCTTACCTGGAGAATTCCACAGACAGAGAAGCCTGGCTGGCTACAGTCCATGAGGTCGCAAAGAGTTGGACTCAACTGAGTGAGTAACATTGACTTTTTCATAGAGAAATTAGTGCTATTTACATGATAGTGAACACACATTTATACTGCATTTTATGAGATATATATCATATATACATCACTCTATGGACTTCCCCAATGGCTCAGCAGTAAAGAATCCACCAGCTGCAGAAGACCCAAGTTCAATCCCTGGGTCAGGAAGAACCCCTGGAGGAGGGCATGACAACCTCCTCCAATATTCTTGCCTGGGAAATCCCACAGACAGAGGAGCCATGGGGTCTCAAAGAGTTGGACACAACTGAGCAAATAACACTTTGACTTTTTTCAAGCTGCATTTTAAATATTTATCAGTGATTGGTGATATTACATATATTCACTTCATGGAGTAAAAGCTCTCACTATGTTATCCAGTCTGAGATGGGAGACAGCTTGGCGAGTGGACAAGGCCGATGTCTCGGGGAAGGCGGCTGATTCGGCTGAGGGCACGGCTGTTTCACCCACAGAGCCAGGATGCAATCCCTGTCTGCCTGATCAAAAGGACTGCTCTTATTTTTTACCCAGAGAAAGAGAAAGGTGACTCTGCTTTATAGTTGTGAGAATCCCATGAGAAAATCAACACAGGGTGCCCAGCAGAACTCTCTATGCACAGTCGACATGTTCACTCCCAGAAACTCCTCATTGCCTTCTCTCTGTAATCAGAAGTGACCAACCGCTGCTAAACCACAATACTGAGAACACGGCTGGTCCCAGCCCACGCGCCTGCGTGTCACCCTGCTCTCACATGGCACTGGCTTCTGCTTGGTGTTCTAAGATGGATTTCTTGGGGGTAGTGTTCCTCCTCTGGTTTGTCTCCCACTGTGTGGTTTAATTGCTAAGTTGTGTCTGACTTTTGCAACCCCATGGACTATAGCCCACCAATCTCCTCTGTCCGTGGGATTTTTTCCAGGCAAGAATACTGGAGTGGATTGCCATTTCCTTCTGCAGGGGATCTTCCTGACCCAGGAATTGAGCCTGGGTCTCCTGTGTTGCAGGCAGATTCTTTACCAACTGAGCTACTAGACACACAAAAGCTGCAAGAATGAGGAACAGCATGGTGGTCATGGTGGGGTTCCAAGACCATCATCAATTTTTATTAAAAAATCATTCTCTTTGAACGTGGTGCTTATCTGGGTACAGTGCCAAACTCAGTCTGGGACAGACACTGGGAATAAGTTAGGGGTGGGAAGAGCGTCTCCTAACTCTCTAACCCACCAGCTGTAGGAAGTCTTTCTAGACCCAAGGGTTCTCAACCTCACCAGATCCAACTCTGTCCTTTTTTAATGAATACATTATATTATTATCATGAAATAAAAAGGTAAACCACTATAACTTGCCTTTGATGGAGTATTGGTGGGCGAGCACACAAGGGAGCCTTCTGAGGTGTTGGAAATATTTTATATGTTGATTTCAGTGGTGGTTACATGCCTATATTCATATATAAAAATTCATCAAACAAGGAATCTCTCATTTTTTTTTATAAATGTATGTGAATCTATAATTGTCTCCATTAAAATTGAAATTAAAAGTGAGATCCAGGTAAAAGTTTAACTGTGTGTTTTGCCAAATTTTTTATAAATGAGGTGTGCTTATACCCATAAGACTGGCAGAAATTGGGAAGTTTAATACTATTCAGTTTACAAGGATGTAGAGAAAAGGGGAACTCTTCCATGCTGGTAGGAGCATAAATTAGTACAGTGACTATGGAGAGCAGTGTTGTCTGGTAAGACTGAAAATATGTATGCCCAGCAATTCCACTCCCACACGTGAATAGGGACCTAGAGGGGTGGGATGGGGGTGAGAGGGAGGCTCAAGAGTAAAAGGGTATATGTATACTTAGAGCTGATTCATGCTGTTGTATGGCAGAAACTAACACAACATTGTAAAGAAGTTATATTCCAAAAAGAATATATGAGATAGTCTTTGGAATATTGCTAGTAATGGTATCGTATTTAAAGCAAAGTGTTCATCAGTTTTTTTCCTTTATTTAAAAATAAAAAATATTATGTAAAAGTCAACATGGAACAGGAAATATTAAACTTGACTCTGGGCTTTGAGAAACCATGCAGTGCCCAGTAAACACACACATACCATTATTAAGTAACTGTGGTTATTGAAGAATTAAATAAAAATAGTTTTTTTTTTCTTTAAAAAAATCACATTTCCCCACTACAATATTTTGAAGCAATTAGCCTCCAATTAAAATAAATAAAATTAATTAATTTAAAATATCATACTTCCATGTTGCCTATCAAAAGTATAACAGACAGATGAGGTACTAGGCCATTAACTCATTTCTGTCTATTAAAACCCCTTAGAGAAGCAAGCAGGTGAGTCATCTCGGCGTTAGCTCGATGATGGGGGTCAGTGTTTGCTGACAGTAAGCACAGTTCTCAGAACTCTTGAAGACACCTAGGAAGGCGCAGTCCTGAGGAGCCGGGGCGACTCTAGAAAACTAGCCCCACAGCACTCAAGACCTAGGAAGTTAAGATTGTGTGCTGGCACAATTGTGGGACCAGGCATTGAGCCCATCCACGGGGCAATGTGCTAGCCATCCCCCTGTAATCCTAGCCTCCGAGGATTCATGCCTTGTGTGGTCCCTTCCCACGGGGAATCACAGCTGGTCCTGTGGGGCCAATAGAATATGGCAGAAATGACTTCATGCGGCCTTCGAGGTTAGATCATGAATGGTGCTGCAGATTTCACCGTGGTCTCCTTGATCTCTAGGGAGGTCCATCACCATGTTGCCGGGACACTCCAGCAGCCCCAAGGAGGGGTCCACAGAGAGAGGGACTGGGGATCCCAGCTGCCGGCGGGCACCAGCTTGGGTCAGTGTATGAGCCACAGTGAAAGGGAATACTCTCACCAAGTCGTGCATATTAATTATGTTCCGCTTTTTGTATACGTTATACCTCAGCAGAGCTGAATATAAAAGAGACTCCTCTAGCCCCAGCCAAGCCTGCAAATGACTGCAGTCCCAGGTGACATCTGACTGAAATAAGAAACCCTGAGATAGAATAACCCACCCACACTGCTCCCGAGTTCTTTGTGTGTCTATAATAAATGACCTGTAATATATGAAATATGAATATATTTCATATATTGCCTTAAATCAAAGCAAATAAGAAAATTTTAATAAAAATTTTTTAAAACTTTATTAGAGTATAGTTGACTTACAATGTTGCATTAATTTCAGGTGTACAGCAAAGTGAATCTGTTTTATATACATATATTTTTTTTTTTTCACAGTCTTATCCCATGTAGGTTACTATAGATAATTGAGTAGAGTTCCCTGTGCTATACAGTAGGTCTTTATTATCTATTTTATGTATAGCAGTGTGTATATGTTAATCCCAGTCTCCTAATTTATCACTTCTCCCCACTTTTCCCCTTTGGTAACTGTAAGTTTGATTTTGATGTCTGTGAATCAGCTTCTGTTTTGTAATTAAGTTTGTCTACATAATTTTTATTAGATTCCACATGTAAGTGATACTGTATTATATCTATCCTCTGTCTGACTTGCTTCACTCAGTATGACAATCTGTAGGTCTATCCACGTTGCTGTAAATGGCATTATTTCATTCTTCTCAATGCTTGAGTAATACTCCACGTACGCTTGAGTAACATTCCGCATGTACTGCATGCTTTTATCATTCCTCTGTCGGTGTACATTTAGGTTGCTTCCATGTCTTTAGTGCTGCAATGAATATTGGGGTGCATGTCTCTTTGGGGATTATGGTTTTCTTTGGGTATATGCCCAGGAGTGGGATTCTGAATTCTTTTCTCATTCAATTTGTATCAACAAATAAACTAAACGACTGAAGTGACTTGGAAGCAGCAACATGTGTGAGGTGATATCACAGTGTGGTTTTAACTTGTGTCTCCCTCATGATTGATGATGTAGGGCATCTCTCATGTAATATCTATTGGCAAGCTGTATAGTTCTTTGAAAAATATTGTTTCAGGTCTTCTGTCCATTTTTTAATCAGATGGCTTATTTTTTGCTATTGAGGTATGTGAATTCTTTATATATTTGGGACATTAGTGCCTTATCAGATATACAATTTGCAAACATTTTCTCTTGTTCAGTATGTTGCATTTTCATTTTGCTGATGGTTTCCTTTGCTGTGCAGAAATGTTTTAGTTTGACATAGTCCCACTTATTTATTTTTGCTTTTGGTATATGTTGGTTCGGGGAATTTAAGAAAATATCCGATTACTAGCTAACCACTAAGCTAAATGAGCAAAGAATTCAGTGGCCACACGTGACCAAAAATACAAACTCTACAGAATTAGTTCAGGAAAGTCACTAGACAAGCAAATAGCAAAACAGAAAGAGAAAGAGAGAGGAGAAAAAAAAATATCCTCCCCCGGGGGAAGAGAATCTAATTTCCAGACTTGCTGATATATTTTTTTTAATGTCCAGTTTTTCACAAAAATTACAAGATATGAAAAAAAAACAGAAAAGTATGGGGCTTCCCTGGTGGCTTAGTGATAAAGAATCTGCCTGCCAATGCAGGGGACACGGGTTCAATCCCTCGCCGGGGAAGATCCCACTTGCCATGGAGCAGCTAAGCCCCAGCACCACTAGTACTGAGCCTGTGCTGGAGAGCCGGGGAGCCACAACTGCCGGACCATGCGCCGCAATCACTGAAGTCCACGTGCCCTGGAGCCTGTGCCTGGAGCCTGTGTCCTGCAACAAGAGAAGCCACTGCAAGTACAGAGTAGCTCCTGCTCACAGCAACAAAGACCCAGCACAGCAAAAAAATAAATACACAAATTTTAAAAAATACATAAATCAAAATATATTTTTACAAAGAAAAACATGACCCATACACAGGAGAAAAAGCAGTTCATAAAAACTGTCCCTTGGATGTCTATATATTCAAGATCCTTAGCAAACTCAAAGTGGATTAAACTCTAAAAGACCAACACCCAGACACATCATAATCCAACTACTGACAGCTAAAGACAAAAAGAGAATCTTGAACATAGCAAGGGAGAAGCGGCTCATCACAAAGAAAGGATCTTCAGGAAGATTAACAGACCATTTCTCATCAGAAGCCATGGAGACCAAAAGACAGTGAGTGACATAGTCAAGGTGTGGGGCCGAAAAAGACTGTCAACCAAGAATTCTATATTTAGCGAAGCTATTCTTCAAAATGAAGACATTTATAGATATTTTTAAGCAAGAGCATTGCTTGTTAGCAAACCTGCCTTGCAAGAAATACTCAAGGAGTTTCTCAAGCTGAAATAAAAGGATACTAGACAGCAACTCTGATCTATACAAATAAAGAACACCATAAGGTACATATAGGTAAATGTACCATTATACTTTTGTGATCTCTGACCACAATGCAATGAAATTATAATAGCAGAAGGAAATTTGGAACATTCACAAATGCATAGAAATTAACTGATACTTTCCTTGGAATTTTCTGAGTGACAGGTATGAGAGGAGTGTCTTTTGTTATTCATAACAAGACCCTTTCAACCATACCTGAGTTATTCTACTGAGGTAACTCTTTTGGTTTCCTAGATAGCTGATCGACAGAGGAAGCAATCTTGTGATTAAAAGGTTGGAATTTTCAGTCCCAACACCTGACTTCATGGAGACTGAGTTAATCACCAAGGGCCAATGATTTAATCAGTTAGCCAGGCTGCACTAGTGTAAAGAGCGTGCCTGCCAATGCAGGAGGCATAAGAGATGTGGGTTCAATCCCTGAGTTGGGAAGATGCCCTGGAGGAGGGCATGGCGTCCCACTCCAGTATTCTCGGCTGGAGAATCCCATGGACAGAGGAGCCTGGCAGGCCACAGTCCATGGGGTCACACAGAGTCAGATGTGACTGAAGTGACCTAGCATTCACACATACACGCCTGTGTAATGAAACCTTCATCAAACCCCTAAAGTGCAGGGTTTGCAGAACTTCCAGGGTGGTGAACACATCAAGGTGCTAAGGGAGTGTGCTGGGGCTGTAGCTCTCATTTGGCTATTCCTGAGTTGTACCCTTGAGTTCTGTGAGCCATTCTAGCAAATTATCAAGCCTGAGGAGGCAGTGTGAGATCCTACCTCCCAACTTTACAGCTGATTAGTTAGAAGTATGGGAGGCCTGGGCTTGCAATTGGTCTTTGGGACTGAGCCTTTATCCCATCAGGTCTGCGCTAACTTCAGGCAGTTGGTGTCAGAATCAACTTAAATTAGAGGAAACCCAGCTGGTGTCCAGAGAGTTGGGAAATTGGTTGTTGTGGGAAAAGGCCTCACATATTTGGTATCAGAGGTATTCTGAGTAAAAACAAATCGTAGTAGTAGGATTTAATATATCCATTATGTATTCCTGCTTACCAAGTCATCCCAAACTTAGTGGCTGAAAACAAAACCGCTTATAACTTCTCATGATTTTGTGGCTTGGCTGGGTGGTTCTTCTGCTGGTCTTGCCCGGACTCCATCAAGATGCTGCATTCAGGGACTTCCCTGGTGGTCCAGTGGCTAAGATCTGTGATCCCAATGCAGGGAGCGTGGGATCGATAACCTGGTTGGGGAAGTAAGATCCTGCGTGTGTTGCAGTGTGGCCAAAAAAAAAAAAGAAAGAAAGAAAGAAAGAAACTGCCTCCAGCAGCTGGATTGGCTGGAGCTGGAAGGTCTCACTTGGTGGAGACAGCCAGGAAGCTGGGACCCTCTTTTGGCATGCCATCTGGATTTTGAGAGCGTAAGCCCAGTGTGCACGTGCGTGTCCAGCCTCTGCTGTGTCATGGTTAGGTCCCATTAGCAAAGCAATTCATAAGGCTAAGCCCAGGGTCAGTGTGGGAAGACGCTACCCAAGGGCATAAATGCCGTGAATACCAGTGGGCTTGAATCACTGGGAGCCATCTGTGTAACAGTCTGTAATTTTATAGACATTATTGCTATCTTGACAGACAGCAGCCTGCCACCTAATTTTTCTTGTCACATCTTTTTCAGATGAGGAATCTAAGGTCAAGTAACTTATACTTGCCCAAGGACTTCCCTGTTGGCTCAGACGGTAAAGAATCTGCCTGCCAGTGCAGGAGACACAGGTTCAATCTATGAGTCAGAAAGATCCTCTGGAGAAGGGAATGGCAACCCACTCCAGTCTTCTTACCTGGAGAATCCTCATGGACAGAGGAGCCTGGCAGACTATAATCCATGGTGTCACAGAGTCAGATATAATGGAGCAGCTAACATTTTCACTTTCCAGGTCCATAGCAATTAAATAGTGGGAAATTCTAATTTTTTTCCAAAGTCTGTGACCTTCTACTGGATCACAGGCTCCTCCTGGGAGGACCTAGAATGTGAGAAGGAACACAACTCATGCTGCTGCTGCTGCTGCTAAGTCACTTCAGTCGTGTCCGACTCTGTGTGACCCCATAGATGGGAGCCCACCAGGCTCCCCCATCCCTGGGATTCTCCAGGCAAGAACACTGGAGTGCGTTGCCATTTCCTTCTCCAATGCATGAAAGTGAAAAGTGAAAGGGAAGTCGCTCAGTCGTGTCCGACTCTTAGCAACCCCATGGACTGCAGCACACCAGGCTCCTCCATCCATGGGATTTTCCAGGCAAGAGTACTGGAATGGGATACCATTGCTTTCTCCGCACAACTCATGAGAAAACTCCAATTCATGTTTGTATTTCAATGAGAAGCAAAGTGAGGTTTATTTTTGTTTGTATGTTCATGGAGAAGAGAATGAGTCAGATAATACGGGGGGAGGAGATATTAAAATGGTTCTGTGTGACCTTGACGGCCAAGTCATCCCATGCTCTCAGTGGAACTTTCATGGCTCCTCAGCTGTGGGCAGTCAGTATTTCACAGGTAATTCTCTGCTGTGGCTCTTTCCTGTATACTATTTGGTGTTCACTCTTTATTATGAGTTCTTCCTGGTCTGAGTCCCCACAGCCTTTTACACTATCTGAAGCACAGAAAATGCTGTACAAATGTTTGTTGAATGAATGAATGAGCAAGCAGAGATTAGGGAGACCAAAGATGGACTCCACACCTTTCCAGGGACTCAAAGGAGAATCAGTGATTCACCAGGGAGTGAAACATTAAATGTGATGAACAATGAATGAATCATGTATTATCTGAAGAACAAGTAAGAGTTCATAGGAGCAGGTGTTTTGATTAAACAAATACGTCAAAATTCGAGAACTTAAAGACTAATCTTAAAATCGATTTACACTTCTAAGTAGCTTTGTCAGATTTTTCACTTAGAAAATTTCTCTTTCATTTCAGCCATATCTGCTTGCTTGTTTCATTTTGATTTGTTAGTTTTTTTTTCTATAGCTTTTTACCAACAATTTTGAAAGTCCCCAGAGAGGAGCCTGACTCAATAGCACGGCTTCTCTCCTCTTGCTTGTTCTATTCCTTTCAGCCTTGATTTCAGGAATTTAAATTTTCTTCTCCAATTGAGAGTACATTGTCCCAAAGAAAATTTGTTTAAAACACAAGAGTTGGGAGGTTTTGTCTCCAGAGAGATTGAACAATAAAGGGTTTGTCCCCAGTGAAGTAAAGGGGTGAAGCCACAATTCAAAAAAAAAAAGACTTTAAAAAAGTGACTGTTGTTCAGTCACTAAGTCATGTCTGACTCTGTGACGTCATGGATTGCAGCATGCCAGGCTTCACTGTCCTTCACTATCTCCCAGACTTTGCTCCAATTCATGTCCATAGATTTGGTGATGCCATCCAACCATCTCATCTGCTGCCCTCACCACCCCCTCTTCTCCTTTTGCCTTCAATCTTTCCCAGCATGAAGGTCTTTGACAGAGTTGGCTCTTTCCATCAGGTGGTCAAAGTATTGGAGCTTCAGCAACAGTCCTTCCAATGAATATTCAGAGTTGATTTCCTTTAGGATTGAGTGGTTTAATCTCCTTGCAGTCTGAGGGACTCCCAAGAGTCTTCTCCAACACCACAGTTCAAAAACATCAATTCTTCAGTGCTCTGCCTTCTTTATGGTCCAATTCTCACATCCATACATGACTAATGGAAAAACCATAGTTTTGACTATATAGACCTTTGGTGGCAAAGTGATGTCTCTGCTTTTTAATATGCTGTCTAGGTTGGTCATAGCTTTCCTTCCAAGGGACAAGTGTCTTTTAATTTCATGGTTGCAGTCATGGTCTGCAGTGATTTTGGAGAAAATAAAATCAATCACTGCTTCTACTTTTTCCCCATCTATTTGCCATAAAGTGATGGGACTGGATGCCATGATCTTCATTGTTTGAATGTTGAATTTTAAGCCAGCTTTTTCACTCTCTTTTTCCCTCGTCAGGATGCTCTTCAGTTCCTCTTCAGTTTCTGCTATTATAGTGGTATCATCTGTATATCTGAAGCTGTTACTTTAAAAAAGTAAATATATTAAAAAAAAAAAGTAAGTGTAAATCCACTCACTGAATTTGGCCCCCCAGCCAGTTTTGAATGCTATGTTTGAGCTGCATGGGTGGAGTTTGCTACAAAAAGAAAAACTAACCTCCAACAGAAAGGAAGGGCAGATTCATATGGACCATTTCTGAAAAAAACACTAAGCTGAAAAGGGGTAATTTAACATCCAAGTGAAGCACAGAGGGAAAAGAAGTGTGTTTTGAACCGTTTCTTGTTTAGCTCGGTCGACTGTGCTCACACAGACAGTTTGGCTTCCTTGGGTTCCCCAGATGCCCCAAGTAAAACTGGGAAGGGCTCCTGATCACCCGGGGTTGCTGTGGTGGCAGGAACCACTCCTGGTCCCAGATTTCCTGACCTCCTTCTAGAAGGGTCTGCGGCTCAAGTGGGTGTCTCCTTGGGGCACTTGGGGCAGGGAGACAAGCGACGGTAAAGGCAGGGCTGGATAGTGTGAGATCTGGGAGGCCGGGCTAGAATTCCAGGAAGCTGGTACAGATTTCAGATTCTTTCCGGACTTGTCTTCACGCAAAGGAATGTCTCTGGCATGATTTCTGGGGATAGTCAGAGGCTAGTGGAACCAGAGCAGGCGCCCTTCATGTCGAGAGCTGATGCACAGCACTTTTTTTCATTTTCCTTAAGAGCATGTGTGCCCAGTCTTGTCTGACTCTTGGCAACTCACCAGGTTCCTCTGTCCATGGAATTTTCCAGGCAAGAATGAATACTGGAGCAGGTTGCCATTTCGTCCTCCAGGGGACCTTCCCAACCCAGGGATCAAACCTGTGTCTCTTGTGTCTCCTGCATGGCAGGCAGATTCTTTACCACAGCAAACTTAGTTTAAAAGAGTCTCTATATGCTCCATCTCAGTTGAGCAAGGGAGGCAGGTTATCATTGACCCGAGGTTAGACAAGACCCAGCTAGGACTTCATGGCGATCACACAGGAGACAAAACCCAGACTAGAGCACAGGTCTTCAAGTCAATTATCCTAGAAGGTGTACAGGGCTCCCTAGGGCCCAATACCAGCCCTCCAAGGCCAGGTGGGCCCAGGATCCCCTAGACGGGCCAGTCTTTCAGCCTGTTGCTGGCTCTGAGAACTCTATGTCTGGCCACGTCCCTCACCCCTCTCCCAGCTGCCGTGACTGGCCCCTCCAATGTTGACAAGGGGAGTGGGGGACTGTGGCAGAGCTGGGTATAAATATTTATAATGTTATGCATTAGTAAAACACATATTGAGTGCAAAGTATGGATTCCTGCTTTGAAGATCAAGGTGACCTTTGATGGGTGCAGGGCTGACAGGATGCAGGACCCCATCTCTATATATGGCCATGTGTTGGGGGATGAGTTTCTATGACTCTTGGCTCTCCCCAGCCTCTTGCTAGGTGGTTCTCAATCAGGAGCAATTTTATCCCCAGGGCACATTGGGAGATGTCTGCAGGCATCCTGGGTTGTCAAAGCAGGGAAGAAGGTGCTCTAGCTTCTAGAGGGCAGAGACCAGGGTTGCTGCTGTGTGTCCCAGCCCCCACAAATGTCAGTGGTGCCGAGGCTGAGAAACCCTGCTTCCAGGCAACAAGCCTGGGCTTAGGAAAGGACTCCCTTGACAAGGCAACTTGCTCAAGACCTCATGCTAGTGGAGTCCATGCCTAAGGTCAGGGATTCCAGTCAGGTGCCTCCAAAGCCCCCATTCATTCAAGGAAAAGCCATTTTGTTTCCTGACATTTCATTTCTTCTCCTTTCATTCTTACTCTCAATTTCCTCTCCTATAAAATGAGGTCACAGGACTTCCTTGGTGGTCCAGGAGTTAAGACTGCATTTCCAATGCAGGGTGTATGGTTCGACCCCTGGTGGGGGAACTAAGATCTCCCACAAAGTTGGCTTAAAGCTCAACATTCAAAAAACTAAGATCATGGCATCCAGTCCCATCACTTCCTTGCAAATAGATGGGGAAACAGTGGAAACAGTGGCTGACTTTATTTTTCTGGGCTCCAAATTCACTGCAGATGGTGATTGCAGCCATGAAATTAAAAGACGCTTACTCCTTGGAAGAAAAGTTATGATCACCCTAGATAGCATATTCAAAAGCAGAGACATTACTTTGCCAACAAAGGTCTGTTTAGTCAAGGCTATGGTTTTTCCAGTGGTCATGTGTGGATGTGAGAGTTGAAGTATAAAGAAAGCTGAGTGCCGAAGAATTGATGCTTTTGAACTGTGGTGTTGGAGAAGACTCTTGAGAGTCCCTTGGACTGCAAGGAGATCCAACCAGTCCATCCTAAAGGAGATCAGTCCTGGGTGTTCATTGGAAGGACTGATGCTGAAGCTGAAACTCCAGTTCTTTGGCCACCTGATGTGAAGAGCTGATTTGAAAAGACCCCGATGCTGGGAAAGATTGAGGGCAGGAGGAGAGTGGACGACAGAGGATGAGATGGTTGGATGGCATCACTGACTCAATAGACATGGGTTTGGGTGGACTCGGAGCTGGTAATGGACAGAGAGGCCTGGCGTGCTGCGGTTCATGGGGTCGCAAAGAGTCGGACATGACTGAGCAACTGAACTGAACTGAACTAAATTAAAAATTTTAAACTTGGATCACAATACCTACCAAGTAGTATTATTATGAAGATTAACTCAGCTAAGGCATATGAAAATGCTTTGTAAACTGGCCAAGTACTGAACTAATACCAGTTACTATGAATAATCAGATGGTGAGCAACCACACAGTACAAGGCAGTCCATATCTGATCTTGTAGGTTATGGACCGTGCTGGGATGTCGCTTCAACTCAGCCAACAGAGAGAGCTTCCCTGGTGGCTCAGACAGTATAGAGTCTGCCTGCAATGAAGGAAACCCAGGTTTGATCCCTGGGTCAGGAAGATCTCCTGGGGAAGGAAATGACAACCTGCTCCAGTATTCTTGCCTGGAGAATCCCATGGACAGAAGAGCCTGGTGAGCTCCCCTCTGCACCTCTGCGGTAGACGGAAGACAGTGGTGTCTATCTCACTGTTGTTTCTTGTTTATAACACTGCTTGGCTCATAGGAAGTACAGAGTAAACATCAGCTACCATTATTGTTGCTGTTGCTGGTATCTGTCACCTGCTTCCCGCAGTGCTTTTTGTTTTTAAATCCCTGTATGAGCTCTCTGTCCACTCCAGTACTCTTGCCTGGAAAATCCCATGGACGGAGGAGCCTGGTAGGCTGCAGTCCATGGGGTTGCTAGGAGTCGGACACGACTGAAGCGACAGCAGCAGCAGCAGCATGAGCTCTCTGTACGCTTTTTTAACCATGTCAGGTCTCAGTTGAGGCATATGGGATCTAGTTCCCTGACCAAGGATCAAACCCAGGCCCCCTGCATTGGGGGTGCAGAGTCTTAATCACCAGGACCACCAGGGAAGTCCCTACAGTGTCCTTTGACAAACTGCCTTTAGCAATCCCCACCTGGGAACATTTATGTCACATTTTACTCTTTGTAGTAAATGTTGTAAATTCCATGCAGATTGAGGTCAGGACTATTTTGTTGCACCTCCACTTCCTAACACAGTGCTATGGGCTGAATTGTGTCCCTCAAAAAGTCATGTGTTGAAGACCTAACCTTCCATGTGACTGAGTTTGGAGCCAGGGCCTTTAGGAAGGTAATTAAGGGTGAAGTCATAAATGAAGTCGTATGGGCGGGGCCCTGATCCACTGGGATTGGCGTCCTCATAAGAGTGAGAGACCGTGTGGAAGACAGAGATCTCTCCCATGCGTGCACACAGAGGAAAGACCACGTGAGGTCACAGGGAGAAAGCAGCCATGTGCAGGTCGGAAAGCGCTCTCCCCAGAAACCAAGCCTGACAGCTGGTTGATCTTGCACTTGAGAAATTAAAGTTCTGTTGTTTAAGCCACCTTGTCCGTGATATTTTATTACAGCAGACTAGTACACATGGAGGGCACAGAAACTTTGGTGGAAAAAACAAGTGAAAGAATAAATACATTTCCTGCTCTTGAGAATCATACCACCTAGTAGAAGCCTGTCACTGAGCACTCACAATGTAATACTTGTAATTATTAAAATATCTACTGGTTCAACAAATATTTATTGACCCTTTACCATGTGCCAGGCATGGTACCATGTGATGGTACTGGGGATAAAGCAGGAAATGAAATAGGGTCTCTTCTGTCACATCTGACGTGGGAGACAGCAAACAGCTTGGTACCGAATCAGGGAGAGGAACACAGCAGGCGGGAGGGAAGGAAAGGGTGGCGGCTATCTTTTGTACAGGATGCCTGCGAAGTGCTTTCTGACCCAGTGGTATTTGAGCAGAGACCTGAAGGAAATGTGGAAGGAACTGTACAGGTAGCTGAGGAAAGAAGTGCCAGGCTGAGACGGGCAAAAGCAAAAGCTTGAGTAGGGAGCCGACACGTTCATGCAAAGGGGCCCCCGATGGCTGGAGTGAGACAGGAAAGGCTGAGCGGGCTGGGGTCCCCGTGGAGCACCAGGGCCCCCACTGGCTCAGGTGTCCCCTCCAAGCCCGGAGAGGAGCCTGGTCGTGTCTCACTTGTCACCCACTTTGTAACTTACACAGTTGAGATATTCCAGCTGGATTGGGCTCCTGCCTCCTTCTGTCCTGTTCCCTTCCATGGCACTTCCTCCCAAGGTGGGTGCTGTCATCCGTTTGACTCTTTGGTGATCCGGAAGAGAAAAAGCTAGAAAGCCATTAAGTGGTTAGTGGCGTGTTCTGTTTTGTTTTTTTGAGGGAAATGCCTTTCTTTTATTATGGTAAAATAGAATGGCATAAAACCACCATCTTAGTTGCACTTCCCTGATGGCTAATGATGCTGTTGGGTAGTTAGAATAGGAAACAGGAGTCCAAAATGGCAGTGGCTAAAAGACAAGGAAGGGAAAAGCCCGCGAAAATAGAATAAAGGAAGGTAAAAGAAGGTCGGAGGACCGGAGTGAGGACTTCAGGTAGAACAAACAGCACTCCTGGCTAGCCCAGGGCAGGCCCGGGGGAGGGGAAAACATATAAAAAGAGGAGCCAAAGGGCTCTCTCTCTCCCTGCACCCCCCATCCCCCCCCTATCTTTGGGTCGACATGCCCTCACGCCTTGAGAATGGATTTTCCTGCTATTATCTAACGTTTTCACTTTCACCATCTTAGTAATTTTTGTGTGCAGTTCAGGGATATTAAATTCATTTGCGTTATTGTGCACCCATCCTTGTAAGTCTTTTAATCGAAATATTGTTGACGTACAATATTGGGTGAGTTTCAGGTGTACTGCATAGTGATCTGACATTTGCATAAACTAGGAAATGTTCACCACAATAAGTCTATTAGTGTACAAAGTTATTGCAATATTATTGACCGTGTTTCTTATGCTGTGTACTACATCCCTGTGACTTATTTATTTTATAAATGGAGGTTTATAACTCTTAATCCCTTTCACTTATTTCACCCAGACCTCATCCCATCTGGAAATTACCTGTTTGTTCTCTGTGAGTCTGTTTCTGTTATGTTTTCTTTCTTTGTTTGCTTTGATTTTTAGATTCCACATGTAAGTGAGATCACACAGTGTTTGTCTTTCTCAGCCATTCCTTTTTATGGCTGAGTAATCCTCGACTGTGTGTATACGCCCCATCTTCTTTCTCCATTCATCTGCCGATGGTTGCTTCCATGTCTTGCCTGTTATGAGTAATGCTGCAATGAACACCGATGTTTCTCTATCATCTTTTCAAATTAGTGGTTTTGTTTTCTTCAGGAGCTGACAGAGTGTTTGAGCATAAAGGATAGTGCACGTGTCCTGTTAAGACTCCCCCACTCTGAGGGGGTCATAGTGCATCAGGACGCTGTGGCCTGCAAACCTCTGCATTTGAGTAGAGTCACAGGGGTTTTTCTAGAGGGTGCAGGCAACCTCCCCCTTGGGTGAGGAGGAAGTTGCCATGGGCACTGGCCAGATTAGCAGTGAGGGGAGATTGTTGTGAGCTAGAGAGATCAGCGGGGCTGGATCACAATGGACTGTCGATCATCTCTCTTTTTCTTGGCTTTGTTGCTTTTAATAAACAGGCACCATATTAAACTGGGGAAGCAGTGAGATCCACCAGTTCTTCTTACGCTGTTACTTGGCCCTCACAGACTCTGGCGATGCAGCCATCTTTTTAGTTCTTGGTCACAAGAGGGGGATCCTGAGGTCATCTGGGTGACACCAAGGCAGCATATTCATGCTGTAGGGAACTGGCTGTCCACTGCACCCTAAAGTTCCGGGACCAACAGGCCTGTCTGGGGCAAGGAGAGCTTGACAGATCTCTTTGACCATGACCCCTGGACACATTAGACATGAGTTTATGTGTTTTGTGCGTGGGGGTTTGTGTACATGTCCCTTTCTACATCCTTCTGCCCTTCATTTCATTACCAAAGCACCTTAAATGGCTCTGTTTCCCAAAGACAGGTGGTCTTACTCTTGGAGGGGGTCTGCTGTCTGTCCCAGCACGTCCCATCATTGTCCCTTGCGTGCACCATCTCATGTAAATAAATCGCAGGTGGCCTCACATCTGGCCCTTCTTTCATGTCTGAACATGTCTGAATTTCCAGGGGACATCCCAGGCTAGGCTCTCACTCTGGAAGTCCCACTCTCTGTGCAAACATGTGTATACCCTATAAGGGTGTTATGTACATTCAGAGGTGTTTGTATATCTGGATGACGTGCCATGGCTCATGGAGCTGACCACAGGAACGTGCATTTGGGTCTGTAGGCTAGAGTTTCTGCTCGTGCCCACGTCCGCACGATTGCCTTCTGGGCCAGAATGACACGACTTCTCTGCCTTAGTGTAAACATGAAGAAGGAGATCCTTTCTGCTGTTTCAGTCACTCTTATTTTACATTAACTGGGGGGTGGGGGAAGAGAATTTTCCATTGGGTTTTTGGCTGTTCATTTGGAAGCCTGTTGTCTGACGGTATTTCCTTTGTCTTCCTTCTGTTGCGTGTGTTTTCTGCTCTGTTTCAACACAGGCATAACATTCAGTATCTACCATTCTCATTGGTAAAGAGCTTTATAATTTATAAAGTTCTTTGGCATCCAGCAGTTCGTGTAAACATCACAGCAGCTTTGTTTAGAAGGCATTGTTTCTTTTAATAGATGGAGTAATTGCAGGCCAGAGAGTGTATACATTTACCCAAGGGCGCACAGAGAGGAAATGGCAGTACTGGGACTTGAACCCTACATGTGTGTGCCAAGGCCACTGCCCCAGTATGAGACTGTTGGGGACTCCTTGTGTTTTTGTTTGAGAATGTTCAGGTGGCTGGTTAATGGTTTCTTGCCATAGAAACACTAATGCTAAGGAAACAGTTTTCACTCTTGCTATCAGACAAACATAGTGTGATTAGCTGTTTAAGAATGTCCATTTTGTAACAGGGCTAGGCAACTTTTCAAAGCCAAAATTTCTGATTTGTATGAAGAAGCATAATAATAAAGAATCAATGAGCAGTTTAAAGCTAGTTTTTATCTAGAAAAAAATATACCTTGGGGTTTTCCTGGTAGTCCAGTGGTTAAGAATCTGCCTTCCAATGCAAAGGACTTGGGTTCAATCTTTGGTCAGGGAACTAAGATTTCACATGATTCAGGGCAGCTAAGCCTGTGCACGCAATAGGAAAACCCAGTACAGTCAAAATAAAAATAAGGAAAATTTATAAATACATAAAGGACTGATGCTGAAGCTGAAACTCCAACACTTTGGCCCCCTGATGCAAAGAACTGACTCATTGGAAAAGACCCTGATGCTGGGAAAGACTGAAGGCAGGAGAAGGGGACGACAGAGGAGGAGATGGTTGGATGGCATCACCAACTTGATGGACATGAGTTCGAGCAAGCTTTGGGAGTTGGTAATGGACAGGGAAGCCTGGCGTGCTGCAGTCCATGGGGTCACAAAGAGTCAGACACAACTGAGCGACTGAACTGAACTGAAAATTTAAAAAAGAAAAAAAATACATCTTCCTACTGGATTATCAGTTGAAGTTCTTTAAGGATCGGTAATAAAGATGAACCTGGGTTAGCATAAACCAAAAGTAGAAATGAATAAAATCACAGCTTGTCTCAAGGAACCAAGGAGCAGAAGGCCACCAGGCTAGGACCAGAAACCATTAGGACATTTTCCCCCAGTTCTTGCCTCTGCTTCCCTCCGAGCATGTGCTGTGGTCTCCTTTCTGTTCTCAATTAGAACATGGTTTTTCTGCCTCTCTGACCCTCCAGGAGGATTATGGAAATGTGGCCACCCAGTATTTCTACAGCTTGAGATACCAGCAGAGGCTGACAGGCAGCTTTTTGGTCCCAATTCTCAATTCCCTGGAGAGAGAACCTGGGCCCCACCTTGGAGCCAGGTATCCCTTCTGTTCTAATTAACAAGAGCAAGGGGAGGAGTTGGTCACATAACAGTAACACCGTGAACCAGGGGAAGTTCCCAAAGGATGAAGAATAGCAGTTTTGCACTTTGTATGTGTCCTCAAAAGTGTTTATCATAACTGAGTTGCAGGAGAATTGTTTTTAAAATTTGGAATTAACCGTTAGTGATAGTTCTGTATGACTTAATTTTCTTAACTGTTTATTAAGAGTTCAGAAACTTCCCTACAGTTTTTTGTGATATAACTGACACATAAAACTGTATAAATTTGAAATGTACATGATTTGACATGGATATATCATGAAATGACTATTGTAAGAAGTTTAGTGAATATCCATAATCTCATATAGATATAAAAGTAAAGAAATAGAAACAAACTGTTTTCCTTGTGATGGAATTCTCAGCAATTCTTAACTTTCATATATAACATACAACAGTGTTAATTACACTTATCAGTATTGTGCACTGCATACTGGTACTTATTTATCTTATAACTGGAAGTTTATACCTTTTGATCACCTTTATCCAGTTCTCCCTCCTTCTACCTGCTGCCTCTGATAACCACAAATCTAAAGTCATGTGTTTCCTTATATGTTTAAAGTTGAGAACATCTTTGGAGAACACCTAATCCACACCCTGTTTATGTAACAGTGATGTAACCGACACTTGGAGGGTTAAGTGACATGACCCAAGTCACACAGCAAGTCAGTCGAAAGATGAAATTGGAACCCATATCTGAATCCCAGAACTGTGCTCTTTTTATTGTACCAAGTTTCCCACGTGATCTGGAAGTCTGATAACTGGTTTTGGGAAGAAACGACATGTACCAGGCAGTGCTAGCTCCGAGCAGCCGAATCACTAGGAAGGATGTTGAATAAGGGGGTTAAGTCGACTGAGAAAGCTAGTTAAAAAGTTTCAGTCCAGCTGTCCCTCCTGAATCTGCGGCCAAGCCCAAAGTCTCAGGGTGGGTGATGGAGAAGGTAAGATGAATGCAAAGTGGGGAAAGCGGGGGCAGCTGACCTTGCCCTGCCCCTCACTGAAGTCCACATCAGGCCACCCCATCTCCATTGTCATCATGACCTGCAGGAGAGGGTTTGGAAGAGCTGGAGGAAGAGATCCCACCGAGCTGGAGCTTCAGCCCATTTGCTTCCCACACCAGTAACGGATCTATTGGATCCACAAAACCCAGCATGAGCTGTGACCAGACCTGCCCTGTCTGGACCTTCTGGGAATAGTCATAGCTACCACTTCACCTCCATCTTCCACATCACGTGCAGATGACTCTTGCGGGCAGCCCTCACCAGAAACACAGAAGGGAGTTGTGGGAGCCCTCGCTCAGCCCTGCCAGGTTGCAAAGCCACCACATTGCAGCGATGGCTCTGGGGATAGAGCCTCCCAGCTTCCGCCCCTCCCCCAAGACCAGCTCTCTTTCCAGCTCTCCTGTTGCTGCTCCTACCAGAACACAAGCGGCCAGAAGCCTGCCATCTAAGCTGATGTGCAGCGGGGGAAATGAGATGACCAGAGCGGGGCTTCTCACGGGCATCCTCATTGCCTGCAAGTGATTCCCTAGAAGGTACCGACTCTTTGCTTGGGTTCACAGAACACGAGCATCTCCCTCCCTTGGAGGGTGACGAGAGAACCGCTCCTCATTATGCACCCTGATTCATCCCCAGTCTCGGATAGAATTAGTCTCGAGCAGCACAGGGATGGTAGCGGAACCTGTTCTGCTAGTTCCTGTGAACTCCAGGGGGCGGGGTGGATGTGTCTGGCCCGTTATTGGCTAACTGTGTCAGAATTAGCCTTCTTGTCCTCAGCTTTGAGCCTTAGCCACAATTCCAGCCTGATAAGAAAGTTCTGACCTAACATCTCATTTCACAGTTCTCCCTTGGAGCTTTCTGCAGACACTAAAGCTCCTATTATTAGGAACACCAATTAGGGAACTTTTAGAAATATGTGCTTTTCAGCTGAGAAGGAAATACACATCTTCTGTCATCTGAAAAGTGATGGGGAATCAACAGAAAAACTGGATGTCCAAGATAGGTACCCTTCAGTTTAGTTCAGTCGTGTCTGACTCTTGTGACTGCATCACGCCAAGGGAGTAAAGAAGGGGAATGAAGGACTTCCTTGGCGGTCCAGGGGTTAAGACTCCATGCTCCCAATGCATCAATGCAGGGGGCATGGATTTGATCACTGGTCTTGAAACTAAGATCCCACATGCCACAGGGTGTGGCCAAGAAAAAAAAAAAGACAGAGAGAGAAAAGGGGATTGAAGCAACGTTGAGGCTTTCATTGAAATGACTAGAGTCCTCTGGGCATCCTGGTTGCTAGGAGGAAGAACTAGGACCATGAATGGCAGAGGGAACAACTAACTTGCTGTCATACTTAGGATTCCAGGCAGATAGAGGAACACCATCCCTGCCCCAGGGCCATAATGTCTTCATGGCACTTGGCTAGAGGTTCCATTCCATAAGAGATCGTAATTGTTCCTCTAAACACCTACTCAGAAAGCTTTCTGCCTTTTTTCCTCCATAATCTCATCAGAAGATTTTTCTCCATAATCACATCAGAAGAAAGGAGCAGATGCTTTTAATTCAGTTAATTTTCCTTCCCCAATCACATAAAGAGGAATCTTTGGTTTCTTGGCAGACTAATGTCTCTGCATGTAGTGTAAATTGCCCTTATCAGATGCTATCCTGGTAACTTTCTTTCTACTTAGTTCATCCTCAGGCTGATTCCTTTCATCCCCACAGGCCGATGGGAAGACATCCTCAGAGACGCACCCGGAAATCTTTCCCTGGCCTCTGTGCATACATTGGGCAGTCAGTTCACACATAAAATTAGCCACAGCATGACTTAACCTCTCCGAGTTTAAGTTTCTTCACCTGTAACGGGGACTAAGACTTTCTCCATTGTGGGGTACTGGTGAGGATCAAGGCGGTACCCAGTGCTCCCCTTCACCCTTTCTGTTCCCTTGTAGTAAGCACCCGTGGCAGGGGCTTTATCCCACAGGCCGATTTGTGCTCTTTCTGACTTCTGCATCCTAGGAAAATAAGCAAAGAGGGTCAAGGTCAGTTTCTCTGAGCAATCAGGCTTGTCCAAGTCTCTGTTCCTGCTCCTCTCTGCCTGCAATGGGCTGAGTTGATTACCTTGAGGCTGCTCTGCCTTCTTGGATTCAAGAAGGCAGAGATCAGAGAGTTCCCCTATGTCTCTTGGTCTAAGCCATATTCTCCAGTGCAATTTCCCCAAGAAATTGCACACCTGGGAGTATGGAGGGCTTGGCCACCTATGACCAAATCATGCTTTGTTTCCCATCTGACTATTCTTCCCTGCAGACAAGCCCCTTGGAGCTGTGGGCCACAGGACTGAGCAAGTCCTGTGCTCCTGGGCATGATACAAACACCAGCAAAACTTCACTTCTAACTTCTAATACTGCCTTTGTTTAAGTAATACAGAACCTTTCTAAAGTCTTAGAATAACTTTAATCTTAGATCTATTTATGAATGAAATAACCTCTGAGTTGTTGGAGGTTCAAAGGAAGGGAACACATGCCTACCTAAGGCTGATTCATGTTGATGTTTTGCAGAAACCAACAAAATTCTGTAAAGCAATTATCCTTCAATTAAAAAAATAAATAAATGTAAAATTAACCAAAAAACCCTTCAACATCCAAAACAAGTAATTTAAAATTTTTAGTAAAACGTAGTATGTATTGAATAGAAAATGTCCTGCTGCTGCTGCTGCTGCTGCTAAGTCGCTTCAGTCGTGTCCGACTCTGTGAGACCCCATAGACGGCAGCCCACCAGGCTCCGCTGTCCTTGGGATTCTCCAGCAAGAACACTGGAGTGGCTGCCATTTCCTTCTCCAGTGCATGAAGGTGAAAAGTGAAAGGGAAAGTTGCTCAGTTGTGTCCGACTCTTAGCAACCCCATGGACTGCAGCCACCAGGCTTCTCCGCCTATGGGATTTTCCAGGCAAGAGTACTGGAGTGTCATGCCTACCTAAGGCTGATTCATGTTGATGTTTTGCAGAAACCAACAAAATTCTGTAAAGCAATTATCCTTCAATTAAAAAAATAAATAAATGTAAAATTAACCAAAAAACCCTTCAACATCCAAAACAAGTAATTTAAAATTTTTAGTAAAACGTAGTATGTATTGAATAGAAAATGTCCTGCTGCTGCTGCTGCTGCTGCTAAGTCGCTTCAGTCGTGTCCGACTCTGTGAGACCCCATAGACGGCAGCCCACCAGGCTCCGCTGTCCTTGGGATTCTCCAGCAAGAACACTGGAGTGGGCTGCCATTTCCTTCTCCAGTGCATGAAGGTGAAAAGTGAAAGGGAAAGTTGCTCAGTTGTGTCCGACTCTTAGCAACCCCATGGACTGCAGCCACCAGGCTTCTCCGCCTATGGGATTTTCCAGGCAAGAGTACTGGAGTGGGGTGCCAGTGCCTTCTCCAAGAAAATGTCCTAGAATATCCTTATTTCAGATCTGTGATTTGCACCTGTTCCCACCCACATGAAAAATCACTCCAGAAAAACAGGTAAACTGGGTCAATGCTGTTGTTCAGTCATATGTGACTCTTCGCAGCCTCAGGGACTGTAGCATGCCAGGCTCCTCTGTCCTCCACTGTCTCCTGGAGTTTGCTCATATTCATGTCCATTGAGTCGGTGATGCCATCCAACCATCTCACCCTCTGCCGCCCCCATCTAAACTGGTGCGAAATATCATTTTGGAGACAAGGAGTTTTGCCTTATGCTTGGGGACATGGCGCTCTCTGGGCTTGGGTGATCTCTTATGAGCAAGAGCACACAGCAGGAGGCAGGTCTTGGGGCAAAGTGGTCTTCTGCTGCCATGTATCTCTGTTATTGTGAGATTCTCACCCTACACTTACTTACAGGATTTCTGTATCATTATGGGCAAAGCTTTATTCCAATCTTGAAAAATCAACAATTTTCTAAGGCATCCCAAACTCTGCTTGAGTGGAAGCAGACACGGCTTTAAGGCCACTGGAATTGAAGGAGGCGCCTAAAACAGGAGGCTTACAGAGGTGCTTCAGCTGTTGATGGCAGGGATGAACTAACCACTTCCTGCAGCCGTGAAAGGGATGCTACGTGATGGGAGCCACAGAACAGGCCTAGAAGGGCTGAAAGTCCACGGAAAGGCAGAAGCACAAGGGAACCCTTTATCTTCAAGGAGGCAGCAGCTGTGTGCCCTGAAGATGACTTGGCAATAACATGGTTTGAGAACTGAGACCCCAAATCCTCCAAAGTCTGGAGATGAACAGAGGGACCCAGAAAAGGAGCAGGTACCAGAAGAAGAAAGTGGGAGATCACCCCTCGGCAGATGCTCTGTCTGCGGGCAGACACATTCTGGATGCTGGTCACTGGATAAATGATGTCAGGATTGTTGTCCTTTTGACTTAAACACCATTTGAGTTTTACACGTTCCAGGACCAAACGTTTGCTTGACTTAGGAAGAAGCAACATTAGCAGAGGCAGCCTCTGAGTGGCAGGGTCAGAGGTGTTATTGTCTTACTTTAATATATTGGCTGAACTGTCTACAATGAATATGTGCCACTTTTAACATTTTATAAAGCACTACTTTAAAAAAATTGTAATTATGCAAAGCTGTATTTAGACATTATATTTGAGACTAAAGGAAGGAGATGCAGCCTGGGGAAGTCCAGGGGGCTGAAGAAGAGGGGACCCACAGTCTGGGTGGATGTTAGACTGGGAAGATTATGGTTGGAAGGTTCTAGGTTGTTTAAACCAGTGGCCCAGTGATATTATCAAGGAGCTGAATTCTTCCTCTCTCTGTTCTGCCTTCATCAGTTTCCGCTTCATCCAAAGCTAACTCCCCACATTCTGGCACAAACTGCTCCAATAATTCAATAGAGGCTTCACATCTATGCACTGTACCATCTAACACAGCACTGTCTGGTAGAAATAAATGCAAGCCCTATGTGTGATTTAAAATTTTCCAGTAGTCATGTTTTTTAAAAGCGAGAAGAAAAAAGTGAAGTTAATTCTAGCAACATATGCTATTTCACCCAATGTATACAAAACATTATCTCAGTGTGTAATCATTAAAAAATGAATAACCTATTTTGCATTCATTTTTTGTACTTAGTCTTCAGAATGCAGTGTGTTTTTTAAAGTATTTATTTTATATTTTTATTTATTTATTTTTGACTGTACTGGGTCATCATTGCTGTGCAAGGGCTTTCTCTAGTTGCGGCAAGTGGGGGCTACTCTCTAGAAGTGTGCAGACTTCTCACTGCAGTGGCTTCTCTTTGGAACACGAACTCTAGAATGCGGGCATTAGTAATTGCGGCTCACAGGCTCTAAGCTCAGGCTTTAAGAGCTGTGCCTGGGCTTAGTTGCCCCCTGGCATGTGGAATCTTCCCAGACTAGGGAGGGAGCCCAGGTCCCCTGCAATGGCAGGCAGATTCCTAACCACCGGACCACCAGGGATGTTCCAGCATGTTTTATATGTGTCTTAGACTTAAAGAGGGCTTCCCCTGTGGCTCAGCTGGTAAAGAATCTGCCTGCAATGCAGGAGACCTGGGTTCGATCCCTGAGTTGGGAAGACCCCTTGGAGAAGGGAAAGGCTACCCACTCCAGTATTCTGGCCTCCAGTATTCTGGCCTGGAGAAATCCATGAACTGTAAAGTCCATGAGGTCGCCAAGAGTCGGACGTGACTGAGTGGCTTTCACTTTCACTACTTAAAGAACATCGTAAGTCAGAGCACCCGCGTTTCAAGTGCTCGATAGCCTCCCGTGCCCAGTGGCTCCTGTACTGGGCAGGACAGACCTAGAGCAGAGGAAAAGTCCTTCTGTCCCAGCGTTTCCAGCTAGAGTGGACATTCACTCTGACTGGACGGCATTAGGCTATTGCCTAGGACTGTAGCTAAGGCAATGGATTGTGCTAATTGGATAAAGCTTGGTGTGACTGTGGGAGGCAGAGTACTGCAACCCCCCCCAACAAAGATGTCCACACCTAATTCCTAGAATTTGTGAACTTGCTAGGTTACGTGGCAAAGGGGAAATAAAGTTACAGATGCAATTAAGTTTGTGATGAGTGGATCTTGAGTGGAGGAGATTATTCTGGTGGTCATGTAGTCACAAGGATCCTTACAAGTGGAAAAGAAGTGGCAAAAGAGAACCAGCAAGATGGCAGGGTGAGCAGAGCTCAGCTGCATGCCCCTGGCCTTGGAGACAGAGGAGGAGGGCCACAAGTCAATGAATGTCGGCTGCCTCGAGAAACTGTAAGAGGCAAGAGAGGGACTCTCCCCTAGAGCCCCCAGAGGAAACGCGCCCTGCCAACACCTCGACACCTCGACTTTAGTCCAGCGAGACCTGTGTTAGACTTTGGATCTCCAGCGCTGTAAGATAACGTACATGTATTGTTTTAAGCCACCATGCACGTCGTCATTTGTTACAGCAGTGAAAATAAACTAAATCGATGACCCAACTTGGAAACCCAAAATCTTAAATGACAGCTGTTTTGAGAGATAAAGGAGTCTTTAGTTCCAAATGCTTGGGTTTTAAGTGTCAAAAACCAAACCATGAAAGAATGAGAAAATTTGTGCCATAAACAATAGACTGAAAAGAGAACAGATAAATAATTGGACGACTGTACCCTGGGAGGTCAGATGAGGTTTTCCTAGGAGAGGGAAAGGGAGTCAGAAAGGCAATAAGGTCATAAGATGCTGTTTATCTTCTCAACAGGTCCTTGCACCCTGTTGCTTCTTTTATGCTCAAACAACAATAGAATTCCACATATATATATATGTATACAAATACATACACACACATACGGGCTTCCCAGGAGGCGCTAGTAGTAAAGAACTCACCTGCCAATGCAGGAGACATAAGAGACGTAGGTCCAGTCCCTGGGTTGGGAAGATGCCCTGGAGGAGGGCATGGCAACTCACTTCAGTATTCTTTCTCGGAGAATCCCACGGACAGAGGAGCCTTGTGGGCTATAGTCTATGGGATCCCACAGGGTCGAACATGACTGAGCAGCTGAGCATGCACACACACACACAGACACACACACACACAGACACTGGGGGGAAGAGTAGGGTGTTTCTCTAGTTGCAGCAAGTAGGGACTACTCTTCAGTTGCGGTGCTCAGGTTTCTCGCTGCAGCGGCTTCGCTTGTTGCAGAGCACGGGCTCCAGGGCACGCAGGCTTCTGTAGCTGCGGCTTCTGGGCTCTAGACCCCAGGCTTCAGTAGCTGTGGCTCGGAAGTCGTTGCCTCTCGGAATGTGGGATCTTCCTGGAGCAGGGACCCACCCGTGTCCTTTGCATCACCAGGTGGATTCTTAACCCCTGGACCACCAGGGAAGCCCAAGGTTGGACTCTCAGCAGTTGAAGGAACACAGACCTAGGTCCTGGAGATCCAGAACTCCTGCTCTCTGGCTAACTGAACTCTTGGGTCATCCTTGACTCCAATATTTATCAATGAAAACCCCTCAAGTGTTTAAATTACTTTCCTTGCCTAAATCCAACAAAATGAATCTTTTCTTCTAGTGGAACATCCTGCAGGGTCAAGGCGGTCACTATTCTAGACATTCGCTCTCCTGTCCTCCAGGAGTATTGGCATCTCGCCTGCTTCCTTACAGGAAAGGTCCTGGAAGACCAACCTGAGGTCGTCCACAGACACCCTGGTCTCTGACAGCCAGCTCCCCAGCTCTCTTCCCAGCCCTTTCTAGTCTCTTCTGACTTCACACGTGCTCCAGGTTTAATGTGTGGTCAGGGAGAGCCAGAACCTTGTAGACTTCACAGTATTTCCTGGTTCATGGCCCTGGGAAAAATCTAGGTTTTTTCCCCCTCTGTGTTTACAACAGACTTTTGTTGCGTAGTCTCCCACACAGAGGGGGAAAAACCCAGGAAGCTGTCTGCTGCCTTTTCTTCAAACTCTGCAATGGCACAGCCAACCCCCTGGGCTATTGTGAATCCTTAGAGTTTTGACCTTAGGATGATTTATGGAGGTTGTAAAAGCAAGTTTATGAGGGGAAAAAAGTGCAGGCATGTAATGTGTATAGAGAGAGAGAGAGAAGGGGGATGGGGAATATAGACACAGTAAATCTACTAATCTGAGGGGAATATATATATGCGTGCTGTGTGTGTGCTTAGTTGTTCAGCCATGTCTGACACTTTGCAAGTCCATGGACTGTAGCTCACTGTCCATGGGCTTCTTCAGGCAAGAATACTGGAGTGGGTTGCCATTTCCTCCTCCAGGGCATCTTCCCCACCCAGGGATCAAACCCGCATCTCCTGCAGCTACTGCAGGCAGATTCTTTACCACTGAGCCACAGGGAAGGCTTCAATAACTATTTAAGTTTATCATACTTGTTCCTAAATAGGCACAAGTGCCTTAAAGATATGAACAGAAAATTCACATAGACGTACAAGTAGTTAGCAGACATACAAGCAACTGTTCAATCTCACAAGCCTAATAAATACTTCTAGGTTAAAAGAAAATGGCATTTCTATTTTTCAAATAATTAAACTTATTTTTTAAATGAATCCAATAAAATCCAATCCAAAACTCCCATTGAGACTATAAATTAGCACAAGTCTTACAGAGTAAAATTCAAGAGCTTTTTAAAATCTTGATTCCTCTTTAATACTTCCCTGTAATGAGTCTAATACAAGGAAATCATCTTAAATATGTAAAAAGACTTTTGAAACAAAAATGCCCAGCCAGCACAATAAGTGATGTGTAAAGTAAGAAACAAGCAAATACCTAGCACTTAGGGAATGGTTACAAAAATTGTGACAGCTTCACTCAGCAGAATATTAGATTGTCTATAGCTAACTCTCTTTCTTTTTTTCTTTTCTTTCTTTCTTTCTTTTTTTTTTTTTTGGCCTTGCGGGATTTTAGTTCCCAGACTGGAGATGGAACCAAGGCCTCAGGCTGTCAATGAAAGCGGGACTTCTAACCACTGGATTGCCAGGAAACTCCCAGCTGCCTTTGTTAGGACAAAGACAGACAGGAGAGGAGAAGCTTCCAGTTAGCTCTGTCAGGATTGGCTGTTTTGTTAAAATTACACACAGTGTTACAAAGCTGAAACCTCTGGAATCCAGGGATGTGCTTATCAGCAAAAATGGACTTATTAAACTATTTTTTTTATTAATTAAGAAGTGAAAAGCCTTTTCTTGTAAATGACTACAGTGTAGATTTATCAGTTTCTAGCACATTTCCTGGCCAAAGTAGGTGACAGCGGTTATCATCAGAGTAGTCAGGGATGTTTTATTGAATGCTGATTGTATGTCAGGAGCTTTCTCAAGTGGTCCATACCATCTTATTTTATTCTCATTGCACACATTTTGCAAAGCTGCCCAAACTAGAGTGTTCCAATCTGTTTCCCTCCTAAGCATTTTGCCAGCCAGGTAGGTACAATGGCCCTGAGGGATGAAGACTTCCGAGTTATTAGCTTGGGGATCCTGGCAACCTGATCCTGGTTTTTATTGCGCTCATGAAAGAGGACTGCGCAGAAAAAATCAGGGAACTGGATTTGCCCATCAGCAGCCAGCTCACCCACCCAGACCAGCAGTCCCCAGCCACCGCAGGGCCTCACTGGGGCTCCGGGAGGAGTTGATACCCATGCTGGTGCCGGCCAGGTGCCTGCTCCAGATACAGGCTGAGACACCAAGTGTAGACAGCAAGGTCAGGGCAACCTGGTGTGTGGAGTCCACTACGGAAGATAGAAAACCCCTGGGAAGTAAAGGAGATGCAAATTCTTCCTTTTGAATTTGGCCTTTTCAGCCTTCTTCTAGCCTCCCCACCACCCCCAACCAACCCCTTCTTCCCTCCCCCATCCCTCC
>SJXQ01000506.1:0-140625 GCA_006408695.1 Aepyceros melampus | reverse complement strand
TTCACGCCTTTCAAACCAACAGGGAAAAAGCAGAATATTGTCTTCTTAGTCTCATTTCTTCAGAACAACACTGGCAGGGCGCTGTGTCCTCCTCCTGAGGGTGTAACGGTGATAATTTCAACCAAGTCAGCCTCGGAATGGCCAAACCTCAGAACATCCCAGCTGAGCCAGCCCCAGGTAGAAACCTGGGATCAAAAGCATTTCCCTTACTCCTTCTCATTTCTCTTTTTTTTGGTAGGGGGGAAGAATTTTATGTCTATTACAAGAAGAAACATTAACTTGTTGAAAAACTGAACACTGCTGGATTTGGAAGGAAAGGCGGGAATCCCGGATGTAGCCCTCTGCACTTCTGAGGCCTCTGCTTTTGTTTTTTTCTGGTACTTACTCTGTAGTTTTGAAATATAAGCCTACTCAACTGTAGCTCGATTTTTCAGTTTTAGATATTGCCTATTGCCTTCCTAGCGGAAAAGCAAGATCTAGGGTTACAGGAAGGAAGACCCGTTCTGGGGCCGGAGAGAGGGCTCTTGTCTGACACCAGGAAATGAATTGTTCAAGGATACACATGTGCTGACAAGACGAGAGACTTTAATTGGGAGGGGGCAGCTGGGCGGAGAGCAGGAGGGTAAGGGAACCCATCCAGCTGCCATCTAGCTGGTATTATGGTGATGCTACTAGTCTTCAGGCTGTCTCTGGCCAATCATTCTGACTCAGGGTCCTTCCTGGTGGTGCCCGCGTTGTTCAGCCAAGATGGATGCCAGCGAGAAGGATTCTGGGTAATTCTTACCATATGTTGGTAAGACAGATGAGCCGGTGTCTCCTTTTTGACCTTTCAGTGGTGGCTTGTCAGTCCTGTGCTCCTTACCAGGATCTCCCTGTCATAAAGTACCTCACACACATGGTTACTGCAGTGCCTGACTAGGGTGGGCAGTGTCAGTCAGCGTTTCCCCTGACACCAGGGTTCTCATGCGCACTGCCTTTCACACTCCTCCTCACCCCTCATCCCACTCACAAACCCTAAATCCCATTTAGGGTTTCCATTCTGGTGACCTTTCATTTTATTCACAGCTATAGCAAAGTTGTGTATTCTCTCCTCTGAGTTCTTGTCCATTGATTTTGGCCCTTGTGGATTTATGCTTTTTTTTTTTCACTCTTTCGCTCCATTTTAGTGGGTTTGGGAGACTCATCAATTTGCCTCTTGTCACCAAAAGTCAGCTTTCTCAGACTCCAGTATATTCTTTCTCCTCCAAAGCCTTGACTTGGACCCATTCTTCAGAGTCTGTGAGCCGATAAAAGAAAAGCTTGTCATTTCCCTTCCCAAGAGTACTTGCATAATTTTATGAGGAAACACTGGATGACAAAAAATATTCAGGTTCCAGGAGAGAGGTTTATGGAGCTGAATTTCAGGCAGGAGTTTGGGTCCCTAGACACTTGGGTGACACCTTTCAGAGTCTGTCTCTCCTGCCTAAGGGTGAGGCCAGTAGGCAAGTCCTCAGGCCAGGAAGGGGTTAAGGGCCAGCCGGCAGGAAGGACTAGGAAGGGAAGGGAAGGGAGAAGACAAAGGAATCCGGGTCTCTGAAGGAAGAGGGCTCGTGGGCTGGACCGGCTTGTCCCTTCCCTGGACTTGCTAAATATAACCGTTCAGTAATCAGCAGTCCCGGGGGGGTCAGGCTCAGAGGAGGAGCCAGGCCGGGAAAGAAGTGGGTGTTGGGACCCTCAGGTCAGAGATGAGCTGGGGAAGGCGTCACCAGCGCCTTCTTTCCTGGACTCAGTTCCCTGAGTTCAGTGTCATCCCCGTTTGGGGGTTTCACATGGAGCAGTCCGAGGGGCTGCCTGCACTTGCCCAGTGCGTGATAAAGATCCGCTGTCCCTGGGTTACTGCGATGGAGGGCCTGCATTCCTCTGGGTTCTTTATCTGGGGAACATTCCTGACTAAAACGGGACAGACCCCAGAGGAGTGCTGATGGACAGGGCCTCTGCCCAGAGCACACAGGGCCGGCCCCGGGCTCGGGGGCCACGCCAGGACCACTCCCTGGAGGGCAAACCCTAGGAAGGGCCTCGTGCCTTGCAGAGGTGCTGGGGAGGGACCCGACTCGGGTAGCAAGCACCATTGCTGGAAGTCTCTGGCGTCCCCTTGCCCTGTCTGTTTACAGGACAGCCAGAGGTCTCGTCTTGGGTCCAGGGTTCGGTGAAGGAGCAGATCGTGGACTCTGTCAACTGGAAACTTATGTTCTCTGTAAAAATATCAACAGAGAAAATCTCTTGTAGACAGGGCAGTGAGAAAGAGAAAGCTGGATTCAGAGACTGGTTTCACTTCACAGCAAAGAAAAAACCTTCCCTCTCTTTGGAGACAGAGGTTTCTGTACCCTCTCAGAAAAGGTCTTAATCAACTAGTATTTCCTTTTACGCAGGCACAAGCGGTTCTGTTTATGAAAGAAAGCAGACCTTTTTCCTCACCATGCATATTGTGGAGAGGATTGTTTACAACACCGCACACACACAGGGCTAAGACTTCAGGCACTTTGCAGACACAGCCTCTCCGGGGCTGACGAAGGCTGTGGTGCTCTCAGTCTTGCAATGAGGTTAATTTGCTTCATCGTTTATGCAGGATTCTCCCTTCACCAGGCACCGCTCAGGGTTTCAGGGGATCTGTACCCCTCTTTTCCCATACGAATGGTCTTCCTGGAGAGGGGCCCCTGAGAGGTGTTTGACTAGGGGGCAGCCAGCCTGGAAGTTCCGTCTCTGACCAGCATCTTCTCTCAGTCACCCAGAAACATCGTCAGGGCTGTGAGCTCCTCCCACCTTCACGGGAAGGTGCTGCTGGTTAATAAATGGGGCTGCTGAGTCCCTCAGCTCCAAACTCCCAAGTGCTCATGAACCACCTGAACACTTTGTTTAAAATGCAGACGCTGGGACTTTCCTAATGGTCCAATGGCTAAAACTCTAATGCAGAGGTTGCGGGATCCATCCCTGGTCAGGGAACTACAATCCTGCATGCACAGCATAGCCAAAAATAAAGAAATAATACAAATAAACTGTAGGTGCTGATTCTGGGGGCCGGGGATGAAGCTGAGAATCAGCATTCCTTACCAGCCTCCAGGGGGTACCAGAGCTCTGGTCCAGACCACATGTTGAGCAGTGAGGCCTGACCCCAGGGAACCTTGTTACTGAAACACAGAACCACCCAGGGCACACCTGAAGGATTTGTCCTCTGCCCCACTCTGTTTGTAAGGCTCTGCGTCCTCTCCATGGACCTGGGCTCTTGCCGCCATCCCAGTGCTCCAGGTCTACACCCCCGTCCTTGAACACCGTGCTCACCATGCCTCCTCCTTCCCGCTGAAAGCTTACTGCATGCATAATAGTAACAGCACCTGCTCCCCTCCTCACGGGCACTGTGCTAAGTATTCATAGGTATTCCACGCCCATTGCGTGCATCACATCAGTCGTGTCCAACTCTTTGGGACCCTTTGGACTGTCGCCCGCCAGGCTCCTCTGTCCATGGGATTCTCCAGGCAAGCACGCTGGAGTGAGTTGCCGTTTCCTTCTCCATTCCGTGCCTGTTTGTTGTCACAAATGAGGTAGACGACCATCATAACTGTGATCCAGCTGAGAACTGCAAGGTTCCGGGAAGATTAACCTTTCCAAGGTCACAGTCAGTGGGGGATGCAGCTGGGGCACCTCCTCACTGCCCTGTGCTGCCACCCCATCTGTGACACGGGTGGCAGCTGCTAGCAGGAAGCGAAAGGAGCAGGGCACCTCCGCGGACTCTGGGTGTAACTCTGGAACCTGTGCCTGAGTCGCTGTATGTAGGACTCTACCCACACCCAACGGGTTCCCTGCATCTGGGACATGGGGACTGGAGCCATGGGGGTCTGAAAATGAGTGGAGCAGGGTTATCTTCCATCCACGCTGCTGGAAGAAGACCCAAGGGGTGATAATCCTCAGATCATGAAGCTTTGGGAAAGACAAGCTGTTAAGGGAAAACGGGCTTATCTCCAAAAGCAGCCCTGGATAACCTTTGCTTCCACTTTCAGCCCTGGCATTCCTTTATTTATTTATTTATTTATTTTGGTAGAGAATAAAGAGTCAGGAAGCAGCTATTTGCTCTAGAATCTTTTATGCTTCTCTGTTTACCACAGTGATCAAAAGGGGGGACATAGGTCCCTTACCTCCAAACATAGCGAAGGTCCAGTGAGCTCTTGTTATCTTGTGTGCATACCCACAGACACATATGCACACGCACACACACACACGCGATTTGCCGAGCAAATACAGGACTCAAACACGGAAGCATGGAAGAGGGGGAATATGTCCACACTTGTGAAAACAATCTTGTAAAAAGGATTTCATCTGCCTACATCTCCTTTTTTTTTTTGGTCTCACCATGTGGTGTGCAGGATCTTAGTTCCCTGTCCAGGGATCTAACCCTAACCCCTTGCATTGGGAGCTTGGAGTCTTAACCACTGGACTGCCAGGGAAGTCCCTCTATATCTCCTTTTTTAAAACTGACTCTTGAAAAATTTATTAGATTTATTAGATGTCTGATCTGTGCTGGGTCTCCGTTGCTGCGAGGGCTTTTTTTCCTCTAGTTGCAGTAAGTGGGGGCTACTCTGATTACAGTGCAGGGGTCTCTTATTGAAGTTGCTTCTCTTATTGAGGATTATTCAGGCTTCAGTAGTTATGGTTCCCGGGCTCTAGAGCGCAGGCTCAGTAGCTGTGATGCCACGGGCTTTGTTGCCCCATATCCAATGGGATTTTCCTGGATCAGGGATCGAACCCATGTCTCCTCCATCAGCTGGCAGACTTTTTACCACTGAACCATCAGGGAAGCCCTTTTTGCCAAATGACTTTTACAAGTTTTTTTTATTGATTTTTTTTTTTACTTCCAGTTTTATTAAGACATAACTGACGCACAGCACCATATAAGTTTAATGTGTACAATGTTAACAATTTGACTTACATATGTAGCGATTATCATAATAAATTTAGTGAACGTCCATCATCTCATATAGGTGTGACATAAAAAAATAGAAACATCTTTTTCGTTCTGATGAGTGCTCTTAGGATTTACTGTCTTGACTTTCATATATAACACATGGCAGGGTTAATTATATTATTGTGTTGTGCATTACATACCTGGTACTTATTTATCTTGTAACTAGACATTGGTTCCTTTTGACCCTCGTCATCCAGCCCCCTCCCCGACTCCCTCCTGTGTCTGCTTCTTTATCATTAATGTGAGTCTTGAGCTACTCTCACTTCATTAAATTTACTGTAAAAATTATCAACCATGCTTGTCTTTTTTCCCTGAATTCTTGGTTCTCTGCAGCTCAGTCTGAGCTCTCCTCCAGGCCCCCTGGGCAACCAGTCATCTCTTGGAAATAAACCATCTGATACCCTCGATCTTTGCCTCAAATGCTTGTTTCATCACCTCACTCTCGGCAAAATCTGACTTTATCTGCAGGAGGATACGTTCCTCCTCTTTTTGCACAGCATTCCACACACATACCTCCTTTCCCCGCCCTCCCCATTCCAAACTGACATGAGTCTCCTGATGCCTGCTTCTCCGGTTCCTCTTCCTGACTATTTTTTGGTCCATCATCAACTCCAAGGAAGTCCACGCCTCTATGCTTCCTCAGCTTCCCCAGTCCTTTTTCCTGCCTGCCACCCTCTAAAGTACTCTTCAGATGTCTCTTGCTCCTCACCATTCTAGAAACACTCATGGATCTTTTCTTATAGTTGCTCAGCCTCCTCGGGTCGAGAGAGCTTTATCTGCACTGCTTAATGTCATCAAGACACAGGCAGATAATCAAACAGGATCTCTCCTGGCCCACACTCTGAAGCCTGGAAATTCTCCATTGGGCTCTACAGGCTCTCACATCCCCCCCATCCCTACCGAACCCTTCTCGTTGTTTTCTTTCTTTATTTGTTTAAAAAACAAACATTTATTTATTCTGCTGTGCCAGGTCTTAGTTGCGGCAGGTGGGATCTAATTCCTGGGCCAGGGAGGGAACCCAGACCGCCTGCACTGGGAGCGCAGTCTCGGCCACTGGACCTCCAGGGAAGTCCCCTCTTCTCGTTGTGACTTGAATATCCTCCTGGATTTCCTTGCATCTTCACCCAGGCTGGAAAGTTCCACTTCTGAATCACGCAGTTCCCCGTGTAAGCTGTTCCCAGCCTCCACCGTCCCTGTGCCTCTTTGTTTTCTGATTCTTTTGTGTGTGTCTTTCGCAGGCTTCCCGAGGTCCCTCTGGTGGGAAACCTGCGCCTTTTACCTTCTCTCCTCTGCTGTGAGGCCACCACCGTGGAGCCTGGTTTCTGTTTTTTTTTTTTTTTTTTCTGGTTTTACTTCTGTGTCTTACTAGTTAGTCTCAAGGAAGATGTCAATGACGCAACGCTCCAGTCACTCCTCAAACCCCACACTGGAGGAGGAAATGGCAGCCCACTCCAGTCTTCTTGCCTGGAGAACCCCATGGACAGAGGAGCCTGGCGGGCGACAGTCCCTGGGGTCACAAAGAGTCAGACATGACTGGGCGACTAAACAACAAGATACTCCCCACAGGGCCTGTCCCAGCCTTTGTTTCACCCCGTGGGTCCCCAGTCCATCCCTGTTCCCTGCTCTTCAGATATCATGCTGGACTGAAAACCCTGTGATTATCCAAAGTAACGAGTTTCCTCATTTCCCCTGTTCCCTATTGGCCTTCTCCTAGTCAGAACGTTTCTCATTGTCAGCTTGGCGCACAGTAAGAATCTCCTAGCTGCATGATTCCATCGTCTCCTCCATTCCAACCTACTGTTCAAAGGCCACATTCTTGTCTTGCTTAAAAATCTTCATGTTTCCCCACTGAGGCTCAATGCTTTGACCTACTGGGCATGCCTATTTTTCACACATTACCCCACTTTGCTGCTTAATCTTTGCTCGTGTTCTTTTCTCTTAAGTTTTTTTTTTTTTTTGAATGTGGACCATTTTTAAAGTCTTTTATTGCATTTGTTACAACATCGCTTCTGTTTTATGTTTTGGTTTTTTGGCTGCGAAGCATGTGGCTCCCCTACCAGGAATTGAACCTGCACCCCCTGCATTGGAAGTGAAGTCTTAACTACTGGACTTCCAGGGAAGTCCCTTTTCTCCATCTCGAGGGCCTTCTCTCCTTCATGGCACATGAGCAAAATTCATCTTACCTTAGAGGCAAGTTCAAAAGCCATCTCAGACAAGAAGTTGCCCTAAGCCTCCCCGTAGAAGTTATTTCTCCCACCTTTACTTTCCTACAGCTTTTGAGTCCTCTTAAAACATTTATAATTTTCCACCCTGTATTATGGTTGACACACAGAACTTAAGTCCTTTAAGGGTGTGCTGTTCATCTCTGCATGCCCTCCACAAGCAGCACAGCACACGACACAATGCTGGACTACTCAGGATGCTTTTATTACAAGTGGCAGGAACCTCGCTAACAGGAAAGGAAAAGAGAACGCATTAGATAAACAAACACAGCCGGTCACACAGCAGTGGGAGGCACAGGGGAACAGCTGGGCCTGGGGACAGCTGGAACCATGGACTGGAATTCAGCAGGACACAGGCTCCGGGTCGTTGCTTCTCCCTACCTGTTGGATTCATTCTCCTTCTGCAATCAAGATCCCTCCATGTGGCACTGACAGCTCCCAAGACTCACACACCAGGCTTCCACCTCCAAAGAGGGCTGGATTTTAAGTTGCAGTTGGAAAAACTGTCTTAGAGAACTACTCTGATTGGTCTAGCCTGGACCAAAGGTCTTCTTTCAAGAGCTCACTCCTGGGTTCTGGAGCTGTTTTTTAGAAAAAGAGGAATTGTCATGAGCCAGGCAGGCACCCCAAGAATTAGAGCATTCTTTTTCTCCTTTTTAAAAAACAAAATGTACTACAGTTGATTTACAATGCTGTGTTTTGTTTTGTTTTTGATGTCTGATCTTATTTGTTACTCTTAGAACATCTCATTTTTGACTGGACTCAGACTTAGAAGTAGAAGCTCTCAGAGAGGACAGCCTCCGTCTCTTGGCAATCTGTTCCTGCCGTTTTTCTTTGGCCTCCTTCATTCTCTTGGCCAAAAGTTTAGCATATTCTGCCGCCTCTTCTTTATTTTTCTTAGTACGCTGTTTCTTTGGAGCAATGTGCCGGCATTTGTGTTGCAGAGCTCGTGGAGTCACCAACGCTGAATCTTGGGTGCTTTAGTCCTAGGTTTGTTACCCTGTTTGTTTAGGGGCTTTCACACAACATACTGGCGGACATCATCTTCTTTAGAGAGATTGAAAAGTTTGCGGATTCTGCTAGCTCTTTTGGGACCCGGGTGACGAGGCACTGTAGTATCAGTGAGTCCAGGAATGTCCTTCTCCCCTTTTTTCACGATGACCAAATTGAGAACACTCAGATTGGCATCCACAGTGCAACCCCGTACAGATTTGTGCTTTCTCTCCAGTCCTCCTTGATCTGTAACAGGAATGCCCCTTAATCAGTAGCAAGCGAACTCGGCCACGGGTCAAGACACCCTGCTTCATGGGGAAACCCTGCTTACCGTTCCCGCCACTAATTTGGACCACATAACCCTTCCATTCTTCACCCAGAGCGTCAGCAGCAACTTCTGTGGCCATACGCTTCTCGGAGAAAGTACAAAGTTTTTGTTCATCATCCACTTCAATGAGCTCCTGGCAGCCAGTGGCCGGGAAAGAGATATTCAGGTTCATTCTGAAGCAGCCGACAGCCTCCAGGAGCCACGAAAAAGAGCTACAATGCTGTATTAGATTCTGATATACAGCAAAGTGACTCATATATATATGTATGTATATATATAATTTTCTTTTTAATTATAGGTTATTACAAGATATTGAATATAGTTCCCTGTATTATACAGGACCTTGTTGTTTATTTTATATATTAAAGTGTGTATCTGCTAACTCCAAATTCGTAATTTATCCCTCCTCCAGTTCTCCTCTTTGGTAACAATGTTTGTTTTCTATGTCTGTGAGTATTTCTGTTTTGTAGATAAGTCCATTTGTATCATATTTTAGATTCCACGTGTGAGTGATACCATATGATATTTGCCTTTCTCTGTCAGATTTACTGCACTTTAGTATGATAATCTTTAGGTCCAACCATCTTGCTGCAAATAGCATTATTTCATTTTTTATGGTTGAGTAGTATAGCACTCTTGTGGCCAATAAATTTATTTCAAACTATTATTAGTATTTTTGATGATGCGATTTATGTAGTAGTGCCCTAAGGATGCCATCACTGCTTAGGGCTGTTCTTTGTCATATTAACCACGTACCCATTTCTTGAAAGAGAAAGTTGTTCAGTCGTGTCTGACTCTTTGCAACCCCATGGTCTACACAGTCCATGGAATTCTCCAGGCCAGAATCCTGGAGTGGGTAGCCTTTTCCTTCTCCAGGGCATCTTCCTAATCCAGGTCTCCCATATTGCAGGCTGATTCTTTACCAGCTGAGCTACCAGGGAAGCCTATTTCTATTCATTAAAGTAGGACTTTTAATAATTCCATTTGTCAATCTCACTCCTAATAGAATATACACCTGAAAGGAAGAAAATTGATTCTTTCCTTCTTTCTTCCTTCGGGCACAACCTGAGGCTTGTGGGATCTTAGTTTCCCAACCAGGGATTGAATTGGCACCCTTGGCAGTGAAAGCATGGAGTCCTAACCAATGGACCATCAGTGAATTCCTTCTTAAACATCCTTTAAAATCAAACTTTCTTCTAATCTAGATAAACTTTACCTCTAACTAAAATGGGTTGATGAAATTTCTACGTGTATGTAGCTGGACCCCAGTAAAAAAAATGGCATTAAGTTTATTATAGCTTTTGGCTGTTGTCCACAAATTCCTTGGATTCTTTTTTTTTTTTTTTTTACCAATTTTCTCTCTTCCACTTTCATCAATATCCTATCCCTTGAATGCCAGCACTTGTGGATTTGCTGTGTAGAATGCATCTTTGTTTCTTTTGCTCAGATTTATCATTATTCATTATGAAAAATTATGAACATATTCTTCAAGACTGGTTTTTCTGGGATGGCCCTTCAGGGCCAGGACTGTGAGACTCAGATTGGAAAGTAGGTCAAGGGTGAATTGGTTTTCTCACTTTGAGCTTTTTCACACTTTGAGATCTTTACTAACCATTTTGACCCCTTTTATCAATGTCACCTCCACTGAAAGTCAGTAAGAACTGAATTACCCAGAACCTCTGGTCTTGAGTCCTTGAGTGCTGGAAGGATGGCAAGAAAAATCTTTTGTTTCAACCAATACTTATGATTAAGAGAGGAGAGAAACAAAGAGATGTTAAGGATAGCAGAAAGTGAGCTCTTAACACTACACACGGTAGCCAAACATCTATACGAATAGAAGATTAATTTATCCAGATGGTCTGTCAAATGTCTAGACCATACCATGAACTGAGTATTTTTTTTTTTCATAGATTTGGAGTTGCCAGGCTTAACAAAAAATATATAAGATGCCATTTAAATTTGAAGTAAACAATGATATTTTTAAACTATAAGTTATTTCCCAAATGATACTGAGGACAAACTTACACTAAAAAATTTAGTGTATCTGAAATTCACATTTAATCAGGTGTCCTGTATTTTATCTGGTAGTTTTACTTAGACTAGATACTTTGGCCTTATATAGACACAGTATGAATTTTACTTGTAAGTCAGTAATTTTTTTTTAAAGATATATATACAGAGGATTTCCTGGGTGGTCCAGCAGTTAGAAATCTGCCTGCCAATGCAGGGGACACCAGTTGTACCTCCGATCTGGGAACATCCCACGTGCCGCGGGGCAACTAAGCCCACGAGCTGAAACTATGGAGCCTGTGTCCTAGAGCCTGGAAGCAGCAGCTACTGAGCCTGTGAGTCACAATTACTGAAGCTCGCCTGCTCTAGAGCCTGTGCTCCACAGCAAGAGGAGCCACTGCAATGAGAAGCCCATTCCCTGCAGCTAGAGAGTAGCCCCCACTTACCATGACTAGAGAAAGCCCTCCAGCAATGAAGACTCAGCGCAACCAAAATAAATAAATAAATAAAAAATTTCAGAAGGCATATATGCATAGATATGAAGCCTTTCCCATGGTTTATCTTTCCACTATCTTTGAAATGAAAAACTTGACTGCTCTTCTAAATTCCAAGTTTTATTCCATATGGCTCACATCCTGGAACCCGAAAGCAGTTTAATCAATGGATAAATTGAGTTAATACTCTATTCTGTTGGTAGCTCATTGTTAATTTGATTGCCTCTTACTCTGAATACATTACAGTGCTTAGGCCAGTGTCACAACCTTTAGTGCTCTCACAAAATCTCCTAAATAGTGGTGATGCAGTCATCTATTCAAGGACCAGCTGTCAAACACGTAGTCCCCGTGAGGCTCCTTTCTAGGCTCTATGAGATGCATGCGTGCATCACAGGTCGTTTCAGTCGTGTCCAACTTTTTGCAGCCCTACAGACCGTAGCCAACGAGGCTCCTCTCTCCATGGAATTCTCCAGGCAAGAATACTGGAGCGCGCTTCCCTGATAGTTCAGTTGGTAAAGAATCCACCTGCAATGCAGGAGACCCCAGTTTGATTCCCGGGTCAGGAAGATCTGCTAGAGAAGGTACAGGCTACCCACTCCAGTATTTGGGCTTCCCTTCTACCTCAGCTGGTAAAGAATCCGCCTGCAACGCGGGAGACCTGGGTTCAATCCCTGGGTTGGAAAGATCCGCTGGAGAAGGGAAAGGCTACCCACTCCAGTATTCTGGCCTGGAGAATGCCATGGACTGGATAGATCATGAGGTTGCAAAGAGTAGAGCACCACTGAGCAACTCTCGCTCACTCATACTGGAGCAGGTTGCCATTTCCTTCTCCAGGGGATCTTTCTTACCCAGGGATCAAACCCACGTCTCTTGTGTCTCCTGCATTGGCAGGCGGATTCTTTACTACTAGTGCCACCTGGGCACCCCCATGAGATGTACAAAGACGTATGAAATTCATCAGTGATCCTCTGAAAAGTCTACTGTGGCAGGCACTACTCAAGGTGCTGGGAGTGCTGTAGATGGACTTGCAATTGATCAAGGAAGAACACATCCAATAAGGTGGTAAAAAGACACCAAGATCCTCAACCCCAAGGGACTGTGTCCTGCTAAATAGTAGGGTTTTTTTTTTTGCTGAGTGGAGGGTACAAGCTGAGGGCAAAGTCTGACTTTCTTAGAATGACAAAACTAATTCTTTCTTTCTTTTTTGTTTTTTTATTTTATACTGAGTATAGCAGATTAACAATGTTGTGATAGTTTTAGGTGAACAGCCAAAGGACTCAGCCTTTGAATATGCACGTGTCTATTCACTCCCAACCTCCCTTCCCATCCAAGCTGCCATATAACACTGAGCAGAGTTGCCCGTGCTACTGAGCCGAGGACATTGTTGGTTATCCATTTTAAATGGAGCAGTGTATACATGTCGATCTCAAACTCCTTAACTATCCCTCTCCCCTCTCCTTCCCCCCTGGTAACTGTAAGTTGTTTTCTAAGCAAAGGCAAGTTGAGTGGGAGGAAAGAAAGAAGAGAGAAGAGGCAACCGGCAGAGCTGGGCTCTTTGATGGGAAGAGACAAACATGTCTGCTAGGGTAATGGATTCAGTTTCTGCCCAGTGATATGTGTGAGACGTGATCCCTCTTTCACAGGCTCCAAAGAATCCCCAATAAAATATCAGTTTTCTCATTAGTACACTGTGGTATTGGATGTGTTCTGGAGGATTATGACAGAGCGGTGAGCATGGCCTCATAGCGAGCGTAAAGTAAGAGTCAAGGCCCCCACGGGAGGCCCACCCATCTGGGCTACATCTTGGGAATGTTCATGTCACATGTTTGGTATAAGTTAGAGAATCCAGCTGCAGTTCAGATTAAGTTGTTGCTAAGAGGATAACCTCGTCATCCATGCCAAACATTTGGACTTTTATGTAAGACAGTGAAGATACTTCTGGCATGAGCCAATGGTTCTTGGCATCAGTTAAGTTTCTTTTGTTTTAAAGCAAATCAAGGCTGATTAAGCAGGAAGAAAAAAAAAAAAGAGAGAGAATGTGAAGAAAGGGATTGGTGGGAGAAGGTATTGGAAGCACAGGGGAGAGTTCACAGACTCGAAGGAAGAGCTGACCAGCTAGGCCTTGGGAAGGACAGGGGGACTAGGGCTTCTCCAGAGACCTTGGGGGCCAAAGCTCATGGCCTTTTTTTTCCCTCAGCTGCTGCACTCATATGTTTTAGCCTTACTTATCAACCTGGTCATGTTTTAAGTTTCCATGAGAGAATCTTAGTACAGCTCACTCCAGGGTTCTCTACCCATTGTGGACAGCCAGAGAGTACATACGTGACTCATGACAGAATCACCTCTTCTTTCCAGGCCTCCAGTATACTCAAAACTAGCTGGAAGTGCTGTTTCCTTGGAAACTTATACAGCTATATCCCTTCTTTTGGTTTAACTGAGAATTTTAAATTATTCCATCTTTCTCACAAATGCTAATTTGGAAGTTACATACTTGACTTCTATTCTTCTGGTGGTTACCCTAGAAATTGCAACTTAATTTACAAAATCTAGGTTAATCAATATCTTTACCCTCTTTTCAGGCATTATAAAGACCTTAAATACTTAAATTCCATTCCCACTTACCTATTTGTAAACTGATTTTTTTTTCATATATTTTAATTCAACTTTTAAAGCATAACCTAAAATCATTTATTACAATTTTATATTGCCAGTGTTCATTTGCACTTGCCATTTTCTTTGCTTTTCATTCTTTCTGTGTCTACATTCCCTATAAGATCAATTTTTTTTTCCTATGTCAAGTATCTTTTAGCATTTCCTTTAGGAGATTTTGGGTTTCCTTGTGGCTCAGCTGGTAAAGAATCTGCCTGCAATGCAGGAGAACTGGGTTCGATCCCTGGGTTGGGAAGATCCCCCTGGAGAAGAGAAAGGCTACCCACTCCAGTATTCTGGTCTGGAGAATTCCATGGACTGTATAGTCGGTCATGACTGAGCGACTTTCACTTCACTTCAGTTAGGAGATTTTGTTAGTGAGGAGTGAACAATCTTTATTTCCCTAGAATATTTATTTATTTATTTTGCCTTTATTCTTTTAAAAATTTATTTATTTATTACTTTGGGTCTTTGTTACTGCGTGGGCTTTCCTAGTAGCTCAGATGGTAAAGCATCTCCCTGCAAAGCAGGAGACCCGGGTTTGATCCCTGGGTTGGGAAGATCCTGTGGAGAAGGAAATGGCAATCCACTCCAGTATCCCTGCCTGGAAAAACCCATGACAGAGGAGCCTGGTAGGCTATAATCCATGGGGTCACAAAGAGTCGGACACAACTGAGCGACTAACACACACACCAGAGGGCTTTCTCTAGCTTTGGTGAGTGGGGGCTACCCTCTAGTTGTGTTTCAGCGACGTCTCATTGCAGTGGCTTCTCTCATTGCTCAGCACAGGCTCTAGAGCATGCGGGCTTCAGTAGCTGCTGTGTATGGGCTTAGCTGCTCCACAGCATGTGGGATCTTAGTTCCAAAACCAGGGATCTAACCCGTGTCCCCTGAATTAGCAGGCAAATTCCTTAACCACTGGACCATCAGGGAAGTCCCAATTGTGTCCATATTCTTAAAAGATGTGTTTTCACTAGGCATACAATTGTAGGCTTGCAAATTGTTTATTTTAATATGCTGAAAATATAGCATTATTTTTCTGGTGTCCATTGCTTGTTGTTGAAAGCTTGCTGTCAGTCTAGCTTCTGGCAATCTTTTTTCTCTTTTTTTTTTTCTGAGTATTTTTAAGAATTTCTTTATTTTTAGTTATCTATATTTCCCTGGTGGCTCAGATGGTAAAAGCGTCTGCCTACAATGCGGGAGACCGGGGTTCAATCCCTGGGTGGGGAAGATCCCTGGAGAAGGAAATGACAACCCACTCCAGTATTCTTGCCGGGAAAATCTCATGGATAGAGGAGCCTGATAGGCTACAGTCCATGGGGTCGCAAAGAGTCGGACACGACTGAGTGACTTCACTTCACTTCACAATTTCACTATGATGTATCTGAATATATCTAAGTATGTTATCTTGCTTGGATTCAGCAGATTCCTAAATCTCTGGATAAGTATTACTCAAAATTGGATAAGTAAAAAAATTGGATCTCTGGATAAGTAATGCTCAAAATTCTCCAAGCCAGACTTCAGCAATATGTGAACCGTGAACTCCCTGATGTTCAAGCTGGTTTTAGAAAAGGCAGAGGAACCAGAGATCAAATTGCCAACATCCGCTGGATCATGGAAAAAGCAAGAGAGTTCCAGAAAAACATCTATTTCTGCTTTATTGACTATGCCAAAGCCTTTGACTGTGTGGATCACAGTAAACTGTGGAAAATTCTGAAAGAGATGGGAATACCAGACCACTTGACCTGCCTCTTGAGAAATCTGTATGCAGGTCAGGAAGCAACAGTTAGAACTGGACATGGAACAACAGACTGGTTCCAAATAGGAAAAGGAGTACGTCAAGGCTGTATATTGTCACCCTGCTTATTTAACTTATATGCAGAGTACATCATGAGAAATGCTGGACTGGAAGAAACACAAGCTGGAATCAAGATTGCTGGGAGAAATATCAATAATCTCAGATATGCAGATGACACCACCCTTATGGCAGAAAGTGAGGAGGAGCTAAAAAGCCTCTTGTTGAAAGTGAAAGAGGAGAGTGGAAAAGTTGGCTTAAAGCTCAACATTCAGAAAACGAAGATCATGGCATCTGGCCCCATCACTTCATGGGAAATAGATGGGGAAACAGTAGAAACAGTGTCAGACTTTGTTTTTTTGGGCTCCAAAATCACTGCAGATGGTGACTGCAGCCATGAAATTAAAAGGCGCTTACTCCTTGGAAGAAAAGTTATGACCAACCTAGATAGTATATTCAAAAGCAGAGACATTACTTTGCCGACTAAGGTCCGTCTAGTCAAGGCTATGGTTTTTCCTGTGGTCATGTATGGATGTGAGAGTTGGACTGTGAAGAAGGCTGAGCACCGAAGAATTGATGCTTTTGAACTGTGGTGTTGGAGAAGACTCTTGAGAGTCCCTTGGACTGCAAGGAGATCCAACCAGTCCATTCTGAAGGAGATCAACCCTGGGATTTCTTTGGAAGGAATGATGCTAAAACTGAAGCTCCAGTACTTTGGGCACCTTATGCGAAGAGTTGACTCATTGGAAAAGACCCTGATGCTGGGAGGGATTGGGGGCAGGAGGAGAAAGGGACGACCGAGGATGAGATGGCTGGATGGCATCACCGACTCAATGGACGTGAGTCTGAGTGAACTCCGGGAGTTGGTGATGGACAGGGAGGCCTGGCGTACTGCGATTCATGGGGTCGCAAAGAGTCGGACACAACTGCGCGACTGAACTGAACTGGATAAGTATCTGGAGCAGTGGTAAAAACGTTTGAGCATTATGTCTTCAAATATTGCCTTTGCCTAATTCTTTTCTCCCTTCTTCTGGAATTCCTTTGTAACATTATCTCACATGTCTCTTAACCTCTATTTCGTATTTTCCATCTTTTTTATTTTTCAGAACAGTTCATTGCTCTTTCAATAATTGTTTCTTCAACTGCACTCTTAATCTATCCCCTGAATTTTTAATTTCAGTTAAAACTTTATTTTTAAAGCCCAACAATACTTTTTATAGTTTGCTAATCTCTGCAAGTATTTCTAAAATATATCCTTTAAACATAAGTTAGGATGTTTTATAATTTATAATCTCTAACTTAATCATCTAGAATCTACATGGCTTTTTTTATGGTTCTCTGTTGTTTCTGTTGATTTCCGTGTGTGCTTGGATATCTTGGATATTTTAAATTATATGCTGCTCACTGCCTTAGAAAACTGTTTATGGAGATGCTCTGTGGCCAAAGATGAAGAGTCTCTTCCTCAGGAGAATTTGAATTTGTCTTTCCTTCTTTCGGGCACATGGGTACCCTTCTGTCTGGTACCATTTTAACTTCATTCAGGGTTTAGGATTTCTCAGACCACCCAAGTCTTTTGAATCCGTGGGAGTAACTACCTCTAATACAGCTTCTCATGCATTTTGCTTTGCTCCTTTGCTCCTTCTGGCCCAGTTTAATCTCCTAAAACGCCTTGGAGGTGGAAGCAGGGAGGTGGCGCCCCCTTTGAAAGTCCCGCTTCCTGTGGAGGCTTCCATTTAAACCTTTGTCCTGGGCTTTAGTTTCTGTCCCTCTCACACTGAGAGCTCAGTTCTTTGGAACCATTTGGCTTTTGTGAGTACAGAAGGCTCTGTTTACCTCTGGATTTCTGCTTTCTCTTAGCTTTTGGCCTGATTTTTTTGTTTTTATTTGATCAGTAATTTGATGCTTTCATGAAGATTATGAAACATTTTTTTTTTCCTCATAGTTTTTAGATGCTCTCAGCCAAAGGGTATCTCTGAATAACCTAACTCACCACAAAGAACAAAAGCCAGGCCGCATAGACTGAACGCTTGCTCCTCAGGCCTCCAGCCCATGTTACGTTTCTCAGGGAGAATCAACACAGCGCCTTCTGCCGTGAGACAAGAGGGTCTGCTTTGTGTCAGTCAAATGTTGAATGATTTTTGAGGACTAGAGGTTTATAACTGTCTTGAGGCAGATAATTTTAAAAGGACGTGGAAGTGAGAAGAATTTCCATTCTGGAGTCTCTTAATACTTCTTCTATCCAGTACTAAAAGGGCTCAGTCCACATCTGAGCTCCACACTTGGAAAGAGCCCCACATCTGATGGGTGACCTGTCTCCTGTAGCCTTCCCCTGTGGTCCTGCGTCCATCACGGTAGATAGAGTGTTTACCACACTTTATTCCTCACAGGTAGAATCTGCCTCAAAAGACAGGCATTTGCACCTGACTGAGTTGAGTTCTATCCTTGTTTTATTTCAGAACCTGCTACATCCACATAGAAATTGTATAGGGAAGAGGAGACACAAAGGGAAAGTAGCTGGCAGGGAAAATCTCCTGGGGAAAGATGAAGAATTTGATGGTCTCATCTCTTGACATTCAAATGCTTTGCCCTTCTCTCCATAAAGTGAAAGTGACGTCGCTCAGTCAGTCCGACTCTTTGCGACCCCATGGACTGTAGCCTACCAAGCTTCCCTGTCCATGGGTTTTTCTAGGCAAGAATACTGGAGTGGGGTGCCGTTTCCTTCTCCAGGGGATCTTCCCCACCCAGGGATCGACCCCAGGTCTCCCACATTGCAGGCAGATGCTTTACCCTCTGAGCCACCAGAGAAGCCCATTAACAATGTAGGAGGGTTCCCTTTTCTCCACACTCTCTCCAGCATTTATTTGCCAATTTTTTGGTGATGGCCATTCTAACTAGTGTGAGGTGATATCTCATTGTAGCTTTGATCTGCATTTCTCTAGTAATTAGCAATTTGAGCATCTTTTCATGTGCTCCTTGGCCATCCGTACCTCTTTTTTGGAGAAATATCTCTTTAGGTCTTCTGCCTATTTTTTGATTGGATATTTTTTTTTATATTGAGCAGCATGATTAAGCAGAATATCTTAAGGAGAAGGCAGACATGATTATCATTTGTAGCTGTAGACTCGGGTTCAATCAGCATTGATCAAGGACCTTTAGGCACAAGGCACTAGGTGAAGCATTTTTTAAAATATAATTCATTAAATTCAAAACAAAAAAATCATGTCCCTCTCTAGTGTTGAGCAGGGAGGTGTGAAAAACAACAACATTTTAGGACTCTGAAAGGAAGAAAAGTTCTTACTAGATATTCTCCCATGCAGGGAAAAATATTTCAGGAATATATTTGGAGACTCAGGGGTACATCTTAAAGCTCAAGTTTGTATAATATTCCATTCAATTAAGCCTCCAGTTCTTCTGAAGGATGTGGTAAGAGTCCTGGACGTGAAAGATTTGCATTTTAGCCGTATTAGTTCATATCACATTTTAATTTTCCAAAAATTTATTCATTTATTTATTTTTGGCTGCTCTGCAACTTCATTTCTTCATGTGGGCTTTCTCGAGTTGCAGCCAGCGGGACTACTCTTCAACGCAGTGCCCAGGCTTCTCACTGTGGTAGCTTCTCTTGTTGTGGAGCATGGGTTCCAGGCGTCAGACTCAGTAGTTGCAACTTGTGGGTTCTAGAGCGTGGGCTCAGCAGCTGTGGCACACAGACTTGGCTGTCCTGCAACATGTGGAATCTCCCCAGAGCAGGGAGTGAACCTGTGTCCTCTGCATTGACAGGTGGCCTGCTAAGCACTGGACCATCAGAGAAGTCCCTTACATCTTAGTTTTAAGGAAAACTGCACCATGTGCTGTTTCTGTGAAATCCACTGTCCACAGGGTAAAGATGCTCAGCACCCATACAAGAAGTTGTATGCAACCCAGTTAAGGAGGGGAGTACCATGTGTCCACAGGGGGAGTTTTTCTTCAGGGAGCACCTTACTGATTTTTCTTTGATGATATGTAGTCATTACACTATCTTCCACTGTAGCTATTTGTGGATGCCTTCTATATCATATTAAACTCTACTTTCTTGGACATTCGGAGGCCTTATTTTCCCACAGCCCCTAGCACTGGACAGGCAATAAATCACAAGAGGCAGTATGGGGTGTAGAGCATTAAGTACTAAGGCTCTGATACTCAAGACAGAAGAGATGTGAGACTTCTCTGGTGGTCCAGTGGTCAACGCCCTGCACTTCCAATGCAGGGAGTGAGTTCAATCCCTGGTCAGGGAACTAAGATCCCACATGCTGTGAGGCCGAAAAAATAAATAAATAATATTAAAATCTTAAAAAAAAAAAAGACAGGAGAGGTACAAGCGTCACAGATGCTTGTTCTTTTTCTCTTGCCAATTTTTTTTTCTTCTTTCCTTCCTTCCTTTCAATGACAACAGAATCCCAATTTTCATCACTTATCCATTCCTTGCTCATGCAGTCAATGCCCCTTGGGAAAAATCTGATCCCACTCCTGGCTCCAAGGGTGTATTAGTCAGGGTTTTCCAGAGAAACAGAACAAATATATATATAAAGAGATTAATTATAAAGAATTGGCTCGTGTGGGGCTAAGATGGAGCTTGCAGATGGAGGCTCAGGAGAGTGGATGGATTGAGTTCAAGTCCAAAGACAAGAGGAACTGATGTTGTTGCCCAAAAACAGACAGAGAGCAAATTCTTCTCCCCCGCCACCCAGACCTTTGTTCAATTCAAGCCTCCAAAAGATTAGACAAGGCTCACCCACACTGGGGAGGGCAATCTACTTTACTCAGTCTACAAATTTAGACGTTCATCTCCTTCAGAAACACCCACAGACACATTCAGAAATAATGTTTGATCAGTATATGGAAACCCTGTGTCCCAGTCAAGTTGATACATCAAATCAGCCATCACCAAGGGAAAACCCTATCTAGTTTAAGCCAGTCATCACATCCTGCCATGTTGATGATCACAGTGCTTGGTTCAAAATGAGCAAATATCCAACTCCAGGCTAATAAAATGTAAGAGGAGATGACATTTGCTGGAAATTGCAAGAATAGAAATGTTCTTACTTTTCTATGGAAGCGACTTCTTATCCATCTGGACATGAATGAAAAAGATTCAGTCCAGGAACGTTGCTAGTAGTCATCTTGAGATGATGAAGAAGCCAGGCTTGGGACGTAACAGGCAGAGAAAGGCATGAAATTAAACTGGACCAGTGTTGAAATTATTGAGCCTGGGATCATGGTTTGCCTTAAAACCACCATCTAGCTGAACTTAACAGTTATAGGAGCCAGTAAATTCCATTTATCATGTCAACTAGTGGGGGCTGAATTTTCTGTTACCTGCAACCAAAAGATTCCTAACTAATACAGTTGGAATTTCAATCTGATGATCAATGAGAGACTTTAACATTCAATGATTCTGTTAAGAATGCACCAGAAACATAAACATTTCTGCTATGTGAGCGACTAAGTTGGACTGCATACATCAGAAAAGATGACCATGTACGCAAAACTTGAAACCACCAGAGGAATTCTGCAGAACTACAGGCTACATTCCTTCTCTGCAGCTATAAACATCCTTCAAAGTAGCCTCTTCTTCTCCACAGGGTTCCAAGGATACATCTCAACAGTTCTCTGAGAGTTCACTTGACTGAGAATCTTTAAAGAAAGGGAGAGTACTTATTTTTCTTTGTGCATTCAGCACTTTGAACAGTGCCTGGCAAAGACTAGGCCCCTAATAAATATGAATGGATGAATGGATGGATTTATTTATTTAACAATTACAGATCTTCCTCAACTTATGCTGTGGTTATGTTCCAGTAAATTTATCATAAGTTGAAAATATTGTCAGTTTAAAATGCATCATAAGGGTCTTCCCTGGTGGCTCAGTGGTCAAGAATATGCCTGCTGATGCAGGAGACACAGGTTCGATCCCTGGTCTGTGAAGATCCCACATGCCCTGGAGCAACTAAGCCGTGTACTGCAATGACTGAACCTGTGCTCTAGAGCCTGGAAATGGCAACAACTGAGTCCACGTGCCCCTAGAGTCCGTGCTTCACAGTAAGAGAGGCCCCTGCAGTGAGAAGCCTGAGCACCAGAGTTAGTGTAGGCCTCGCTTGCAGCAACTAGAAAAAGCCTGTGCTGCAACAAAGACCCAGCACAACCAAAAGTAAATAAGTAAAATTATTTAAAAAAATTAAAATGCACCATAAGGAATTCTCTGGTGGTTAGGACTCCACCCTTCCATTGCAGAGGCACAGGTTTGACCCCTGGTTGGGGAACTAAGATCCTGAGTGCCTCATAGCATGGCCAAGAAAATAAAAATAAAATGCATCATCGCTTAGCCTTGCCTACCTTCAACATACTCAGAGCACTGAAACTAGCCTACAGTTGGGCCAAATAATCTAACACAAACCAATTTTAAAGCAAAGTGTTGGATATATGTCATTTATTGAATGCTGCACTGAGAGTGAAAAACCAGACGCTTGATGGGTTCAGAATGGTTGTAAGTGTATCACGTAGTTGACTTGGAGCTGTGGCAGTTGCCACTGCCCAGCATCAGAGAATGTGCTGCTAAGTCACTTCAGTCGTGTCCGACTCTGTGCGACCCCACAGACGGCAGCCCACCAGGGTTACCCCCGTTCCTGGGATTCTCCAGGCAAGAACACTGGAGTGGGTTGCCATTTCCTTCTCCAATGCAGGAAAGTGAAAAGTCAAAGTGAAGTCACTCAGTTGGGGGGTGTGGGAGTGGGGGGGTGGAACCAAGGCAGTCCTGGGAGTCTTGGTGTGACAAAGCTTCTAGGGAGAGGGAATATTTTATTCCAGATAAACAGGTACTGGTTACCTAGGTGTGTTTATGTTGCAAAAATTTGCCAAGCTGGGGACTTCCCTGGTGGTCCAGGGGCCAAGACTCCACACTCCCAATGCAGGGGGCCCGGATAAGACGTCTCGTGCTGTAACGAGATGGTCCTGCATGCCACAAGGAAGACCGGGAGCAGCCAAATACATTTTAAAATTTACCAGGTTTATGATGCATGCATGCTGTGTCTTTACTTCAATAAATGCTCCCCCAAATAAAACGCAGAAATAAAAAGTCCTTATTCTCAAAAAGTTTACATTCCCATCAGAGCAGACAATACAAATAAATATACAATATGTTGAGAGGTAATAAGTGCTATAAACGTCTGACTGTAAGAAGGATGAATTCAGCGAGAATGCAGACGTGACAGAGAAAGCCCAGTCTGACACATGTTCTGCCACATGAAGAGCGTCCCCAGGCTTCTAGCCACCCACCTCAGCAGCTCAGCTTCAACTTGCTTTCTGAGTCAGGCTGACACTTACCTTTGTGCTGCTAACTGGGCTCAACTGAGAATGGTCCTGCCAGGGACGGATGTGGGCGTGGTTAGCAGATGGATGGGGTTACATGTGGGACTTCCCAGGTGGCTCAGTGGTAAGGAATCCACCTGCCAATGCAGCAGATGCAGGTTTGATCCCTGGGTCTGGAAGATCCCCTGGAGGAAGAAATGACAACCCACTCCAGTATTCTTGCCTGGAAAACCCCATGGACAGGAGAGCCTGGCAGGCTGCAGTCCATGGGGTCACAGAGAATCGGGCATGACTTAGTGACCAACCACACATGCACGAGCTTACATGTAGAGCCTGACTCACAGAAGAGAGCGCTGGGATACGCACCCTCAGCTCTGCTTCTCCAGATGTTGGAAGGATTTGATCAGATATTTTGTACATCATTGTTTATATTTTAGAGTATTTAATGAGAAATGTTAGAATTGCAGAAATGGAAAAGACATTTGCCCACCGCCAGCGGGTGTTTTTGGACAATCTGTTGTGTGCCCAGACCTGTGGAAGTCAGTTCTAAGATACAGTTCCAACCAAAAGTAGCTTATCATCTTAATAACAAGATGGATACCTGTCAAACAATTACAGAATAATATAGGAATTTAATCAAACTTAGGACCACCTTGGTGGTCCACTTGCTGGGATACGCACCCTCAGCTCTGCTTCTCCAGATGTTGGAAGGATTTGATCAGATATTTTGTACATCATTGTTTATATTTTAGAGTATTTAATGAGAAATGTTAGAATTGCAGAAATGGAAAAGACATTTGCCCACCGCCAGCGGGTGTTTTTGGACAATCTGTTGTGTGCCCAGACCTGTGGAAGTCAGTTCTAAGATACAGTTCCAACCAAAAGTAGCTTATCATCTTAATAGCAAGATGGATACCTGTCAAACAATTACAGAATAATATAGGAATTTAATCAAACTTAGGACCACCTTGGTGGTCCACTGGTTAAGACTCCTCTTTCCAATGCAGGGTGTACAGGTTTGATCCCTGGCCAGGGAGCTAAACTCACATGCTGCAGGACGAAAAAACCTAATCATAAAACAGAAGCAGTATTGTAACAGATTCAATAAAGACTTTAAAAATGGTCCACGTCAAAAAAAACAAAAATCTTAAAAAAAACTATCTCGTGTGATTTTTAAAACTAAGAAAAATTGAAAAACAAACAAAAACACGATAAGCTTGTACAGTATCCTATATCTCCCCTTTATAGCATTTGTCACAGGTGAAATTTTATTTATTGTTTAAAATAATTTTATTTATTTAATTTTCTGGCGGTGCTGGGTCTTCACCGTCGCGTGGGCTTTACTCTAGTTGTGGTGAGCAGGAGATACTGCCTAGCTGTGGTGCTTGGACTTCTCATTGCAGTGGCGTCTCCCGTGGCAGAGCACGGCTCTAGAGGGTGCAGGCTTCCGTAGTTTGAGCACGTGGGCTCAGTAGCTGCAGGTACCAGGCTCTAAAGTGCAAGCTCAATAGTTGTGACCCACAGACTTTGTTGCTCCAGGGCATGTGGGATCTTCCCAGACCAGGATCGAATCCAGGCCTCCTGCACTGGCAGACTGGGCCGCCAGGGAACCCACACGTGCAATTTTATTTTTATATGTGTGGGTATTTGACTGTTCGTCTCCTCACCAGCCTGTTAGCTCTATAAGCCTGGGACTGGGTCCAGTTTTGTTCACCATCATAGTCCTCAGAGTGAAGGAAAGTGCCCCACACAGAGCAGGCCCTCGGCACACATGTGGAATGAAATAAATGAATGTGAGAATATAACCACATCAGAAAGACAGAGTGGTTTAGCCGTCCACAGCATGGGCTGTGAGGCTGGATCAATCTGCAGATTCCTAGATGATTACCCGTGTGTCCTTGGGTAAGATCTTTAAAGTAAATAAATGTTTTATTCCATTATCTCTGCATAAAATGGGGAGAATTATCATTCTTACCAGGACGGTTCATTGTGTAAGAGTGAATGACAGGGGTAAAGTACCTGGCACATAGTAACTGCTCAATAAACAGTACTTCTGAGTATTACCTTTGAAAGTATTCCAATAGTTGCTTTTATGAGGTTGAGGCAGAAACTAGCAGAAATTATGAATCTGGTTTCTAGTCCTCATTTCTAAAAGAAGAAAAGAACTGAGATGTGTATCCTGGTTGTACGCATTCTTCACTCACTCATTCCATCTGATGAAGCCCCAAAGCCAGTATTCTGGGGTGAGCGTCTAACTTGTTGAAAGTCAGCAGACCGGGCTCCTGAGCCTCTCTGGGCTATGTTGGTGAGTCGACTACCCACATCAAAGCTGCAGGCCAGCACAGGCAGCAGAGCACTGGCCCTGGGACTGGCAAGGCTCAGGGTCTGTGTGACCCTGAGCCTTCCAACCACAGTCCTTAGATCTCTGCAGGAACCACAGTGAGTCTTCAGGGCCCAACATCTCAAGGATCCCCTTCCTGTGAAATTTCAGAGGTTTCTCCTGGGTCAGGGAGCCTTGGGTAGTAGTTAGCATAAATATTCTCACGTCTCCGCCCCAAATCCCAGTTTAAAAACTGGCTTAAAATCCAAACACGATCACCTGTTTACACCCAAACATGATCCAATGTGTATTCCCACATGGGAGGAATTGGCAAACCAGGTTGGTGAGCATCAGAAACAAAATCACCTGCCCAACTAGTTGCTCAGTCATGTCCAACATTTTGTGACCCTTATGGACTGTAGCCCACCAGGCTCTTCTGTCCATGGGGATTCTCCAGGCAAGAATACTGGAGTGGGTTGCCATGCCCTCCTCCATGTCATTTTCCCAACTCAGAGATCGAACCCAGGTCTTCTGCATTGCGGGCAGATTCTTTACCGTCTGAGCCACCAGGGAAGCCCATTTCCCCAATAGTTTACTGGTAAAGGAAGGAGTTTCTACTCTGGTTTTACCTGAGCAGCAAGAACCAGGTGGGCCACATGCAGGATAGGTGATAACAAGCTCCAAAACCTAAGCTCTCCCGCCATATTCCAGATGGCACAGATCATCCCCCCAAATTCCCTCATTAGAAATTCATCTTTTTAGTAAAGTTATTGACCTTTCCTTACAGTTCTTTTACTGCAATGTTTTAAAAGTCTCTCTCACTACCTGTATTATTAGTAGGCTTCTGTGAACTGATGTAACAGTTCCTTTATCCCAGCCCCCAGAAGGTTGGATGGCAAAGATGAAGGGCACTGGGGTATGAGGGTGTCTTGTGGATTTCACAGTTGAAGGAGACTGGGTCGAGTCTCCTCGACCAAGCAGGGCCAAGAATATGCCCTGCTTTTGATTTGAATCATTGAGGATTTGATATTCTGTTTATTAAAAAAAAGATTTTTTTAATGTGGATCATTTTTAAAGTCTTTATTGAATTTTTTACAGTATTGCTTCTGTTTTATGTTTTGGTGTTTTGGCTATAAGGCATGTGGTATCTTAGCTGCTTGACCAGGAATTTAACCCACACTCCCTGCATTAGAAGGTATGAGGGTGTCTTGTGGATTTCACAGTTGAAGGAGACTGGGTCGAGTCTGAAAGCCAAGAATATGCCCTGCTTTTGATTTGAATCATTGAGGATTTGATATTCTGTTTATTAAAAAAAAAGATTTTTTTAATGTGGATCATTTTTAAAGTCTTTATTGAATTTTTTACAGTATTGCTTCTGTTTTATGTTTTGGTGTTTTGGCTATAAGGCATGTGGGATCTTAGCTGCTTGACCAGGAATTTAACCCACACTCCCTGCATTAGAAGGGCTCTTCCTTGGTGGCTCAGAGGTTAAAGCATCTGCCTCCAATGCGGGAGACCCAGGTTCGATCCCTGGGTTGGGAAGATCCCCTGGAGAAGAAAATGGCAATCCACTCCAGTATTCTTGCCTGGAGAATCCCATGGACAGAGAAGCCTAGTACATTACAGTCCACGGGGTCGCAAAGAATCGGACACGACTGAGCGACTTCACCTTCACCCTGCATTAGAAGGCGAAGTCTCGCATGGATGGAGTCTGTCATGCAGAGTGAAGTAAGTCAGAAATAGAAAAACAAATATTGTATATTAATGCATATAAGTGGGATCTAGAAAAATGGTACAGCAGAATCTATTTCCAAGACAGGAACGGAGACACAGACATAGAGAACAGACATGTGGAGCCGGTGGAGGAAGGGGAGGGTGGGAGATTGAAATTGACAGATATACACTACCACGTGTGAAATAGATAGGTAGTGACAACCTGCTACAAAGCATGGGAAGCTCAGCTCAATGTTCTGTGATGACCTAGATGGGTGGGATGGGGGTGAGAGGGGAGGGAGCTCCAAGAGGGAGGGGATGTATTATACATACAGCTGGTTCACTTCATCGTATAGCAGAAACTAACACAATGTTGTAAAGCAATTATAAAGATTTTTAAAACTAATTAATTAAAACATAGGTGAAGTCTCAACCACTGGACCACCGAGGAAGTTCCGATGTTTTCTTTAAAGGACTGTGTAATTCAAAGGAAAAAAGCTTCGAAGAGTAACTCACACATTCATTTATTCATGTTCACCAAGTGCCTGCTGTGTGCAGACATTATTCAAGGTAGTCTCCCCCAGCCCTCTACCTTTTGAGAGGCAAGAGGCAAATATAAAGGAAGACCCCGGCCTGTGTCCCCCTCTTCTTCTCATCTCACCCTGAAACTTTCTCCCACACCAGGAAGGCCCCTCTACAAACGGTGTGGATGCTCCAGCCAGCCTGTGGAAGCTCCATCCACACCCATTTCGCTAGAGTCTTAGGACAGACTCAAGGAAGAGGCTGATGCAGACTCTGGAAGTGGGCTTGAGGCCAACATGTGGGTTCCTGGTGCATGTTCTAGGAGCAGGGGCGTGGGCTCCATGTGGCATAGCCACTTACCCACACAGACTCTTCACCTCGACAGTCGGGGGGTGAGGGAGGCACAACCAGAGAAGGGCCAGAGAGAGCCTCGTATAGCCTGTTGGGGTGTAAGAGCAGTGTTGATTCTAGATGCAGGGAATACATGAAGAAACATACCAAAATCTCTGCCTTCGTGTTGTGTACCCTCCAGTGGAAGGAGACAGACTATAAACAAATACATAGCAAAAAGTAAATGGCTACATATATAGTATACTTAGGGGCTTCCCTGGTGGCTCAGTTGCTAAAGAATCTACCTGCAATGTGGGAGACCCGGGCTCAATCCCTGGGTCAGGAAGATGCCCTAGAGAAGGGAATGGCAACCCACACCAGTATTCTTGCCTGGAGAATCGCATGGAAAGAGGAACCTGGCGGGCTACTGTCCATGAGGTTGCAGAAAGTTGGAGATATTTGATAGTAATAAGTACTCTGGAGAAAACAAGAGGTACAGACAGTGCAATTTTAAATAATGCAGTTCGAGCAAGGTACTGTACTGGGATTGCTGTAATAAAGTATCACAAGCTGGGTGGTTTAAACCGCAGAGATATATTGTCTCATGGGAGTCTGAATCCAAGATATTGGTAGGGTCTGTTCCTTCTGAGGCTGTGAGAGAGAATTGGTTCCGTGTCTTTCTCCTGGCTTCTGGTAACCTCAGGTCTTCCTTGACTGGTAGATAGTGTCTTCTCCTCGGGCCTTCACATCTTTCCTTTGCATGTCTCTGTTTCCAAAGTGTCATCTTTCTACAAGAACACCAGTCATGTTGGGTTAGGATCGCACCCTAATGAATGACTTCATCTTCCCTTGGTCATCTGCAAAGATTTTTTTTCCAAATAAGGTCATAGTCACAGGCACTAGGAGTTGAGATGTCAACATATTCCAAAGGGACACAAGCCAACCCTTATCAGAAAGCTTTATTGTGAAAATGTTGCTGCTGCTGCTAAGCTCAAAGGTGAAGGGTTAAAAGGGTGAACCATGCTGAGATTTGGGGCCAGGGCTTTACAGCAGAGGAAACAGCACGTCCAAAGCTGCTCATTTCTCCAGAACAACATTTTGGTGGGTTAATACAATGAGCCTGGAAGGTCAGGGAAAGAGAGTCTGCAGTGGAATAATGCATTCCTGGGACTTCTTAGTGGTACAGTGGCTGACTCCACGTTCCCAATGCAGGCGGTCTGGGTTCAATCTCTGGTCAGGGAACCAGATTCCATATGCTGCAACTAAGGGTTCATATGCCACAACTAAAACACCGTGACTCAAGATCCCACATGCCGCGACAAAGATCAGAAATCCCCTGTGCCACAACTAAGACCCGGCGCAGCCAAATCAATAAAACACTTTTTAAAGGAAAAGAAGAAACGACCCATCCACCTCTCATGGATGTCCTCCATAACCTCAAAGTCCATCCTTTTGAAATGTTAGAGACTCTTACATTTCCTGAGAGCAAGGTGTAAGGTCATTGGAAACAGAGAATAAGCCCCCTACCTCCTGGTGGCCAGTGAACACTGGTGGTCAGTGAACATGGATGATGTTGAGAGTACACAAGCCACCGTTCTCTTTCATCTCCACTCCAAGAAGTGGCTTGTACCCTTCAGCCCAGGAGGAGCCCATGGGACAAAAGGCAGTGTGGCTGGAGGCAGATAAGGGCTAAGATGACAGAAGACAAGGGAGTCAAGTTTATCATTGAAAGATGCCTATGGAATTTGAGGATGAGATGAGATGAGATGGTTGGATGGCATCACCAACTCAATGGACATGAGTGTGAGCAAGCTCTGGGAGTTGGTGATGGACAGGGAAGCCTGGCGTGCTGCAGTCCATGGGGTCACAAAGAGTTGGACACAACTGAGCAACTGAACTGAATGGAATTTTGTCATCACTTATTGATACTCTCTTGTCACATTCAGTCCCCCATAACACAACCATCATTGACAGCTTTCATTCTAATTTTCTTAGCATTTTTTTTCTTAGTTTTTAATTGGAGGATAATTGCTTTACAATGCTGTATTGGTTTCTGCTGTACAACGCGAATCATCTTAGCTTCTGAAATCCTATCTTACCAATGAAAATTAGAGAAGTAAAAGAGAAAAGGCAAGTTTCCTGGAATTTAAATTTAGAGTGAGAGGGACCAGCCATGGATAGTTAGTGTGGGTGTTAATCACTTAGTCATGTCCAACTCTTTGCGACCCCACGGACCATAGCCAGCCAGGCTCCTCTGTCCATGGGATGTCCCAGGCAAGAATACTGGAGTAGGTTGCCATTCCCTTCTCTAGAGGATCTTCCCAACCCAGGGATCAAACTCTGGTCTGCATTGCAGAGCCACCAGGGAAGTTTTCAGTTAACACACAAAAGAGAACAGGCACGTTTCCTGGAATGCAAATTCAGAGTAACAGGAAACATCTTTAGTTGAAATCTGACAGCCACTGATCAAGCCCAGCATTATGGACCCACGTGGCCTCAAAAGTTCTCCCTGGCGTGTCTCATTTCAACTCAGGTCAGGAGTGGAACGGGTAGTTCTTCAGACTTCCACTGAATCATGCCTAACCTTCTGGCTTCACTTATCTGCAAGCTGGAATGCTCTCTGCAGCCGTCAGCCATCACCCCCCACCCTTCCCTTCATCCTGCTCTGTCCTCAGATAACAATCCTCTCCAAACAGGCTCTGTTCCCGCCACGTTTGGAATGCTTCAGAGTCAAACTGAATGTGAATCAGAACCGAAGTCCCTTCATGCATTCCGTGCACCTTCCTCTCACATTCCACACCTCGCCCTTAGCTGGAGGGGCCCGGGGGGTTTTCCGCTCATGACTCCCCCAGTTCCGCCTGACCCGGCCCAGGCTTGCTGGGAGACTAAGTCCTTTGTTGCTGTCCCCCTTGGGGCCCTGGGCACCCTTCCTCGCCATCCCAGCTCTGCAACAGTCTCCTCCTTGTCTGCGCAAAGCCCACTCCGATCCAAGTTCCCGTGTAAGGCTTTGGCCTCGTAGTTATTTTCTACTGATGTGTTCCCTTGGTTTCTCCCTCAGGCTGGGACAGGAAGCCCAGAATGTTCTTTAAAGCATGGCAGAGGGAGAAAAGAGACAGTATCAGCCTGTCCCAGAGCCTTGCGCTTTCTGGGGTTTTCAAAGTAGAAAACAGCTTCCTTTCCAGGGCTCCCCTATCTCCTCCAAAATGGAGACATTTGGTGCCTAGGGGTGTGGGCAGCACCGCCTAGGTGGGTTGTCTGTGTCATCAGGAATGTCAGGATGGGAAAGGGAGAAGGGTGAACAAAAGGCCTTGTGTGTGCCCAGCAAAATTTACTTGGAACCTACCAACTCCCAAATATCCTTAAAGGGCTTGGAAATCAATCCGTAGTGAGCATCCCTCAGGTGCCTCGCACATTCATTTTCCTTGTATAGTTTTATCTTTACTTGTATGCAGATATACACATGCAAACCCCTGTGGGGTAGGTTTTATCATCCTCATTTTACAGATGCAGAAACTGAGGTGTGCCGTGCTAAGGGCCTCGTGGGTCACAGAGCTAGTAAGGGGTGTAGCCCAGACTGAATTCAGTCCTGAGTTCAAACCCTGTGCTCTTTCATTTCCTCTTATTTAAAAATAAATATTGTTGTTTTTCTGAATATCTAAGTGAAACATATTCTTTTTTTAAAGTATTTTTCTACTGAAGAATAGTTTATTTACAATGTTATGTTAGTTTCTGGTGTCTAGCAAAGTGATTCAGATATACATATACATATATATATATACATATTTTTTTTTGATTCTTTTCCTTTAGGTTTATTACAGGATATCGAACACAGTTCTCTGGGCTATCCAGTAGGTCCTTGTTGTTTATCTAAGTTTTTTTTATAAAGTAACATGTATCTGTTACTCCCATACTCCTGATTTATCCCTTCTCTCCGTTCTTCCCCTCCCGTAACCATAAATTTGTTTCCTATGTCTGTGAATCTTTTGTGTAAATAAGTTCGTCTGCATCTTTTTTTTTTTTTAGATTTCACATATAAGTCCTAAAAATTTCCCTCTAAGCACTGCATTTGCTGCATAGTTTCAGCTGTATTTTCATTTGCATTTTGTTCAAAATATTTTAAAATTTCTCTTGAGATTTCTTCTTTGAACCGTGTGTTATTCAGATGTGTCTTGGGGGTTTCCCAGCTATCTTTTTACTCTTATTTCTAGTTTAATCCCTGTCAGATCTGAAAGCAGACATCGTATGATTTCTGTTCTTTTACAACCACTGAAGTATGTTTTATGGCCTAGAAGGTGTTCTATCTTGGTAAATGTTCCACGTGAGCTTAAGAAGAATGTATATTCCATTGCACGTCGATGAAGTTGTCCATAGATGTCTATTCTAGCCCATTGATTAATGGTGCTATTGAGCTCAACTATGTCCTTACTGATTTTTTGCTTCATGGATCTGTGTATCTCTGACAGAGGGGTGTTGAAGTCAGTATCTATGATAGTGGATTCATTTCCTTGCAATTTCTCCTTACATTCCATCAGTTTTGCTTCACATATTTTGAGGCTCTGCTGTTAGGCACATATACATTAAGCATTGTTATTTCTTCTAAATAACTTCTTAAGTCTAAGTTTATGATATCTTGTACAGTTTTATGTCCTTTTTTTCTCACTAAAAATAGGATTTTGCTCCTAGGCACCAGAACTTTCCACTACATAAGTCTAATATTTCTTAATCAACTTCAGTTCAGTTTAGTTCAGTCGCTCAGTCGTGTCCGACTCTTTGTGACCCCATGAATCGCAGCACACCAGGCCTCCCTGTCCATACCAACTCCTGGAGTTCACTCAGACTCACGTCCATCGAGTCAGTGATGCCATCCAGCCATCTCATCCTCTGTCGTCCCCTTCTCCTCCTGCCCCCAATCCCTCCCACCATCAGAGTCTTTTCCAGTGAGTCAACTCTTCGCATGAGGTGGCCAAAGTACTGGAGTTTCAGCTTTAGCATCATTCCCTCCAAAGAAATCCCAGGCCTGATCTCCTTCAGAATGGACTGGTTGGATCTCCCTGCAGTCCAAGGGACTCTCAAGAGTCTTCTCCAACACCACAGTTCAAAAGCATCAATTCTTCGGCGCTTTCAGCCTTCTTCACAGTCCAACTCTCACATCCATACATGACCACAGGGAAAACCATAGCCTTGACTAGACTTGGTTGGGACCAGTTTGTGATGATTCACAGCATTGCTTGGCAAGATGCTATTCATGTGTTCTGGAAAGTGGTAGGAGGGGGTACGGGACTTCAGGTGGAGAAGGGGTTGAGAGGGAGCCCTTGGCAGCTGGCAGCCATTATCAGCAGGGGAGATGGCAGAAGAACAGGCAGAAGTTTCAGTTATTGGGTGAGACAGCAGGTCAGCATCAGCACACATTGGACCAGTGATGCTCTTTCCATCTAAACACCTGCCTATTGGTACAGAGTTAGGACCAGGAACCCAAAGCAGAAAGCATTTGGGGTACTTTTTAAGACAGAAGCCAAGTGGACAAAGGACAGGGCAAGGGTGAAAGCCTGTGTAGACACCAAGGTCAATACCACTCACCCAGTCTGGGTGTCCAGCGGGTTTCCTAGATGGCGCCTCCAGTCTCTGTCCTGAAACTCAGGGAACTTTCTCATGTGCCACCTTGGAGCTGTGCATTGCTTCCTGTCACCTGGGCAGCTCAGCCACAGTTGGAAAGTGAGTCATGACAGATGTTTGACACGTAAACCCTCATTAGTAACCACCTCTGGGCATTTCTTCAATTACTTTCCCAATCAATTCACTTGTCTTCTGGAGCTTTGGCCTTGATTACCCATGCCTTGCTCAGAATGGAAGAAGGAAAAATGCTCTAAAGAACGGATTGAGCAATGTTAAAATAGTGGGTTGGGTGAGGGCAATGACCTCAATGCTACTGAAATCAGCTGCATTTTATACTATTCTCAGTTTCAAGGTCTCCAAGGTCTATGCCCAGTGGAATCATATGCTGAGCTTCAGGACTTCCAGACCCCTCACACAACAGTAACCCTGAGCAAGCTTTGAGTGCCAACCAAGTCACTAGCTGCGAAGATAAGGGCTGACTTTCTCTTGCCTTCTAAGAGGGGCTTTGGCATCTTTCATGGACTAAAATTTTTCCTGAGACCTCTTTTGCTTTCACTGGAATACAGTTGTTGCTTTTCCATAACAGATTAATAAGGAATGTTCTAGAACTGGCAGTAGGATCCTCTCATAAGCATTGCCTTGGAGCCAAGACACAGTGTAGTATAATCCCGGAGAGTGAAGTCTCAGATTTTGAATTGATGTTATGACCAAGTGCAGGGGAAGGACCAGGAAGAACAGAGCAGGAGAGAAAGGAATACAGCAATGTGGTCAGGATGCAGAGGCAGACACGCCTTCGCTCCTTCCTGCCTTGTTATTGTCCAGCTAGTTACTTACCCAAAGCTTCAGTTCCCCCAGCAAGAATTCCCAGCATGGCCTCTTGAAGAGGGATTCCATATCTGTTTATTGAGCATCTATTAAGCACCGTGAGCCTCTTGTCAAGCACAGCCAGGTGTTCTTCATCTTATCCCAAATGCCTAACACAATGTCTGGTACATTTCAAGCATTTTACCGATGATTATTGAATAAGTAAATAAATGTATGGGTGGGAAAAAAATAAATGAATGGAGAAAGAAATGAGTCAGTGTAGAACTGCTGACCTTTGAGAATCTGCTTTGGAAGGGCTGAAGGGTTAAACGAGGAAGTGATGGTTTTGGTGTCCCTAGCAGTTACTAGTACTAGCCACCAAAGTAAGTAGAAATAAGAGTTGGCTCCCTTCAAAATACACAGCTGGTAGAAACAAGGTTCTATGAAAGGGATGGAAAAAGCCAGAAGTTAACCGGCTCCATTGTGTAAGGAGCAATGTGGCCCATTAAGACGGTTGGGCCAATTTCATTAATGCCCTTAATGATTAATTTCTTAGTTAATAATTGACATGTCATAGCAGAGAAGCCTGAAAACTGAAATGGCGATTGTTTCATTATTTCGGATTCTCGTGCGAGTCTGGGTCCTATTAATAGTCACCATGGGAAACATCTGCAGGGGAAAGGTGCGCTTTTAATCTTCTGACATCTTTAAATAAATTCAAATAAAATAAATGTAAATACAGGTCTCCTGGGATACCAGAAGAGGGATTAGCATCATCAAGAAGGAGTACTGGACTTTCTTAAATACCTGGGTGCTCTGAACAGGTCCTCATTTAAGATCTGAGACTCTCCAAACAGGGCTGCCAGAGAATCGAGTCACCCCACACATATCGGGGGCGATTCGTATAACAGGAAGAGCGCTGGAGATTTTTGCTTTGTCATTTCCTCTTTGAATACAACAGAAAAATCCATTTAGCCAGGATTCTGGAACTCTGCCGATGCTTCCTGTCCTATCTGACTGTAAAATTCAACAAGGGATCATAAATAATAGACACGAGGCCAAAAATACATCTGGGGAATCCTGTCAAAGAGAAGGGCTGACGTCAATGACTTCTGCATGGCCTCTGATATTTAGTCCCGAGAGTGAGAAGCGAGATTACAGCTGAGGGGAGGGAATGAAGCAGGGACTTAGCTCAGCCCAGGTAGCCCTGGTGTTCTCTGATCTGTGGCTGCATAAAAATTTCTCCAGGGCTTAGCAGGTTAAAACAGCAGTCTGTCTCACGACCTTGGGGGTCAGGAATTCGGGAAAGTTCAGTTGGGCGATTTTTCTGCTTCACTTGTATCATCTCAGGAGGTCTCAGCTGGAGGGTCCGTGGCTTCACCCTTCCATTCACATGTCTCGAGCCTGGTGGGCTTGACTGGAACGGCTGAGCAGAGTGTGTTCCCAAGACCTCATGGCATAGAGTCTCAGGGCAGACAACCTCTCACATGGTGCCCAGGGCTCCCAGAGAAAGTGTTCCAGGAGACCTGGGTGGAAACTGCCCAACTTCTTAGGTCTTTACCCCCAGAAGTTCTAGAATGTCCCTTGGACAGTGTTCTACTAGTCAAGCAGATCACTAAGGACAGACAGGCCAGCTCCAACGGGAGAGGCACGAGACTCCATCTCTAGATGGGAGAAGTGTTTACCCAGCTGCTCAGTTGTGTCTGACTCTCTGCAACCCCAAAGACTGTAGCCAACCAGGCTCCTCTGTCTGTGGGATTTCCCAGGCAAGAATACTGGAGTGGATTGCCATGCCCTCCTCCAGGGGATCTTTCCCACCGAGGGATCAAACCCGTGTTTCCTGCCTTGGCAGGTGGATTCTTTATCACTGAGCCACCTGGGAATCCCTGCTTTTGGGAGAAGGAGCAAGCATTTGTGGCCCCATTAACCTAGGCCATTGGAGAATGGAAGAAGTATCCTCCCAGTGGAGGGTGGTCCCCTGCAGAAGCCTATTTTCATTTCTCCGCAATAGCAAGAAGGAACTGGAGAGATGAGAGGCAGGTCTTTTTTTTTTTTTTTTGGCCCCTACACCCACCTCAGCACTGCATGGCATATGGGATCTTAGTTCCCCGACCCATGGATCCAACCTGTGTCCCCAGCAGTGGAAGGGCAGAGTCTTAACCACTGGGCCTCCAGGGAAGTCTCACGAGGCAGGTCCTGAACACATCCTCCCAACCTCTCCCAGGGATTCAAGGGTGCTGCAAACAGCCCTAGAGACCCAGAGACCCAAGGCCTTCCCTGTGAGTACCTTTTTCTGAAATGAAGAGCTCTCTCTGACCTCCCTCCCTGAGCTTTCAGCCCATCTCGTCTACAAAGTCATATACCTCTGGAGGTCTTGAAAAAACAGAGATGCTGTTCCTGCAGCCACACTGATGAGGAAATTGATGAGGAAACAAAGCACAGGCCTCAGACCCAGCACATCCTATAAACATTTACGTGCAGGCCTTCTTCACCTGTTAAAGACATAATTCTTCATAAACTTTTCCACAATGTTTTCCAGTTCCTAAACACAGGGAAGCCAGGTTATGGGTGAAGACAAATCCATGCATTCCACGACAAACGTTTACTGCCCTCAATCCCAGGGCAAAAGAGCTGGCTCCTAGCAGTACAAGGAAGGAAGGAACTCGTAGACTCTTCATACCAAGTGAGTCGTAGGGAATGACAAGAGCCCAGAGCTCTACAAAACCTCAAAACTCCCTGAGTAGGACTATCATTTAACCTCTTTACAGACAAGGAAGAAATCGACTCAGAGAGGTTAGGGAATTTGTCTAATGGCACACATTTGGAGGTGGTGGTAAAGCTGAGATTAGAACCTAGGTCAGGCAGTGAAACCTCCTTTCAGAAGACAAAAATCCCCTCAAAGAAAGGAAGCAGAGACTTCCCTGGTGGTCCAGTGGTCAGGACTTTGCCTTCTGATGCTGGGGGTACAGGTTTGGTCCTTGGTTGGGGACCCAGAATCCCACGTGCCTAGTGACCAAAACACTAAAACATGAAACAGAAGCAATTTTGTAACAAAGTCAATAAAGACCTTAAAAATGGTCCACATTAAAAAAAAACCAGAAAGGAAGCAATTGCACTTCTGGGTAAAAACATCTGGGTACAGAGGGCGCTGGTCTTCCTAAAGTCCCCTCCTTCACATCTCCATCATTAGTGCTGGAGAGGGGGCTAGAGAGGAATCTGAAGCAAACATACAGGACCAACTTTTCCAGTTAGGCTATGATCTCTCCAGGCCCTGGTTGTCTTCTTTGGCACTTTTGAAAAATATCCATCGCCTCTGGAGATCAGGCTGGCAATATATAAAAGAGAGCTATAAAACTGTCCCTACACTTTGACCCAGTGGTCTCCGCTGTGGAATAGACCCCAGGGGAAATATGCAAAAGAGAAATGCAAGCAAATAGCACCGAGAGGTTTACGGTAACACCCTTCACAACAGTGGAAAAATGGGGCATGACCCCATGCCCCAAATTGGAAAAGGTTATGCAAACTATGGGACATTAAGACAATGGAATGTTATGTTCCTATTAAAGGGAACTGAGTTTACAGATTCTGTTGATACATCGAAAGGCACATGTAAGATAATCGCAAGAGAAAAGAAAAGAATGTGAAAGAGTATGTCCACCCTGACCGCGCACATAAATCAGTCTGCGTGCTCATCGATAAGGATCAGAAGCCCACAGAATGCTGCAGATAGCTGGTGCTCAGCATTTATAGCATTGTTCCCCCCTCTAAACTCTACAGTACCTTGAAAAAAGATCCATCATTCACGTTTGTTCCCAGTGAGGAGAGAGGGGATTTCCTCATTCCGGGGCTCAGTATGTGTCTGTAGGGAGCCAGTAGCCGGCTCATCCATGATAGAAACACGGTGTTCAGGGTAAGGGGAGGGGCTGCCTGGCCTACACTCACTGGGCCATCTCTCTGTAATCACAGATAGTCCTGGGCCCCGCAGCCCGGGCCAGATGAGAGCCCATTGCAAGGGGGATAGCTAGCATGTGTGGTGACTAAGGACCGTGGAATATGGGAAGAGCTCGAAAAGTCTGGGAATATCTGGTCTGAAGCAGAATAACCTATCAGAGACCCAAGAAACTCTCCTCCAGCCCTCGGAAGCAGTCATTTGAGAGGGGGTTGGGCTTGTTTAGAGGGTTGGGAAGACCTCTGGACAGAAGTTATGGAAGAGCAGACTTCAGGCTGGCATGAAGAATACAGTACGCAAGAGGCGGTGAGTCCCACACCACCAGAAGTATGGAAGCAAAGCATGTAAATTTCCATCACATAAATGGCCCTCCAGTTTGACCTTCACCAGCTCCAGCAGAATTACGCATCAACCCAAAGGACAGACACAGTTCCTCTGATTCACGGAGGCCTGAGGGAAAAACATGGTAAAAATAGAATAGTCTGCCCTCCATGTACCAAGATAATTTTACTGACCTGCTGTCAGTGGGGCTTCCATTGTCAGCTGTTTTCCTAGGACTGATCCTAAGTGTTTACAAAGGATGTTGTGGAGAACTACATACAGGCCAGAGGTACAACCTATAGCTTTCCTGTTTTCCAACGGAAAGTGAATTATCCTGAATGGAGCAGTAGCCATGATCTTTGACCTCATCAGCGACGCAAACAACTGTGTCTTCAAGAAATTTACCCTAACAGAATGTTGTAGTCTAGTGGCTTCTGCACTGTTTAAAATGAGAAGCCCATCAGTTAAAAAAAAAAATAATAATAACCTGAGTATGTACCCCTAATGTCTGTATGTTAATATACAAATTTAAACATGAACTGGGGCTTCCCAGGTGGTGCAGTGGTAAAGAATCTGCCTGCCAGTGCAGGAAACACAAGAGACGTGGTTTTGATCCCTGCGTGGGGAAGATCCCCTGGAGAAGGAAATGGCAACTCACTCCCATATTCTTGCCCGGAAAACTCCATGGATAGAGGAGCCTGGTGGGCTACAATCCATGGGGTCGCAAAGAGTAGGACACGACTGAGTGACTGAACATGCATACACGTGAACTACTGTCAAAACATATTAAATATCCACAAAGTTCAGTTTCTTTCTTACCTATCTGCAAAAGTATATAAACAGAAGCTCCAGCATTTTCTCTCTAAGCTCCTTGGATCATTTTACTCACCTCTCCCTCCCTGCCCTCAACTTGAATACTCACTGAGAGTCCATAGCTCATGCCAACGGAGAGGTCAGTCTGATAATACTGGAGCAACTATAATAGGAACAAACACATCGGGCTTTAAGATAATGGGACTATCTAATAAACATTACTGCCTCTGGGAAAAAAGTAGACCTACTGGTAGGTATTGAAGCTGTGATTTGAGCAACTTTTCCCAAACCAGTTTAAAAGTATGATGAATAAAATCTTATAATGAAGTACGTGCAACTTTATAACAACTAAATAAAAAGCTTTAAAAAATAAAGGATAAAAAATAAGGGATCTCATCACTGAATGTCAGTCGTGCTACCTACTGAATGGATGGATTCATCTATTAATTCAGTATTTAGTAAGAACAGCTAAGGATCAATGAGGCATTGTACGCTAGATATTGGGGATACCGTAAGAGGAAGGAAAATAGAGGGTCCCTGAGATTGTGGGACGGTAAACAAGTGGATGAGACAGAAGACACACATGCAGGTAAACAAATTTCTGATTCTAAACTGTGGTCCGTGCACCATGAATTAAATGAGCAAGGTGATGTGATACCCAGGGATGGGAGGAGGGAAGAGACCACCTTAGAGAAGGTCCCCAGGGTGGGCTTCTCAGGAAGGTGATGCTGAAGATTGAGGAGAGGCTGTCACATGGAAGAGGGGAAAGACCTACATGACACATTGCCAAACGCAAATCTTGGCACCCAGAGGCCCTAAACCAAAGGGCAAACTGACACTCACCTTTTAGTTGGAGTCCATCATGTATATTTTCTTATTTTTTTAAGTTTTTGGCTGTGCTACATGGCAAGCAGGATTTTAGTTCTTTGACCAGGGATTGAACTGGTGCCCCTGCAGTGGGGGCACGGAGTCTTACCCACTGACTGCCAGGGAAGTCACCCATCTTGTATATTTTAATACCCTCGAGGGTGGCTTCCCTAGTGGCTCAGTTGGTAAAGAGTCTGCCTGCAATGCCAGAGATCTGAGTTCAATCCCTGGGTAGGGAAGATCCCCCAGAGAAGGAAAAGCCAAACCACTCCAGTATTCCTGCCTGGAGAATTCCATGGACAGAGGAGCCTGGTGGGCTATAGTCCATGGGGGTCACAAAGAGTCGGACTCGACTTTGTGATTAACTTTCAGGTTGGCGCTAATGGTAAAGAACGAGCTTGCCAATGCAGGATACATAAGAGACACAGGGTTCAATCCTTGGGTTGGGAAGACACAACTGGAGAAGGAAATGGCAACTCACTCCTGGATTCCTGCCTGGAGAATCTATGGACAAAGGAGCCTGGGGGGGGGGGAGGGGGTGGGCTACAGTCCATAGGCTCATACAGAGTCGGACACTCCTAAAGCAGAGTTGTTTTTTCAGGCTCCCGATGCATTGAGTGAAAGGTATCTGGTGCTAAGAACCTCCCTATAATTGGGCATTAACGTCCTCATTCAAGGAAGCACACACACTCTCCTCTCCCTGGTCATGGCTTCCTGGCAACTTTTCTGGATGACACCGAGACAAGACTTCACAGCTTCAGACAAGCTCCCCACTGGCCTTCCCATGGGGAGCCCTCTTAGTTGAGCAGGTCACCCAACCCACGCCAGTAGGTACAGCAAACAAAACTGTGGGCTTGCTCTAAAGTAGTTCAAATTCCCTGCAAGGGCACCTGATTCATCTTAAAATGAAAGACACCTGGATTGAGTACGTTGCAGTTTCTGTGCCCGCTGAAGACGTAAATGCATGGTCAGTAGGTTGGATTTATGAGACGGTACCATCTGGGATTCACATTCTGTCCATTAGGTCGAGCTAAGTGCGGTCAGGAATGCGGGAAGAGCCGTGCTGAAACGGAGGAGCAGATAAGCAGTTAAGACGCCTTAAGTGAACCCAGCTGGACGAGCAGGCCCGTCAGTAGCAGCGCCACACCAGGCAACCCCGCTGAGCCAACTTCAGACTCACTTAACCCTCAGATGTTCGAAAAGCAAAACACCAGTCCTTTGCTATTTCATTCACTGGCTTTCTGTGCACACTTACAAGACAAGAAAACCGGAAGAGAGATCATCCAGACACACTTGAGATGGCAAAGAAGGGTAAGTCTGACCTTGAATTTGAACTTGACTCACACTCTAGGATTTTGTGGAAGGATTTTTTTTCACAACAGCTATGAATCTCAGAGGATCACTGACACTTAGTTCAGTTCTGAATATCGCCAATGAAAGGGTGAGGAGGAAAGTCCCTGGATTCTGTTTATAGAGAGATAACCCTGAAGTCAGGTAAAAAAAAAAAACAAAAACTGGGTATTAAAATAGTATTAGAAGAGAAAGATAGCTTTCTAATGGGACCAGGAATAGCAGAGACACTTCTGATATGAAACCTTTGTCACTTTAATGTCAAAGAAATGTGAGGAAAGGGAACCCTCGTGCCTGCTGGTGGGAATGTAAATTGGCGCAGCCACTATAGAGAACTGTATGGTTGCTGTTGAGTCGCTCAGTCGTGTCCAACTCTTTGTGACCCCATGGACTGCAGCACGCCAGGCTTCCCTGTCCTTCACAGTCTCCAGAGTTTGTTCAAATTCACATCCATTGAGTCGGTGATACTATCTAACCATCTCATCCTCTACCACCTTCTCCTTTTGCCGTCGATCTTTCCCAGCATCAGGGTCTTTTCTAATGAGTTGGCTTTTCACATCAGATAGCCAAAGTATTGGAGCTTCAGCTTCAGCATCAGTCCTTCCATTGAATAGTCAGGGTTGATTTCCTTTAAGAAGAAAGTACCTAAAAAAACTGAAAATAGAACTACTATATTATCCAGCAATCCTACTCCTGGGTATTTTTCCAAAGAAAACAAAAACATGAAATTTGAAAAGATGTATGTACTCCCAAGTTGTGGGCATGTAGTCACTCAGTCATGTCTGACTCTTTGCAACCCATGGACTGTAGCCCACCAGGCTCCTCTGTCCATGGGGATTCTCCAGGCAAGAATACTGGAGTGGGTTGCCATTTCCTCCTTCAGGGGATCTTCCCACCCAAGGGATTGAACCCAGGGCTCCTGCATTGCAGGTGAATTCTTTACCGTCTGAGACACCAGGGAAGCCCACCTCCATGTATATTGCAGTGTCATTTAAAATTGCCAAGATATGGAAACAACCTAAGTAAGTGCCCATCAATAGAGCAATGGATAAAGAAAACGGTATGTATGTAAACACAATGGAATACGACTCAGCCATAAAAAATACAATGAAATCTTGCCATTTGTCACAATGAGGATGGATCTAGAGGCTAGTAGGCTAAAGTGAAATAAGTCAGACAGAGAAAGACAAACACCATATGATTTCACTTACATGTGGAATCTTAAAAAAAAACACACCAAATTTACAGAGAACAGATTGGTGATTGCCTGAGACAGGGGCTAGGGATGGGTAAAATGGGGAAACAGAGTCAAAAGGACAAATTTCCAGTTATACAATAAATACGTCCAGGGGATGTAATGTACAACATCCAAATTACTATAAATAATAATACAGTCCTGCATACTTGAAAGTTGCTAAGACAGTAAATCTTAAAAGTTCTTATCGAAAGAAAAAAAATTCTGAAACTTTGTATAGTGATGGATGTTAACCAGACTCATTGTGCTGGTTATTTCATAATAGGTACACATATTGAATCATTATGTTGTATAACTGAAACAATATCATGTTTTCTGTCATTTATACCTCCATTAAAAAAAAAAAACACAAATTGAAGTACATCCAATGGTTGTATAAAAATGTAATCTGGAAAAAAAAAATAATGTAATCTGAGCCATTCTCAGTAACTGTTTACACACTTAAAACAGAGAGCAACCAAATGCACAAAAATTCAACCAGGGAAGAAACGTGTATTTCAGAGAATGTAGACCAAAATTAGTTTGATTTTGATTCCCAACAAAACTTAAAAATTAGTGAATAATAGATGGTAATTAAACACTGAGAAAAGGAACAAGTGAAAGATACAACCAAACTAGCTTCAGTTATTTTAAAAGATTTTTTTAAAGATTAATTTTAAAAATAGAGAAGGCTGTGTCCTGTGTGCCATGATTTGCAATAGACGTGTAACAAAATCTCTCAGGGTCTCTTGGTCAGAGGAGACACGTGGGTTCCATGCAGAGGTTGCGGGATCCGCAGTTGATGGAACAAACTGAGTGGACTGTTGGCCCTGCATGAGCCTAGAGAGGGCTCCCCACTGTCTGGCCCTAGGCCTGCTCCCTGAACTGTTTTGCTAGCCTCCCCATTGGACACACGGAAGACCATGTATCATGTTTATGATTGATGCCACGTTATAAGGGACTGTCAGCACACTGGAGGGTTCCACCCAAGCGTCCACGCACGAGCTATGGGAGCTTTTGTGGGCTTTGATTTCCTTCTCTGAGTCTCAGCAACATGAGAATACCTCCTAGAGGCTTTGCGAGAATTAGACTGCACAGCAGAAGTAAACACCCAGGAGAGAGATTCAGTAAATGTGGATTTTAGACTTCTTTTTAATGTATCTGATTCTAGATTTTTTTTTTTTTTTTTTGCCAAGCGTGCTGGGAGGGATTGGGAGCAGGAGGAAAAGGGGATGACCGAGGATGAGATGGCTGGAGGGTATCACTGACTCGATGGACGTGAGTTTTGAGTGAACTCTGGGAGATGGTGATGGACAGGGAGGCCTGGCATGCTGTGATTCATGGGGTCGCAAAGAGTTGGACACGACTGAGCGACTGAACTGACTGACTGACAGGGTTTGAGGGGATCCTAGTTCTCTGACCAGGGATCAAACCCCAGCCCACAGCAGTGGAAGCACACAGTCCTAACCACTGCACCACCAGGGAGCTTCCAGAGGTAGCTTTGAAAAAGATACACAATGTGAAGATACCTATAGTAGCGCTGGTGTGGCGTGGAATAGGGCTGATGGCTGGGTATTCCAATTAGGCAAAATTTGCTCAATGAAAGAATGTGTTTCCTAAAAGAAAAGTCTGTTTGTGGATGAAATTAGTTTCTGCATGAGGTCGTGGCACCTCCATTAGGCTCTCTAGGATGAGAGTACTCTTGTTTAAGGTATTTCAAGGTCTCTCTCAGCAACACAGGGGTCCCTCATTCCTGGGCTTCTCTCCCGTGGGTTCTGGTCTGGGAGAGAGGTACGCATGGTCTTTGCCTGAGTGCCGCCTAACACCCGAGCTCCTATGCAAGGAAGCTCTTATATTTGGAGACTTGATCTGGCAGCATCAGCATGTAGTGTTATGAATCTGTTTCTCACCAAGCTGAGGCAGTAATAAAATAAAAAGAGAGCAAATCCTAGTTCTGGAAAGACTGAATGTCTCAATTTCTGCTCGCCTTTGAGTCACGTGGAGGTGATAACAAGTACTCAGGTAATGTCTGCACTGACCAAGGAATCATCGGTTCAAGATATTGTATATTTATTGAGTGATCAAACTGATCTCTTCTTTAAAAATACTTATTTATTTTATTTTTATTGCTTGGCTCTGCTGAGTCTTAGCTGTGGCATGAAGAATCTTTAGGGTTAGGGTTAATTTGCAGCATGTAGGATCTAATTTCCCTACCAGGGATTGAACCTTGGTCCCCTGCTTTGGGAAATCAGAGTCTTAGCCACCAGGGAAGTACCTGATGATCTCTTAATAATGAAGAATTCTGTAATTCAAATTTGATCCTGTAGGTGACCCTTTTCTTGCTTCTCCATTAGCTGAAAGTATTGTAACAATTTACAACCTAGTCTCATAAACTCATATCAGGAAGGACCATTGAGTCTTTCCTGGAACTTAGTTATTTTTGAAAATTCATATTGACTCAGATAACATACTTTTCAAATTTTGTTGTTTACAGAAGCAAGTCATCACTGAGTCATGTTTATAGTAAAAGTAGGCAAAAGGACAGTAACATACTTAAATAAAAGTAACACACCACATTGAGTCTGTACAGAAATAAATTTGTTTCATATGCACAAATATAGGTACTCAAAATGGACTTTCTTTAAATAAAGTCTTTCTTCTCATCTGCAACCATATCTAGTACATGCCAGTGTTATTAAAAACAAAGCCATTTTTTAGTTAGGGGAATAAAAATGCATCGCATCTGCTTTTTTCTTTTTTTCCTAAAAAAAAAAGAGGAAATATTTTCACCATTCTTAAAGTGATCAAAAACATCCAAGTGGACTTTTAGGGAGTTTTCCAAAAGCAAAAGAAAGGGGAAGTTAAATAGAAAAGAATCTGGTACCTGAATGAATTTTTTCCCAAAATATAAAAGATGAGTTTCGCAAAAATCAAAGCACAGTGTATCTCAGGGGCTCAGAATAGCTCCTAAACTATCTAGATAAGTATATCATTTGTTATACAATTTATATGGTTATAAATGTGAATCTGGTGTTAAGGCATGAGAAGAATACAAGCTCTATAAATGAGTATATTATGATTTTCTATGGTGACAAGTTGTTATCAGTAATTTTGAATCTCAGCCCTTTGCTTGTTAAGCTTTATACTAGCAGAGCTTCCAAATTAAGAATATATTTGAAACACTTTCTTAAATTGCCTTTAACATGAGACTCCTTGATTGAATCCAACCCGCTTTGTGCTGCCGACTCTCTTGTTTTCACTGGCTGGCAGCGCCGACCCTAGACAGTGTGTCAGGAAGGTAGAAAGACACCCAAATATCCTCCCCAAATAGCTGACATGCCTGTGGAGGCAGAGCTGTCTTGACTGCACTTTACCACGCTGGCATTTTTCTGTCCAAGTCTTCCCACCATGGGAAATTGTCTATGAACGAATCTATCTTCTAGTCCACTGGGTTACCTTTTCCTCAAATTTCTGTTTACCTGAGATTCTTCCTTCCTCTCCCCAGAAATCTATTGCATTCAGTCTTTCTCCTCCTCCAGTTAGCTCTCTGATTGAAAACATAAATATTGAATTTAACATGACTTCTGTATGGATGTGAGAGTTGGACTGTGAAGAAGGCTGAGTGCCGAAGAATTGATGCTTTTGAACTGTGGTGTTGGAGAAGGCTCTTGAGAGTCCCTTGGACTGCAAGGAGCTCCAACCAGTCTATTCTGAAGGAGATAAACCCTGGGATTTCTTTGGAAGGAATGATGCTAAAGCTGAAGCTCCAGTACTTTGGCCACCTCATGCGAAGAGTTGACTCACTGGAAAAGACCGTGATGCTGGGAAGGATTGGGGGCAGGAGGAGAAGGGGACAACCGAGGATGAGATGGCTGGATGGCATCATGGACTCGATGGACGTGAGTCTGAGTGAACTCCAGGAGTTGGTGATAGACAGGGAGGCCTGGCGTGCTGCGATTCATGGGGTCGCAAAGAGTCGGACACAAATGAGCAACTGAACTGAACTGAACTCTGGGTACTGTTCAGAATAGTTCTAAGAGGCAAAATATCTCCCTCAAAAGAAGAGAGGATTATGGAGGTAAATGGTACTGAGAATGAATCCGGTGTGGATATACCTGTTGCTAATTGGACTGTGAAGAAAGCTGAGCGCCTAAGAATTGATGCTTTTGACTGTGGTGTTGGAGAAGACTTTTGAGAGTCCCTTGGACTGCAAGAAGATCCAACCAGTCCATTGTAAAGAAGATCAGTCCTGGCTGTCCTTTGGAAGGACTGATGCTAAAGCTGAAACTCCAATACTTTGGCCACCTCATGCAAAGAGTTGACTCCTTGGAAAAGACCCTGATGCTGAGAGGGATTGGGGGCAGGAGGAGAAGGGGACAACCGAGGATGAGATGGCTGGATGGCATTACCAACTCGATGGACATAAGTTTGGGTGAACTCCAGGAGTTGGTGATGGACAGGGAAGCCTGGTGTGCTGCGACTCATGGGGTTGCAAAGAGTCAGACATGACTGAGAGGCTGAACTGAACTGAACTGATGAGGATAAATATATGAGAAGCATAATTGAGCTTGTAGCAGGGTCTACTAAAATATAACTTTCTATTTTTATTTTCTTAAAAATTATTTTATTGAAGTATAGATGATTTACAGTATTGTGTTGGTTTCTGGTATAGAGCAAATTGATTCAGTTATACATATATAAATTTATTCTTTTTCATATGCTTTTCCATTATAGCTTATCACAGGATATTGAATATAGTTCCCTGTGCTATACAGTAGGACCTTATTTATTCATTCTATACATAGTAGTTTGCATCTGCTAATCCCAAACTTCCAGTTCATTCTTCCCCCTCCTACCCCTCCTTGGCAACCATAAGTCTGTTCTCTGTGTCTGTGAGTCTGTTTCTTGTTTGTGATAAGTTCATTTGTCGTATTTTTAGTTTCCACATATAAGTGATATCATATGGTATTTGTCTCTGATTTACTTCACTTGTTGTTTAGTTGCTAAGCTGTGTCTGACTCTTTGCGAATTCATGAACTGCAGCATGCCAGGCTTCCCTGACCTTCACTATCTCCCAGAGTTTGCTCAAACACATGTCCATTGAGTTGGTTAGTATGATAATTTCTAGGTCCATCCATGTTACTGCAAATGGTATTATTTCATTCTTTTTTATGACTGAGCAGTATTCCATTCATATGTATGTGTATATATGTATACACACATACACAGATCCATTCCATTGTGTGTGTGTGTGTGTGTATATGTAATATTTATCATTTCTTTATTTATCTATGGACATTTAGGCTATTTCCATTTCTTGACTATTGTAAATAGTGCTATACTAAACACTGGGCTAAAACATGAGTTTCTATTTTGATGATATTTTATTATGTGCATGCTGTATATGCATAAAATCAGTGATCAAGAACAGCTTCAAATAACCTGCTGATGGCCCATTACATTAGTAAGCCTTGCGTTGCACTGTGGCCTGGTTTCAAATTTGCAGCATTGCCTAAGTTCAATGTCAGATATCTTGGTTTGCAAAGATCCTTTGGCTCTCTCTGTATAAATAAATGAGACATTCTTTTTTCTCACAAATGATAATCACACTATCTGTAGATTGAACAGATATAAAGGACATGGGTAGAAATTTTAATGGAAGGGATGGAAGAGAAACCGGAGTTAATGTTGATGCTTCAGGTGCTAAACCTAGGCAACTGGGGAAATTAATAAGTTCAGTTATGAAGACATAATCTATAAAATGCTAAAATAATGTTCATGTTTGGTGTAGCTACAAAGAAACCAGCTGAGAAGAGAAATTCTGGGAAAGAGACATTGGGACAAAGAGTGATGCATTAGGATGGGAAATTCCCACCTTGGAGGGTGAGATATTTAAGCAGATGTTTCTGCCGCAATGGCAGATTTCCAGTTGGAAGTTGAATATGGCAGTGAGTAAATTGGGTGGTGCTAGTGGTAAAGAGCCTGCCTGCCAGTGCAGGAGACGCAAGAGACCGAAAAGATGCGGTGGCTTGGGAAGATCCCTGGAGGAGAAAGTGGCAATCCACTCCAGTATCCTGGCCTGGAGAAGCCCATGGACCAAAGAGCATGGCGGGCTACAGTCCATGGGGCTGCAAAGAGTCAGGCCTGACTGAAGTGACTGAGCAGCAGGCACTGGAGACAGACATTTAGCAGTCACCCACACAGGGGTGATGCTAAGGCTTCGAGTAGATAAGGGAGAGCGATGACAATCCCTTTGATTTTTATAATATAAATCTTTTCATTGCCTTCTCCCTATGGTGTGTAGTCCATTATTATGTCTCTTCTGTGTCCATCTATTTTGGTTTCACTTATGTGCTCACAGTGGGTAAGAATGTGTCTAACTCAAGTTGAACAGTACACAATTCAGTACCATTACTAAGCAGGCTCTCTGTCTCTCTCTCTCTTTTTTTAGTATTTATTTTTAGTTATTTGGCTGCATCGGGTCTTAAGGCAGTACGCAAGATGTCTGATCTTGGTTGCAGCATGCAAACTCTTAGTTGCAGCATGCAGGATCTGGTTCCCTGAACTGGGATCCAATCTGGGTCCTCTGCGTTGGAAGTATGGAGTCTTAAGCCACTGGACCACCAGGGAAGTCCCACCAAGCAGGCTCTTAATGTGTACATTTCTCATCCAGATCTGAGTTGGTTTGACCTGGGCTTGGGGAGGGCAGGACCCAGATCATGAAGTAAAGTATGAGCAGAGAGACAGGGTTGAGAATTAAAAACCCATGCAAAAGGCAGCGCCATTGTGAAGGTCCTCCGAGGAGGCAGAATCCAGGCAGAAGACCATCAGAGGGCAAGCAGAACAGGTTCAAAAGGGAGGGCAGAAGGTTTAATAAGTAAGGAGGAAATAGATAACATGTGATGGTTTTCTCTGAGCTCCTCCACCAGGGATATATTCCTGAATGTATGATTTCAGAAGCTCTGACACACTCTCTTCATAGTTCACCCAGTATCTCGGGATTTGGAGCATGCATCCGGACGTGTGCCTTCACACATGTGAATTAGTGTCTTTTCTTACAGTCAGTTGTGATTTTGACCATCTGCAAAGTACTAAAGTAAGCATCTCAATGGCAGGGATGTGTCAGAAGCGCCCCTGCCCACCGCCTTCATGGTCTACCCTGGAGCTCTTGAGGAACTGCCCCAGGCCTCCTGCAACCTGGGTTGACTGAAAGCAGGGTGCACTGGGTGCCCCCTAATCAAGGACTCATTTTGCTAATACTAAACAGAGGACCTCTCCCTCGCTGTACCCTCCTCCTCACCCACATCATTCTCTTCGTACCCCCAGGCAACCTCTTCATTCCCCAGGCCTCCCCAAGCAGGCTCTTCACATGCACATTTCTCAGCCAGATCTGAGCTGGTTTGGCCTGGGCTTGGGGAGGGCAGGACCTGGCTCCAGGACACAGACCACAGAGTTGAGTGTGAGCTGAGAGGGCCCTGGAGGAGGATGTTAGAGAAAGCCATCGCGTGTTATCTCTTTCCTCCTTACTCATTAAACTTTCTGCCCTCCCTTTCTGACTTGCTCCGCTTGCCCTGTCCAGGTCTCCTTTGGCTGGGTTTGCAGCTTTCTCTGACACAGCACTTTCTCTGAAAAATCCTGCCTCAGGCTAAATGGGCCCCGGGGTTAAAAATCTCTGCACTTTTGTGCAGGCAGCCTTGCCCAATGCATCCCAGAAAGAGATCTGGTCCTTCTTGTGGTTGTCCACACCCTTGGCTCTGGCCTGTTCATCCCACATTTCTGACACCCTTACCCCACTTCCTCCACTATGAAGGAGAGTGAAAAGCTAAAGGTTGAAACACTTACATCCTGTTTTAACAGGTATATGATCATTAGCAAATAAATATAATAAAATATAATTCAAGTGAATGAATAAAAACAGCTCACCTTTGGGTGGATATAGCTTTGGGGTAAATAGAAAGTTTTTTTGCGTAAAATTAGAACCAGTTGCAGTGTTTTCAGAAAAGGCTTTGCTTTCCCAAGCAAATTGGCAGAGATGTTCTTGCAATAAAAGGACCACATCCTAATATCTTTTCCTAGCTCCAACCTATAAAATGTGGTCTCTATGGTATTTCCAAACATCAGGGAATTATAACTTCCTCCCATCACACCACCAACGTTGCTAGGAACAGAAAGAGACAAGCCAACATCTTTATTAATTTTTTTAAATAAATTTTACTGTACACATGTCAAGTGTTAGAAATTGGGCTAAGCACTATGAGATTACAGTTGCATAGATGCTCTGATCTCTGGTCCTCAGGCACTCACAATCCAGCGGGGGACACCAGACAGGTACATTTAGCCACACTACAAGGCAGAGTGTCATAACTGCCACGGGAGTGAGTGGTGAGGAATTCACATGCCATGAGTTTTCAGAGGAGGGAGAGAGCATTTACAGCTTAATAGCGGAAGTTCAAGTTGAGCTTGCCTTTTGCTTATTCAGTAACTATTGACTGGATGTCTCTGAGGACTGGGGACTGTGCTCATTGTTGGGGACACCAGAGTGGGCAAACAGCCACGGCCCCATGGCTCCATGCGAGCCTAGGGAGAAAGTAGAGCTTAAAAGATCACACAGTAAGGGGGGAGGGGTGGGCGACGGATTGGGAGATTGGGGTTGACATGTATACACTATTGATATTATGTGCAAAATAGACAGCTAACGAGAGCTGGCTGTACAGCACAGGGACCTCTAGTCAGTGCTCTGTGGTGACCTAACTGGGAGGGAAACCCAAGGAAGAGGGGACATATGTATACATGTAGCTCATTCACTTTGCTATTCAGCAGAAACTAACAGTGTAAAGCACTTATGAAAAAGTGAAAGTTAGTCACTCAGTCGTGTCCCACTCTTTGTGACCCCAAGGACTATAGCCCACCAGGCTCCTCTGTCCATGGAATTCTCCAGGCAAGGATATAAGAGTGGGTCGCCATTTCCGTCTCCAGGGGATCTTCCCCACCCAGGGATCGAACCCGGTTCTCCTGCATTGTGGGTGGACTCTTTACTGACTGAGTTATCAGGGAAGCCACTATACTCAATACTGATTTTCCTTCCTATGAAGAGCTTGTCTCAGCCCCTTCCTCTTCCTCTCAGGAGTGAGTTGCCAGAGAGCAAGCATTCTCATGGACTCCCAGCAACTAAACTCCAATTTTAAAAATCACACAATATATAATAACAACTTATGGTAAGTTGAAGGAAGGAAGTCGAGGGAGTTAAGAGGGCTCAAAGGAGGGGGTCAGGTCAGGGAAGATTCCCTATGGAAGGGATGTGACAGCTGAGATCTATAAATAAGTAGGAGTTAACTGGGGAAAAAAAGAGAAGAAAAGCAAGAAGGAGAGGGGAATAGGCATTACTGTCAAAGGGAACAGCACATGCAATGTTATTAATGTAAAAATAAATGGCAACTTAAAATGTTTGAAATGCCCCATGTAGCAAAAATAATAGGGAAGAGGGAAGAACAGGAAGAGACTGGAGCCAGACCACTCAGGACCTGGGGAGGTAAGCACTTTGGTCTTGATCCCAAGAGCAGTGAGAATCTACTGAAGGAATTTAAGAAGAAGAGAAACAGGCCTTCCCTGGTGGTCCAGTGGTTAAGACCCCACCTTCCGATGCAGGGGATGTGGGTTCAATCCTTGATCGGGGAACTACCGGCAAAGAAGCGGAGAAACAGTCAGATTCATCTGTTAAAACACTCTTCCGGCCACTTTGCCAGGAATGGTTATTTCTAGAGCTGCAGGGTGGGTGCAGAAGACAATACTGCTACAGGCAATTACACTGGTCCAGGCAGTGGGTGACGATGGCATGGGAGGAGAGAAGCGGGTGGATGGGGGAGATAGATGGGAGTAGAAAGCTGGTACCAGTTCTTAGTGGTAGGTTGCAAGAACATGGAAGCCTTTCTTCTCAATTCCGATTTTCCTTCCTATAAAGAGTTTGTCTCAGGCCCTTCCTCTTCCTCTCAGGAGCGAGTTGCCAGACAGCAAGAGTTCTCATGGACTCCCGGCAGTGACTGAGATGAACATACCCCTTGGGATTGAAATGTGAGTGGATCTGCTTTCTTTGTAGCTGGGGTGCCAAAGCCATCTGGCCCTCACGCTGAATTCAGTCTATCAGTAAAGCCGACTTCCTGGTCTTCATAAGTCCTCTTCATTTTATTTCTCAAGTTTTTCACAACTTAGGAAGAGAGATGCTGTTTATCAGGGAATCCTTTGAAACCCCCAATAGACTGGAGGTGGGGCATCCTTAACGGATGAATCAGATTTTGACAGAAACAAAGGGAAAGCATTACAGATATGAGGACAGCCTAGGAGAGAGGAAGAGGATGGAAAAGCCTACAAGCCGTGAGGGTGGAGAAGGGAGTGAACTAATCTAGCTAAAGCTGAAGATCTATGCGGAGAACTTGCTGCAATCAGGCTGGAAAGATTGGATTAAGATTATGGAAGGTTCCACACGAGGGATGTGCTAAAAATTTTGGACTTTATTCTATACACAAAGGAAAGTCATTAAGGTTTTCAAGCAAGTGGCCTGAGCTAAACAGCTTGTGGCATGTTGGGTAGGTTGAGCATGGAAACTAGTTAGTAAATTATTACAAAGTCCTTAACTAGTGTGGGAATGATAAAGAAGAAACAAATACAGACATGTGAAGGAAGAATTAGCATGTTTTTCTTAAAAGATGAGATGTGATGGGTGGTAAATAAGATGAATTTAAGACAGCTCCAGGGTTTGCATTCTGAAAGCCAAGAGAACAGGAGTACCATGGGGATGTTGGGAAGAAAACGATAAATTCAGTTTTAGACACCCCAGGAAAGGGACAGTTGTCGGGGACAAAAGACCATGAGGGACAGATAAGTGGACGCATCTACATGTGGAGATAGCACCGAACCTCTATCAGCTAAGGGCATCTCCCTCCCCTACGGTTACAACAGGCACTTTCCCGGGTGGGGGTCCTAAGGCAATTGTTGGTCTAGAGGGCTTTAAGCTTTTACAAGCTGAGTTTACCTTCCAAGAAAGGGAGAAGACAGAAGAAGACAGTTGTCTCGTCAAGACACAGGAATAAATTTTATTTAATGGGTTAACATTGAAAAGACAGGAACTGATTTTCAGCAAAGATATCCAGCCTGAAGGGGGGAAAGAATAGCGTTTTAAACGAATAGGGCTAGGAAAACTGGATATCAACATGCCAGAGAATAAGATCGTACCTTTACTTTACATCGCATATAGAAATTAACTCAAAATGGACAAAGATCTAGATTTAAAAACTAAAACTGTAAAACTCTTAAAAGAAAACAGAGAGGCAATCTTCGTGACCTTGGATTTGGCAGCGGTTTCTTTAAAATGATACCAAAAGCAGGCAACAAAATAAAAATAGATAAATCAAACTTGATTAAAATTAAAAACTTTTGTGCCTCAAAAGACATTATCAAGAGACTAGAAAGACAGCCCATAGAATGAAAGAAAATATTTATAAATTGCATATCTGACAAGGGTTCAATATCTGGGTTATTTATTTATGTATTTTTTGGCCATGTCATGCAACCTGTGGGGTCTTAGTTTCCCAATCAGGGACGGAAACCGTGCCCCCCCGCAACGGAAGCACAGAGTCCTAACCAATGGACTGCTAAGGAATTCCCTGGGTTATATTTTTAAAAATTCCCAGAACTCAACCACAAAAAGATAAGAGAGCTAATTTAAAAATAGGCAAAGGATGTGAACAAACATTTCTCTAAAGAAGATCTACAGATGGCCAATAAGCACATGAAATGATGTTCAACGTCACCCATCATCAGGGAAATGCAAATCAAAACCACAGTGAGATAGTACTCGATACCTACCAGGAAGGTAAAATAAAGGATGAATCCTTGTACATTTCTGATTGGAATATAATATGGTGTAGACACTGGAAAACAGTCAGGCTGTTTCTAAAAAAAGTCAAACATAGAATTACCAAACGATCCACCAACTGCACTCCTAGGTGTATAGCTAAAATAATCGGAAGTAGGGACTGAGATATGTTCACCAATATTCATAGCAGCATAGCTCACAATAGCCAAAACGTGGGAGCAGCCCAAGTGTCCCTCACAGACGAATGGGTAAACAAAATGTGGTATAGCCATACAATAGAGACTAGCAGTCAGCTTTGAAAAGGAATGAACTTCCGATGTATATTACAGCATGAATGAACTTGGAAGATACTATGTTTAAGGAAATAAGTCAGGTACAGAAGGACAAATCTTGTATGATTCCACTTAGATGAGATACCTAGAAAAGGCAAATTCACATAGACAGACAGTAGACTAGGGGTTACTCAGGCATGAGGGGTGGGAATGGAAAGTTACTGCTTAATGGGTACAGAATTTTGTTTGGAGTGATAAAATTTTGGAAACAATGGTGATGGCTATACAACAATGCACTTAAAAATGGTTAAAACAGCAAATATTCTTACCACAAAAGGCCAATAATAGTTGAATAACTAGATAAATGTAATAATTATATTTTTATTTTTTAAATTATTTTATGTTTTCCTTTTTTATTGTTAGTTGGAAAGTAATTGCTTATAATGTGCTAGTTTTTGCTGTAGTGATAATTATAACTGTCCTTTACTGACTGCTGTCTGCATGCCAGGAGCTTTACAAGTACCATCTAATGTTATCTTCATAATAGCCCTATAAGGGAGATGCTATTATTATCCCCATGTTATGCAGAAGGAAACTGAGGCTAATAGAAGCTAAATGATTTTCCCAGAGTCACCAAGCTGGTAAATAGTGTGAAAGTAAAATGATTTCAAGTCACTTAGTTAGAAGTTAAAAGAATTCTGCTTTCTTTTGTTGTTACAGTTAAACTTTTGTATCTAAAAATCATATTTTTTAAGAAAATAATGCTAATAAGACTATAATTACTTCTAAAAATAATGTGGTTTTAGAACAAGAGTGAAATACCAATTTCTGCCTCTTTAAAAAAAATTGTTTATTTTATCTGGCTGTATCAGGTCTTAGCTGCAGCACGCAGCATCTTTTGTTGCAGAAGTTCACAGGCTCTAGAGCACTCCAGTTCAGCTGCGGCACCTCGAGGGGTTAGTTGCTCCAGGGCATGAGGGAGGTTAGTTCCCCAACCAGGGCTGGAACCTTTGTCCCCTACATTGGATTCTTAACCACTGGACCACCAGGGAAGTCCCCTGAATTTCTGCATGTGTGTGTATATTAGTCACTCAATCCTGTCCGACTCTGCGACCCCATGGACTACAGCCCACCAGGTTCCTCTGTCCATGGAATTCTCCAGGCAAGAATACTAGAGTGGGTAGTCTTTCCCTTCTGCAGAGGATCTTCCTGACCCAGGGATAGAGAGCCAGGTCTCCTGCATTGCTGGCAGATTCTTTACCATTTGAGCCACCAGGGAAGCCCAATTTCTGCTTATTTAATTGAAAAGATGTAAACCTGTATAATAGCTGCTGTTTTTGAGGATGTAATGAATTGAAAACCTTTAAACAGCAATCTGGTAATGTAAATCAGTACAATCCTTTTAGAAAGCCATTTCACAAGATATACCAGAATACCAACACTCATTTTCAAAGTCATTCTACTTCTAGAAATGGATTCTAAATGAGATTCTACATATAGAGAGAAAGTTAACTATGCAAAGGTATTAGTTGAAGCGTTGTTTCAAAAATGCTTTAAAAAAAAAACAACTGTTTGATATAACCCTGGGCTCCTCAGAAAGCGCATATTATTTTTTTTTAATAAAATGTTTAAAATCCTTATTTTTATAAGATCCTTATTTTTTAAGCTTAAAAAAGGTAAAAAAAATGAAAACAGTCTAAACTGCTCAAAAATTTTTGAATACATTATTATATATATTTATTCAGTAGAATATTGGAAAAGGAAATGGCAACCCACTCCAGTGTTCTTGACTGGAGAATCCCAGGGATGGGGGAGCCTGGTAGGGTGCCGTCTATGGGGTTGCACAGAGTCAGACACGACTGAAGCGACTTAGCAGCAACAGCAGCATTCAGCAAAATAAATTTCTTAGAATATCACATATGATATTTGAAAGTACCTTTTTACAACGTTAAGTTTTAAAAGTTAGATTAAAAATTGAATGTCCATTATGAGTGTAATTCAGAAAAAAATAGTATACAGAAGAGAAAAATAAATAAATAAATAAAAATAAATAAACTTTAAATAAATAAAAAATTTCAAAATGAGATATCTTTCAGTGGTGGAATTCTATAATATATGGAATTCTTTTATCTATTTCTCATATATTTAAAAATGAGCATATATTACGATTGTAAAGTAAACTTTAAAATAAAGTATAGTTAAAAAGGATCAAATTCATATTCTTCTTCTGGATTAGTGAGTGAAATAAAGATTTTCTTTTCTCATCTTCAAAGATGGTATGTTCTTTCTATCACATCTTAAGAGCTCTGGTGTGATTAAAAAGACTGATAAATGACCAGAAATCATGGGTCATCAACTACAAGTCCCTGAGGAATGAGCAGAAAGCCCTAAGCCTTGAAGTTAGCATTAAACTAATATAAAAAGTTAGTCATGTTAATCCACCCAAATTACATACACGATACTTCATTTATCGCTTAGTTATGTAAAGACTCAATACACCAATGCAGTGAAATTGAAGCAAGTTTTAATAACAAACAGCAACAGAGGTTTCACTAAGTGAGGCAGAGATTCGACCGGAAAGATTTTGAAATGATTAAAATATTACAAAGAGCTGAAGACAATGCCAACACAGGGAAGCACTTGGCTGATTTATAGCCAGATCACCCCCTGTTGGGGTTGGCACGTGTGCCTCGGGTGACCCTGTAAGAGACGTGGCTGAGACACGGGACAGAGCTAAAGACTCCATCAAGCTGAGACCAGGGTACAATTAGATGAACCCTTATACTGAATGGACATCACAAATTTGTGATTCCGTCTGCATAAGATTTTATTTCTACCTCAGGCTCTGTCCTGTGTCAAAAGTTGCCAGTGATTTTTATGAATCCCTTGATGATTTTACACAGATCCAAATGATGCCTCTGACTTCTTAATATCCCTATTTAGCCATTAGATTTTGATGGATCAATTTAATTTTTAATATTGAGCATATTCTATATTTTAGACCAGGGAGTATAAAGCCATTCAGCAGTTAATGAGTTTCATCATTACGTACAAGTCAATGAACAGTGTCTTATTTAAACTGGGCAAACGTTAACAACATACCCAGAACATTTTTTAAAAACACTCTATGGCATATGGCAAACTTTCATGGTAGATGCGAAAAAAGAAAAGGAAGAGAGAATTGACAGTGGGGAGGCCAGAAGGAGACATATCCTCAGTTTACTCTTTTACTGGAAGGAAGTTCTATGGGTCAGGGGAGGCGGGTGGACCTCCAGTTGTATCCATCTTTCCTATAGGTTTATCGCAGTGCCCGAGGTGCTACCATTACCGTTTTCCCCTGGAGTCTTGAAAGCTAATCATGTTTATGCTTCTGCTTTGAAGATTGCAAAGCACCTCTGGGAAGACTTCTTTTCTAATACCTCCAAGCAGGCGCTCTAACCAGTTGATCAAGATTGACTGGTGGACCTTTAATGGAAGAGGTCTGGGTTTCCGTTCTGCCTCGCCACTTACTGAGAATGACCCGGGTGGGTTATCTTCTCTAAGACTCAGTTTCTCTAATTATAAAACAAGGATAATAATATTTACTTTGAAGGGCAGTTGTAAGGAGAAAACAGATGTAAAATAACCACAACGATGCCACCTGGGCTTCCTTGGTGGTCCAGTGGATGGGAATCCTCCTGCCAGTGCAGGGGACATGGGTTCGACCCATGGTCTGGGAAGATTCCACATGCCCTGGGGCAACTAAGCTTGTGCACCACACCTGCTGAAGCCTGTGGGCCCGAGAGCCAGCAGCGAGAGAAGCTGCTGCAATGAGAAGCCCGCACACTACAACTGGAGAAAGCCCACACAGCCACAAAAACCCAGTTCAGTTCAGTTCAGTTCAGTCACTCAGTCGTGTCCAACTCTTTGCGACCCCATGAATTGCAGCACGCCAGGCCTCCCTGTCCATCACCAATTCCCGGAGTTCACCCAGACCAACGCCCATGGAGTCAGTGACGCCATCCAGCCATCTCATCCTCGGTTGTCCCCTTCTCCTCCTGCCCCCAATCCCTCCCACCATCAGAGTCTTTTCCAATGAGTCAACTCTTCGCATGAGGTGGCCAAAGTACTGGAGTTTCAGCTTCAGCATCATTCCTTCCAAAGAAATCCCAGGGCTAATCTCCTTCAAATGGACTGGTTAGATCTCCTTGCAGTCCAAGGGACTCTCAAGAGTCTTCTCCAACACCACAATTCGAAAGCATAAATTCTTTGAAGCTCGTCAGCCTGCTTTATGATCCAGCTCTCACATTCATAATGATTACTGGAAAAACCATAGCTTAGACTAGACAGAGCTTTGTTGGATCAACACTTTAGAGACTGTGATTCAGGAAGTCTAGGAGGCTTTGGAGGTCAAGAGTATAGATTCTGGAGTCAGACTGCCTGACTGGGTTCAAATGCCAGCTCCCTGGCTTACTGTGTGTGTCTGTGAACAAGTCATCCATCTTCTCTGACGTAACTCTCTTCATCTATAAAATTGTGATAATAACAGTAACCTACCTCAAATAATTGTTAATGGGATAAAATTAGTAAGCGTGGGGTAGAGCCTAGCATCTGATATTTTTAAAAAGCAGATCATGAGATACAGCTGAGCTAAAATCACTTTGCTACAAAGCTCTTTTTAATTAGCTTCCAACCACTGGCCCTTAATGTAATTTCAGAACTAGAAACAGAAGATTCAGGGACATCAAAGAATAATTTTTGGCAAATGACTGATCGCTGACAAGGAAGATAAAAATGAGGCGGCATTGCTTTTTGATCGTGCCTTATATGGATACATTTATGAAACCCTGGACAATTTTCAAGGTAAACCATTTACGTCAAGAAGCACAAAGTCAAAAGACTGGAAGGAAAACCAAAAATTACAGGATTGCACTTGACAAATCAGAAGTAAATGAATCATTGCCAGAAATGTTTAATACTGCTTAAGTTGGACATTGAAAGTCAAGGGAAGAAGATATACCCATCCTAAAATGGAGAGACTTCCATAAATTAGATCTTCATTAAGAGCTTCATGCCTGTATATTACAAATAGACCAGCTCCTCTAAGAGTCGGAAATTGGAAGTAGACAATATAGAGAGAGGAAATCTCAGTACTTTTAGCAACTTAGTATGTTATCCATACTTCCAAAATGCAGAGACTCTGTTGGGCATTTCTTACAGCTTCTTTTCCTTCTTTTTTAAAATTGCCCTTTCCAAATTCCTTTCTCTTCTTCTTGTGCACCATCATTTACTCGTCTAAGCTACTGTAACATCAAAACCCATCGAAAACCATGGTACTAGGTATTTACACAACATATTTTAATTGAAAACTTTTTGTTGCAATAACTATAGATTTACATGCAGTTGTCTGAAATAATACAGAGTCTCTTTATCCTTTACCCAGTATTCCCTAATGGTAGCACTTTGCAAAGTTATACTATGGTATTATGACCAGGTAATTGACATGGCCACAATCCACTGATCTTATTCAAATTTCCCTAGCTTTATTGATACTCACTTGTTTGCATGCCTGTGTGTTTATTAAGTTCTATACAATTTTATCATCTGAATAGGCTCATATATCTGCTACCAGAGTAAAAATACTGAATATTCCAACACCACAAGGATGCCTCTTTAAACCACATACACCTCCTTCCTGCCCTACCCCACCCCCAGCCCCAAGTCCCCTACCCTGACGTCTATCTTTCTCCCATTTCTAAAATTTTGTCATTTTTTGAAATGTTATGTAAATAGAATCATCCACTGTGCAATCTTTGGGGACTGGCTTTTTTCAGTTAGGATAATTCGCTGGAGAGTCATTCAAGTTGTCCTGGGTATCCGTAGTTCATTCCTTTTTATTGCTAAGTGGTAAGAAAGATGTTCCACAGTTTACCTGACCATTAACCTGTGGGAGGACATTTCGGCTGATTCCAGCTTCTGTCTATAACAAAGAAGATGTCCATGAACATTCATGTACAAGTGTTTGTGTCAATATAACTTTTCATTTCTCTGGGATAAATGCCCAGGAGTACAATTGCTGGATCATAAGGTAATTGCATGTTTAGCTTTCTGAGAAATTGCCAAAATGTTTTCCAGACAGGCTATATTTTTTACATTCCCACCCACAATATACAAGTGATCCAGTTTCTCTATATCCTCACAAACATTTAGTGTTGAGATTTCTTAATTTTAGCCCTTCTGGTAGAGGTGTAGTGATATCTTGTTGTAATTTTGATTTGCATTTCCCTGAGGGCTAATGATGTTGAATATCTTTCATGTGGTTATTCGCCATCTGTATATTCTCATCAGTGAAAGATGTTTTGCGTCTTTTGCCCATTTTCTAATTGACCTTTTTAAATTTTACCGTTCAACTTTGCAAGTTCTCTGAGTATGTTTCATATACTAGTCCTTTGTCACATATGTGATTTGTAAATACTCATTCCCAGTCTGTAGTTTATCTTTTCATCATTTCAACACGGTCTTTTGCAGAGGAAATGTTTTCAATTTTGATGAAGTTTGCTGATCTATCAGTTTTTCCATTTATGTATTGTGCTTCTGTGTCAAGTCAAAGAGCTCTTTGCCTAGCCCTAGACCAAGATTTTCTCTTATGTTTATACCTAAAGTATGTTATAGCCTTACATTTTACATTAAATCAGTGATCCATTTTTAGTTAATTTTTGCATAGGTGTAGAGTTTAGGTCAAACTTTTTTTATTTATTTATTTTTTGGTCTCTGAATGGCCAGTTGCTCCAGCGCTATTTGTTGAAAATGTTCTCCTCCCTCTATTGAATTGCTTTCTCACCTTTACCAACAATTATTGACTGTATTTCTGTGGCTCTATTTCTGGAATCTTTATTCTGTTCCATTGCTACGTCTATATCTCTACCTTGATTACTGTAGCTATACAGTAAGCCTCAATATAGGGTGAATGATTCCTCCACTTGATTCTTGCCAAGACGGTTTTAGCTCTTTTAAGCCCATGACTTTCTTTATAGATTTTAGAATAAGGTTCTCTATGTGTGCAAAAAAATCTTGCTGGGATTTTGATAGGAATTGTATTAAATCTATAGGTCAGTTTGGGGAGAACTGATACTTTAAATATATTGGACTTTCTAGCTATAATCTCAATATGTGTATTCATTTATTTAGATCTCCTTTGATTTCTTTCACTGAAGTTTTGTAATGTTCAGCATACAGATCATGCTTTATGTATATTTAAATATTTTTGCTTTATTTGAGCTATTGTAAGTGGCATTGTGTTTTAAGTTTAATTTTTGTAAGTTTACTATCAAACGGAAATGCTATAGTATTTTTGTGTGTTGATCTTATATCCTAAATCTTGCTGAACTTATTAGTTCTAAAAGATTTTTTTGTAGACTTCTTAAGGTTTCTACATAGACAATCATGTTGTCTACAAATAGAGGTAATTTTATTTCCTCCTATTTAATCTGTCTACCTTTTTAAAACATTTATTTTTTTTGCTTGTTGCAATGGATAGAACTTCCAGGACTATGTTGATAAGAGTGAGAGTAGACTTTTTTGCCTTGTTCCTGATCTTTTTTTAAAAAATTATTTATTTTTATTGTATTAAATTAAAAAAAAATTGGCCATGCCACGGTGGCATGCAGGATCTTAGTTCTCCAATGAGGGATCAAATCGGTGCCCCCTGCAGTGGCAGAGCAGAGTCCTAACCACTGGGCCACCAGGGAAGTCACTGTTCCCTGATCTTAGAGAGAAGTCATTCATTTTTTCATCATTAAGTGTGTTACAGCTCTAGGGCATTTTGTAGATGCTATTTGTTAAGTTTAGGTCTCTCCCTTATATTTCTAACATTCTAAGAGTTTTATCATGAATCAGTTCTGGGATTTAACAAATGATTTTTCCTACATAAAGTTGATATGGTCATACAATTTTTTCTCTTCAGCTTGTTGATCTGGCGCATTATCTTTATTTATTTAGAAAAATTGTTTTTTTTATTTAGAAAATTTTAAATTGAAGTATAATTGCTTTACAATGTTGTGTTAATTTTTTCTTTCTTTTTGAATGTTGAACCAGCTTTGTATACCTAGAATAAATCTCATTTTGTCATGGTTCATAATTCTTCTGAGAGATGTTCTGTTTTTTTTTGTTGTTGTTGTTGCTGTTTTTACTGACTTTATCTGCTTTTGTTATCAGGGTTCATAAAATTAGTTGGCTTCATAAGATTAGTTAGAAAATGTTCTCTCCTCTTCCATTTCCTGGAATAGGTTATATAAAACTGGTCTTAATTCTTCTTTAAGTGTTTGGTAGAATTCTCTAATAAAACTATCTAATCCTGAAGATTTTGGGGGGTGGGATGAGGTGGAGGAGGAGAAGAGTAGTTTGAAAAACAGATTATTTTTTTAGAAAAGTTTAGATTCTAGGAAAATTAGATGGTACAGAGAGTTCCCATGTATCTAGTTCCTCTGTTATTAATATCTTACTTGAGCAAGGAGAATTCATTCTAACTAATGAACAATATTGATACATTAATATTAACTAAAGTCTATACATACTTTATTCTGGAGAAGGCAATGGCACCCCACTCCAGTACTCTTGCCTGGAAAATCCCATGGATGGAGGAGCCTGGTGGGCTGCAGTCCATGGGATCGCAAAGAGTCAGACACGACTGAGCGACTTCACTTTCACTTTTCACTTTCATGCAGTGGAGAAGGAAATGGCAACCCACTCCAGTGTTCTTGCCTGGAGAATCCCAGGGACAGGGGAGCCTGGTGGGCTGCCATCTATGGGGTTGCACAGAGTCGGACACGACTGAAGAGACTTAGCAGCAGCAGCAGTATACTTTATTCAGAAGACCTTAATTTGACCTAGTGTCCCTTTTCTGTTCTAGAAGCCCAGCTATATTGTATTTGTATTTGTATTTGTCATGTCTCCTTAGGCTTTCTCTTGCCTCTAACAGTTTCTCAGGCTTATTTTGGATGAGTTTAAAAGTTTTGAGGAGCACTGTCCAGATATTTTGTAGGATTCCCTTCCACTGGAACTATCTGATGTTTTTCTCACGATTAGAGTGAGGTTATAGGTTTGGGAGAGGAGGAACACAGAGGTAAAGCGCCATTTCATCACACCTTATCCACGTTATTAATACATATTATCCACACGATTTATCACCGTTGATGTTGACTTTGACCACCTGGCTGAGGTGCTGTTTGCCGGCCTTTTCCACTGTAAATGTAAACCCTTACTTCACCATGTTACTTTTTGGAAAGAATTTACTACGTGTAGCCCAGGACTTCCCTGTTGGTCCAGCGGTTAAGAATCCACCTGCCAGTGCAGGGAACACAAGTTTGATCCCTGGTCCGGGAAGATCCCACATGCCTTGGGGCAACTAAGCCCATGTGCCACAACTAGCCCCCACTATAGAGCCGGTGCTCCGAAACAGGAGAAGCCATCGCAGTGAGAAGTCCATGCGCTACATCTAGAGGAAGCCCATGCACACCGCCAGAGACCCAGCTCAGCCTAACAGAAATAGACTAATGCTGACCCGAAGAGTTTATTATGTGTAGCCCACACTTAAGGATGAGTTATGCTCCTTCCCAGTTCCTTTGCAGGCAGAGTATTTGTATAAATTATTTGGAATCGTACGTGGGAGATTTGTCTCTTCTCCCCTTTTTATTTATTTATTTATTCACAGCGTGGCAGATTTTCCTTAATGCATTCACCTTCTCACATGTCACTAATGGTAGATATGAGATGGCTGTCCAGGTGAAAGCACCCATTATCCTCTCTTGGTTCTGCAATGCTTGGATACATAACCACCACCTCACTTTACAGGTGCGATATGGCACAAGATCCTTAGTGAGACGGAAGTGAATAGAGACTCATCAGGATGTCAGGGTGTCATGGCGCAGAGGCTGGGCTAGGAACTGGGAGGCTGCAGCTGGACTGCTCTGGACTCTAATGAGCTACGTGACCTTGGGGAAGTCAGACTCTGCAAGACAGTATGTTCACATGCAAACACGAGAACTGAAACCGATCAGCCCTTCCGATTCTAAAAATATCCACGTGTTGCAAAGCCACAGCTAGGTTCAGAGTGGTTAACTGATCACTGCAGGCGCAAACGCTGCGGTTTTCCCTGACCAGCACTGGTGTGTGGACTTGAACCATACAAGGGGTGGCCTTGTGCTTGGCCCTGCTTCACAGTTCCATAGCCATGTTTCCTGACTCTGTCTTCCCTTTCCAGGCCTATTACTACACTATCAATAATGTCATCAAGCTTCCATACCGAGACCACCGCAATACTCTCCTGCTGAGTATCCCAACTCCCCTCTCTTTCCCAGCACTTCAGCATACACCCTGCAGTAAGGGTTATCTGAGAGCTGCGGATTTCTTGAAGGTATAGGTTGAAGGAAACCTTAGAAAACAACTGCTTGGGATTTACCAAACTGTGTTTTTGTTTTGTTTCGGTTTTTTTTTGTCCTTTACAATAGAGTTTCCTTTTATTTTTTCCACTGCTCAAGCATTTTATGTTATTTATTTTTAAAATTGGGCTTCCCTGGTGGCTCAGACAGTAAAGAATCGGCCTGCAATGCAGGAGACTTAGGTTTGATCCCTGGGTTAAATTGATTTTTATTGAAATATAGTTGCTTTAAAACGTTGTGATAGTTTCTACTGTACAGCAGAGTGAATCAGCTACACATGTACATATATCCTTTCCCTTTTGGACTTCTTCCTGTTCAAGTCACCACAGTGCATTAAGTAGAGTACCCTGTGACATAAACTGTGTTCTTTTTAATAGCGGTTATGCTCACACCAACCTAGAGAGCATATTCAAAAGCAGAGACATTACTTTGCTGACTAAGGTCCGTCTAGTCAAGGCTATGGTTTTCCCAGTAGTTATGTATGGATGTGAGAGTTGGACTGTGAAGAAGGCTGAGCACCGAAGAATTGATGCTTTTGAACTATGGTGTTGGAGCGGACTCTTGAGAGTCCCTTGGACTGCAAGGAGATCCAACCAGTCCATTCTGAAGGAGATCAACCCTGGGATTTCTTTGGAAGGAATGATGCTGAAGCTGAAACTTCAGTACTTTGGCCACATCATGCGAAGACTTGACTCATTGGAAAAGGCTCTGATGCTGGGAGGGATTAGGGGCAGGAGGAGAAGGGGACGACAGAGGATGAGATGGCTGGATGGCATCACTGACTCAATGGACGTGAGTCTGAGTGAACTCCGGGAGTCGGTGATGGACAGGGAGGCCTGGCGTGCTGCGACTCATGGAGTTGCAAAGAGTCGGACACGACTGAGTGAATGAACTGAACTGAACTATACTCACACAGATAAACCTGAATTTGTGATAAACTGCTTTTGAAAATTCTGTATTTCTCCCAGAGATTTACAACTCATGCTTGTATATTCAAGCATGTTCCTTGCATCATACTTTACCACCACCTATAGTCAGGTCTTAAGACTGCTGAAAAAAAACAACAGGATATAATTTTTTAAATATTATAAAATATTTCTACACATATACTTTTTTTTTAAATAACATGTATGTGGGGTGAAAATTGCTCTGAGAAGTCTGGTTATTGGGAAATCCTCTTAAGGTTTAACCCAGAGTTCCTCAAATGAATTTTACCACAAAGCCTTTTTATTGTTCTTGCCACAAAATACCAATAACATATCTTAGAACTAATGTTCTGAAGAACATGGTTGGAAAGTGCTGAGCTGCCCATTTTCTAGATGAGGGAATTTTATCAATTGTTCAAGGTCACAGGGCTACTTAGTAATACTTGTTTAGTTGCTAAGTCATTTCTGACTCTTCTGTGACCCCATGGACTGTAGCCCGCCAGGCTCCTCTCTCCATGGGATTTCCCAGGCAACAATACTGGAGTGGGTTGCCATTTTCTTCTCCAGGAGATCTTCCCAACCCAGGGATCAAACCCTTGTCTGCTGCATTGGCAGGCGGATTCTTTACTGCCGAGTCACCAGGGAAGCCATTTAGTGGTAAAGCTGGGACTAAAGCCCAGGTTTTCCAAATTCCTGATGATCCAGCATCATACCACACCACTATCAGGTCTTAAGACTGATGAAAAGCAACAGGCAGTGGCTTTTAAAATATTGTAAAATATTTCTACACATATGTTTTTTATAACATACATGTGGGGTAAAAAAGGTATTAAACACCCATTATCCAGCTGAAGAAGTAGAATATTATCAGGACTTCAGAGTCCTTAGAAAGCTCTACCTAATTGTACCATCTTGTATTTATCATTCATTTGCTTTTCTTTATAATTTTACTGCATATATATAAATATACCCATAAAATACATTATACCGTTGTGCATGTTTTGAACCTTTAATTAATACAACTGTACTATTTTTTTGCGACTTGTAAAGTTTTTGCTCATTAGTTTTGTGAGATTCATCAATGTCAATAAGTATAGCTAGAATTCCTTTATATATATATATATATATTATATCACATGTCTTTATTTATTCAGGGCTTTCCAGGTAGTATTACTGGTAAAGAACTTGCATGCCAATACAGGAGTCATAGAGAGGCACATATGATCCCTAGGTTGGGAAGACCCCTGAAGAGCATGCAGTATTCTTGCCTGGAGAATCCCATGGACAGAGGAGCCTGGCAGGCTACGGTCCATAGGGTTGCAAAGAGTCGGACACAACTGAAGTGACTTCAGTTCAGTTCAGTTCAGTTCAGTCACTCAGTCGTGTCTGACTCTGCGACCCCATGAATGACAGCAGGCCAGGCCTCCAAGTCCATCACCAACACCTGGAGTTCACTCAGACTCACGTCCATCAAGTCAATGACGCCATCCAGCCATCTCATCCTTGGTCATCCCTTTCTCCTCCTGCCCTCAATCCCTCCCAGCATCAGAATCTTTCCAATGAAGCCAACTCTTCACATGAGGTGGCCAAAGTACTGAAGTTTCAGCTTTAGCATCATTCCTTCCAAAGAAATCCCAGGGTTGATCTCCCTCAGAATGGACTGGTTGGATCTCCTTGCAGTCCAAGGGACTCTCAAGAGTCTTCTCCAACACCACAGTTCAAAAGCATCAATTCTTCAGTGCTCAGCTTTCTTCACAGTCCAACTCTCACATCCATACATGACCACAGGAAAAACCATAGCCTTGACTAGATGGACCTTAGTTGGCAAAGTAATGTCTCTGCTTTTGAATATGCTCTCTAGGTTGGTCATAACTTTTCTTCCAAGGAGTAAGCATCTTTTAATTTCATGGCTGCAATCACCATCTGCAGTGATTTTGGAGCCCCCCCCCCAAAATAAAGTCTGACACTGTTTCCACTGTTTCCCCATCTATTTCCCATGAAGTTAAAAGCATCAATTCTTCAGTGCTCAGCTTTCTTCACAGTCCAACTCTCACATCCATACATGACCATTGGAAAAACCATGGCCTTGACTAGACGGACCTTTGTTGGCAAAGTAATGTCTCTGCTTTTGAATATGCTATCTAGGTTGGTCATAACTTTCCTTCCAAGAAGTAAGTGTCTTTTAATTTCATGGCTGCAATCACCATCTGCAGTGATTTTGGAGCCCAAAATACAAATTCTGACACTGTTTCCACTGTTTCCCCATCTATTTCCCTTGAAGTGATGGGACCAGATGCCATGATCTTCACTTTCTGAATGTTGAGCTTTAAGCCAACTTTTTCACTCTCCTCTTTCACTTTCATCAAGAGGCTTTTTAGTTCCTCTTCAATTTCTGCCATAAAGGTGGTGTCATCTGCATATCTGAGGTTATTGATATTTCTCCCGGCAATCTTGATCCCAGCTTGTGCTTCTTCCAGCCCATCGTTTCTCATGATGTACTCTGCATAGAAGTTAAATAAGCAGGGTGACAATATACAGCCTTGACGTACTCCTTTTCCTATTTGGAACCAGTCTGTTGTTCCATGTCCAGTTCTAACTGTTGCTTCCTGATCTGCATATAGGTTTCTCAAGAGGCAGTCAGGTGGTCTGGTATTCCCATCTCTTTCAGAATTTTCCACAGTTTATTGTGATCCACATAGTCAAAGGCTTTGGCATAGTCAATAAAGCAGAAATAGATGTTTTTCTGGAACTCTCTTGCTTTTTCCATGATCCAGCGGATGTTGGCAATTTGATCTCTCGTTCCTCTGCCATTTCTAAAACCAGCTTGAACATCTGGAAGTTCACGGTTCATGTATTGCTGAAGCCTGGCTTGGAGAATTTAGAGCATTAATTTACTAGCATGTGAGATGAGTGCAATTGTACAGTAGTTTGAGCATTCTTTGTCATTGCCTTTCTTTGGGATTGGAATAAAAACTGACCTTTTCCAGTCCTGTACCATTCATCCAAAATCTTTGTATGAAGGGTTTTAATTATTTTACAGATTGCCAGTTGAAACTGAGGAGGTGACCACACATATTTAGCCTATTCACCCTTGGAGATGATGGTCAAGAATAAAAAGGGAATAAACTCCAAATTAAGAAGAGAATAAAAGGGTAGTCCTAGAAAAGAAAATAATCTGAAAGACTGAAAATAGATAGAGAAGAAACAACTGATGATGTTGGGTATGCATGGAGAGAGGCTTAACCAATGAATGAGATTTGCCCCCAAGGACTGCTCACAAAATGGGGGCAGGGCCCAGGCTCACTGTTTGAAATCTTGGATCTTGGGTGGATTGTTCCCTGCTTGTGAAAAGAAGATCTAGAGGAAAGGAGGGAGGGAGATAGAAGCTTTCTGGCCAGGGGCTGTGCTAACCTCCCACTGTTCTGTAATAGGACCAGTCATCACCCAGTATCATAGCAGAGCGGTAACCACTTGAGCTACTGCTGTAAAGTGGGATCAAGGTTGGGGCCTCAAGGATCTAGCAACTGAAAGACGTGACAGGGAGGATGATTAAGAGAAAGGGAGGAGAAGAAAAGAGAATCAAAACAAAGTTTCCTCTCAAAAGAAGTCTGCAAACCAAAATTCCCAAAGCCTAGAAAGAAAACTAAAGCTAAAAAAGAAAGTCAACAAAATCAACACACGAAGTCACCACGTGGAAGGTGATCTTTCCTTCCTCGAGACTCCCCTTTTAGAGCGATGCCTCTCAGAGCCAAACTCCTTGACCGATGTTGCGAAGCTTTGGTGATGTTGGTCCTTATAAACTCCTTGACCGATTAAGTAATCTCATAGAACAATATGACAGTGGCTTTAAAGAAGTACATGGAGAAGATTCAAAGACCTAGATGCCTGCTCTGACTCAAGGTTGGGAGACACTGCCGAGAAGCTTCCTCTGGGGTTTCTGGGAGGTGATGTTACTGACAGAAGCCACCCTTGAACTGGCATGCACAGGGTTACAACTTCTCTGCCGTTCATCACTTGCCAGATTCTTGCCTTTGAGAATATTCCAAAAGGTTCTCAAGAAACGTAACTGAGGCACCCCTGCAACCAGAGGAAGGAAGATCAAGTTGAACAATTAGAACTCAGGTCTAGTGGGGTAGGCTGAATGATGTGCCTCTGAAACATGTCCATGTTGTAATCTCAGAACCTATGAACATGTTACCTTATATAGAAAAAGGGACTTTGCAGACATTATAAAGCTGAGGATTTTAAGATGGGAGAGTACCCTGGATTACCTAGTGGGCCCAATAAAACAACAAGGGTCCTTATAATGGGAGGTAAGAGGTCAGAGTCAGAAAAAGATTTGGCAACATCACCAGAGGTTAGAATGGTGTGCTTTGAAGATGGAAGAAGTGGCTGTGAGCCAAGGGTGGCCTCTGAGAAGCTGGAAAAAAGCAAAGAAGTATATTCTCCCCTTAGAGTCTCCAGAAGGAGCCAGCCTTGCTGACACCTTGATTTTGGCCCAGTTGGACTGATTTTGGACTTCTGACCTCCAGAATTAACAACAGTAAGATAACAAATGCATGTTATTGTAATCCACTGAACTTGTAGCCATTTATTACCATAACAATAGGAAACTAATATACCTGATTAAATAGAATCCAAGTGGATTTCATTTTTTCAGTTACACACACACAAAATTTCTTGGGGCATAAAACATAGTTTTCAACTAAAAAAAAAAATCAGCAGGTAAATTGAAGATTATTTATATCCAGTTAGCAAACCTGAAGGTGATCACAGGAAATATCTCAAAAATATGGAGAAAGATAATCCCCCACAAAATGTAACTTATGAGGGAAGGAAGACTTGGTGAACAAAACCAATGGATGTAATGGACAAATAATAGCTGTTCCAGATGGAGATAAATGCTAACAGATGGGGGAGAAGTCATAATCAAACATTAGAAGAAAATTTTTCCTGAACTGGGGAAAATACACCTACCAACTGATTTAAAGGCTCACCGAATTCTATCTGGGTTGATGAGAAAATCACACAGGAGGGCACATCTTGATAAAATGCATGATCTTAGAAGATAAAATCTTCTAGGCTACCAGGCAGAAAGACCAACTTGAAAGGATGGAGTTCTAGCTTATGGGACGCGTTTATTCTTTGGGTTAGAAATCGATATATTGTGCTTTCTCTCTCATCACCAGAACATATGAGTCCAGGAATTAAGAGATAGAAATAAGAGAAGGTCCTCTCACTATTGGGGCTTCTCAGGTGGTGCTAGTGGTAAAGAATCCACCTGCCAATGAAGGAGATGTAAGAGACATGGGCTCCATCCTTGGGTTGGGAGATCCCCTGGAGGAGAGCAAGGCAACCCACTCCAGTATTCTTGCCTGGAGAATCCCATGGACAGAGGATCCAGGCAGGCCACGGTCCATGGGGTCGACTATGGACTGACTATAGCAACTTGGCATGCACCCACACCTCTCACTATTACACCTAATGATCTTCTTACAGATCTTTTTGTTCCCATTCCCACAACTCTGAGTACTGTGGATTTGGGGACACTGGACTGGAAGAAACACAAGCTGGAATCAAGATTGCTGGGAGAAATATCAATAACCTCAGATATGCAGATGACACCACCCTTATGGCAGAAAGTGAAGAGGAGCTAAAAAGCCTCTTGTTGAAAGTGAAAGAGGAGAGTGAAAAAGTTGGCTTAAAGCTCAACATTCAGAAAACGAAGATCATGGCATCTGGCCCCATCACTTCATGGGAAATAGATGGGGAAACAGTAGAAACAGTGTCAGACTTTATTTTGGGGGGCTCCAAAATCACTGCAGATGGTGACTGCAGCCATGAAATTAAAAGACGTTTACTCCTTGGAAGAAAAGTTATGACCAACCTAGATAGCATATTCAAAAGCAGAGACATTACTTTGCTGACTAAGGTCCATCTAGTCAAGGCTATGGTTTTTCCTGTGGTCATGTATGGATGTGAGAGTTGGACTGTGAAGAAGGCTGAGTGACGAAGAATTGATGCTTTTGAACTGTGGTGTTGGAGAAGACTCTTGAGAGTCCCTTGGACTGCAAGGAGATCCAACCAGTCCATTCTGAGGGAGATCAACCCTGGGATTTCTTTGGAAGGAATGATGCTGAAGCTGAAGCTCCAGTACTTTGGCCACCTCATGCAAAGAGTTGACTCATTGGAAAAGACTCTAATGCTGGGAGGGATTGGGGGCAGGAGAAGAAGGGGACAACAGAGGATGAGATGGCTGGATGGCATCACTGACTCGATGGACATGAGTCTGAGTGAACTCCAGGAGTTAGTGATGGACAGGGAGGCCTGGCATGCTGCGATTCATGGGGTACAAAGAGTCGGACACGACTGAGCAACTAAATTGAACTGAACTGAACTGAACCAGCCCTTTTGGGTCTCCCTGCCACTAAGCCAAGAATGGGATTATTGCCTGGGATGATTGATTTTGATATTGAAGAGAAACTGATTTGCTGCTACACAGTGGAGGCAGGGAGAGCAATATCTGAAACCTAGAGGATGCTGAAGCTGAAGCTCCAATACTTTGGCCACCTGATGTGAAGAACTGACTCACTGGAAAAGACCTTGATGCTGGGAAAGATTGAAGGTGGGAGGAGAAGGGGATGACAGAGGATGAGATGGTTGGATGGCATCACCAATTCGGTGGACATGAGTTTGAGTAGGCTCCAGGAGTTGGTGATGGATAGGAAAGCCTGGCATGCTGCAGTCCATGGGATTGCAAAGAGTCAGACATGACTGAGCTACTGAACTGAACTGAGAGGATGTTCTGGGATTCCCCTTAGTATTGGACTGGCCAAAAAGTTCATTTGGGTTTTTGACACTATCATGCAAGAAAACCTGAACGAACTTTTTGGCCATCTCAATTCTTCATGTCAGATCATAAAACTTAATGGAAAACTATAGCAATCAAAAAGTCAGGACCACTAAGAGTTCAGAGACTCAGGAATGAAGACTTACATCACCATCAGCTAAAGAACCCTAGCTCGTTGAAAGCAAAGGATATGCAGAATGAGGAATAAAAGAAGAAATGATAAATGTCAACTACAGCCTCATGATCTGTTATAGAAACAAAGACTGTGTCAACTGTGATTATTCTCTTCCTTGATTGCTTTATGGGATGTGTGTGTGTGTGTGTGTGTGTGTGTGTGTGTTTCTTCTTTTTCCCCCTTTCCTATTATTATTTTATATAAGTTTTGTTGGGAGTCAACTTTCTGATTTTGCATTTAGGTAGCAGAATATTCAGGTGTGACTGTGACTGGATTTAGGAGCTATTAACTTTGCCCAGAGAGGGATACATGCCTGTTAGTATTTTGCATCTTCTCATTTGAGGGAGAACTGGGAATGTCTTTATTTGCATGAAGGATTCTGGCATCAAGTTAAATGGAAACTGAGAGTTGTTTTCTTGTGTGAAAGTCAAAATATATATATAATGGTGACTATGAATGCTGAAAAGCGGGTGAGATGGACTTCCCCTTCTGAATCTATTGCCTCTCAGCTCGAAAGTGAAAGTCACTCAGTTGTGTTCAACTCTTTGTGAACCCATGGAGTGTACAGTCCTTGGAATTTTCCAGGCCAGAATACTGGAGTGGGTAGCCTTTCCCTTCTCCAGGGGATCTCCCGGACCTAGGAATCAAACCAGGGTCTTCTGCATTGCAGGCGGATTCTTTACCAACTGAGCCACCAGGAAGCTGAGCTGCCAGACGCCCTTCTATATTCTGAGTTGTGATGCTGTAGCCGCCAGCCAAAACCTCTTTTCAGCTGGGCCAGCTAGTGCCATGTTAGACTGCCAGTAGGAGATGCTAGAGGAGTAATAGGAATCCAAAGGGGGCAGCTGGGTCTGCCTGTTTGCCATCTGCTTCCTGTTTGATTCCGGTGAGAACCGCCTAGCAATTCACCCTGCAACAGCAACTGATTCCAGTTTGAAGTCATTCCTACACCTGCAGAACCAGCCTGATCACACCTGACAGGCACACCCTTGAGACACTAGCCAGCTAATGCCCCTCCTCGCAAGTTGGGTTTCCAAACCCTTGGGGTGCCTCCTCCAAGCTGAATAACACCTGGATCAGCCTGACCTTACCCCTTCCATTAGAGGCCTGAGTTTCATTTTTATGGACTCCCTCCTCAAAGTCACTAAATTTTATTAAATCCAACACTGTCCCTTTGTTTGCCCAATCCTAGGAGTGATGAATGCATTCTAAAGTTTCAAGTGGCAAATCTTAGAATTATCTTTTTACCCTTTCAGTTACCCAGTTAATGCCTTTGTACCTAGTCAACAATTCTTTCCATTAAATTCTCTCTGCTCAAATAACCAGTTGGTTTTTTTTTTTTTATTTCCTAAGTAGATCCTGAATGTTATCTATACACTCAATATATTCAATGGCTATAGGACTATTCATGTTTTCTACATCTTCTTGAGTCAATATTGTAAGTTATATTTTTCTAGGTACTTGTCCATTATAAAATTTCAAGTATATTGGTATAAGTTTATAATATCCCACTATTATCTTATGGATATCTGCAATGTATGGAATTAAGACGCTTACTCCTTGGAAGAAAAGTTATGACCAACCTAGATAGCATATTCAAAAGCAGAGACATGACTTTGCCGACTAAGGTCCGTCTAGTCAAGGCTATGGTTTTTCCTGTGGTCATGTATGGATGTGAGAGTTGGACTGTGAAGAAGGCTGAGTGCCGAAGAATTGATGCTTTTGAACTGTGGTGTTGGAGAAGACTCTTGAGAGTCCCTTGGACTGCAAGGAGATCCAACCAGTCCATTCTGAAGGAGATCAACCCTGGGATTTCTTTGGAAGGAATGATGCTAAAGCTGAAGCTCCAGTACTTTGGCCACCTTATGCGAAGAGTTGACTCACTGGAAAAGACTCTAATGCTGGGAGGGATTAGAGGCAGGAGGAGAAGGGGACGACCGAGGATGAGATGGCTGGATGGTATCACTGACTCGATGGACGTGAGTCTGAGTGAACTCCGGGAGATGGTGATGGACAGGGAGGCCTGGTGTGCTGCGATTCATGGGGTCGCAAAGAGTCGGACACGACTGAGCGACTGAACTGAACTGACTGATGTCCTCCTTATTTCATTCTGATGTATTATTCATACCTTACTGCTTTCTCTTGATCAATCTTAGCAGAAGGTTACCAAGTTCATTAGTATTTTCAAAACATACTCTTTGTTGATCTACTCTACTATATATTTTCTCTTTCATCAGTTTCTATCCTTTATTATTTTTCTTCTTTCCCTGTTTTGGGGGTTTGTTTTGCTACAATAAAAATAATACTTCTTGATATGGATGTAACAGATAAATTTTTAGTCTTTCTTATTTCCTGTTGTGGGCTTCCCAGGTCCCCTTCATGGATCACAGCCTGTTGTAGTGAAGGGGCTTGTGGGGGGCTCAGTGGTTAACGAATCCTCCTGCTAAATAAAGCAGGAGACACAGGGAAGATCCCCTGGAGAAGGAAATGGCAACCCCCTCCAGTATTCTTGCCTGGAGAATCCCACAGACAGAGGAACCTGGCAGGCTATGGCCCATAAGGTTGCAAATAGTTGGAACAACTGAGCACACACACACGCACCTATTTTCGATTGTATGACATTAAGGCTTTAAATTACCTTCTAAATACTATTTTAATTGAATGTCACAATTTTCAATATGTAAAATTTTCATATTGTCTTTCAGTTTAACATTATACTTCATCTTTGACTAAAGGATTATATAAATCCTTTATATAAGGATTTAGAAGATGTAAGCATCTTAACTTCCAACTACATCAGTAATCTATTATCTTTTTGTTGATTTATAACTTGTCCACTATAATCATAGAAAGTGATCTGTATAATTTTAATCTTTGATGTTTTTTAAGCCTTGTTTTATAGCATAACATATGGTTAATTTTCACTAATGTTTCAAACCAATGAAAAATAGACACATTGGGCTTTATCAAAATTTAAAACTTTTTTATTTCAAAGGACACTATCAGGAAAGTGAAAAGACAACCTACAGAACAGGAGAAAATATTTGCAAATCATATATCTGAAGCTATTATCTCTCAGCTCTGAAACCACCATTCTATACTCTGCTTTGTCCAGTATCAAGAATATGTAGAGTTCTTACAACTCAACAACAGAAAGACGAACAAGACAATTATTTAAATAACCAAAGGAGTTGAAAAGACATTTTCCCAAATGGTCAATAAGCATTTGAAAATATGCCCAACATCATTAGTCATTGTTGTTGTTTAGTTGCTAAGTCATGTCTGACTATTTTGTGACCTTTCCTGGACTGTAGTCTGCCAGGTTCCTCTGTTCATGGGATTTCCCAAGCAAGAATATTGGTGTGGATTGCCATTTCCTTCTCCAAGGGATCATCCCGGCCCAGGGATTGAATCACATCTTCTGCATTGGTAGGCGGATTCTATCCCTGGAGCCACAAAATCAAATCACACTAAGATATTATTTCACACTCACTGAGATGTCTATAATCCAAGACAGACAATAGCAAGTGTCAGGAAGCATAAAGAGAAATTGAAATTCTTGTATGTTTTTGGTGGGTATGTAAAATGGTTCAGGCATTGTGGAAGATGGCTTTGTAGTTGGTTCCTCAAAAAGTTAAATATAGAATTACCACATGACCCAGCAATTCTACTCCAAGGCATATACCCCAAAGAATTGAAAATTGGTATTCAAACAAATACGTGTTTGACAAATGTAGTCAAACAAATATGAACTCATGTTCATAGTAGCACTATTCACAATAGCCAAAAGATGGAAATAACTCAAATATCCATGGATTAACAAAGTGTAGTATATGCATACAATTGAATATTATTAATATTCTGTCATAAAATGGAATGAAATATTGATACAGGCTACAACATGGATGAATCTAAAAACACTATCCTAAGAGAAACAAGCCAAACATAAAAAGTGACATGTTCTTTGATTACACTTATGTAAAATATTCAGAATAGGTAAATCCATGGACGCAGAAAGCAGACTGATGGTTGCCAGGGGTTGAGGAGAGAGAATGGAGATAAACTGCTTAATGGATATGGGGTCTCCCTTTGAGGTGATGAAAATTTTTTGGAACTAGATAGAGGTAGAGGCTGGGCTTCCCAGGTCCCACTCATGGTAAAGAATCTGTCTGCCCATGCAGACATAAGAGACTTGGATTTGATCCCTGGGTTGGGACAATCCCCTGGAGGAGGGCATAGCAACTCACTCCAGTATTCTTGCCTAGGGAATCATATGGACAGAGGAGCCTCGAGGGCTGCAGTCCATAAGGTCACAGAGTCGGACACGACTGAAGCAACTTAGCACACACACAGAGGTGGGGATTGAACACTTAGTGAATGTACTCAATGCAACTGAATTGTTCATTTTCAATGATTAACTTAAAATAACTTGATTAAAAATGGACAAAAGACCTGAATAGACACTTTTTCAAGATAATTTTTTACTCATACAATGCTATATTGTCAATTATATCTCAATAAACTGGAAGGAAAAAGATGCAAGTGAGAAAAAATAAATAAATGATGACTTTTATGTATACAAATTTCACAGCAATAAAACAGGCAAGGATTAGTCGGGTTTGATATCAAAACAAAATCCAAGTTGGAAAGTAAACAAATGAAAAATATATACTGGGAAAATACCCAAAGAAAGCAGGTGTACATATTTTAATATTCAGAGAGGAAAAGAGACTTCAGGGCAAAAATAGTTAATGACAAAGCGAGTCACTTTATCTTTGATGCAAGTAACACCATTTTCATCAGGAAGATAGAAAAATTCTAACCTTCATTTCCAACATAGCTTCAAAGTATATAAACAGAAAAATGAAACAAAATCACAAATAGAAATTGACAAATCACTGTCAGAGTGAATCATTTTTACAGTTTTCTCCATCAATCATGAGTTAATTCAATCAACAAATAATTTTTTGAGTTACTAAATGGCAACCCACTCCAGTATTCTTGCTTGGAGAATCTCATGGACTGAGGAGCCTGGTGGGCTGCAGTCCATGGGATCACAAAGAGTCGGACACGACTGAGTGACTTTACTTACTCACTTACTTACTATGTGCCAGGCACAATTCTTAGCAACTCCTAATATAGAAGAGAGTGATCAAGTCCTCTGTAAATAACAGCAGTTTTGGTCTTTGTATTCCAATTTTATGCTTTTTATTCATTTTTCCTGGGTTTACTGTATTTTGGACTTCCCTGGTGGCTCAGATCTACAGTGTGGGAGACCTGGGTTCGATCCCTGGATCGGGAAGATTCCCTGGAGAAGGAAATGGCAACTCACTCCAAAAAATGGTGGAAGCAGGCGTCTTTGCCTTGTTCCTGATCTTAACATTTTATCATTTACTAACATGTTTAATTACATTAAAAAAAATCTTTGAAATAAGAGAATTTCTTTCTATTCCTAGTTGCTTGGAATTTTTAAAAAATCATAAATGGAAGTTGAATTTTATCAGACATCTTTCCTACATTTGTGGGGATGCTCATGTGGTTTTTCTCCTTTTATCTATTAATGGGATGAATTATACTACTTGATTTTCCAAAGTATTCCTGGTACAAACCCAGCTTGGTCACGATGCATTATCTTTTGTATATATTGTTGGATTTGATTTGCTGATATTTTGTTTAAGAAAAAGATTGGCCTGTATTTCCTTTTCTCCAGCCATCTTTGGTTTGGATACCAAGATTCAGCCAACTTCTTAAGAAATGAGTTAGGGAGTATTTGGGATCTTTTTTCTGTTCTCTGGGAGAGTTTGTGTTAGATTGAAATTATTAAGTCTTTAAATGTTTGGTGAAACTCCTGATTTTTTTAAGTTCCGCTCTGACACTCTTTTTTCAAGATTTATTCATTCATTCATTTGATTTGATTTTTTTGGTTGTAGTGGGTCTCTGTTGCTGCACGGACTTTCTCTAGTTGTGGAGAGTGGGGCCTACACTTTGCTGCGGTGTGCAGGCTTGTCACGGCACCAGCTTCTCCTGTTGCAGATCATAGGGCCTGGGCGTCCGGACTTCAGAAGCTGGGGCACATGGGCTTTGTTGCTCCACAGCATGTGGGATCTTTTCAGATCAAAGATCAAACAGGCGTCCCTTGCATTGCAAGGAGGAGTCTTAACCACTGGACCATGAAGGAAGCTGTCTGATACTCTTTGATATAAAGATGTTTGGTCACCAATTCAATTTTTTAAATGGTTACAACATTGTTCACATTTGAAACTTCTCTGGAGCCAAAGTGTATTGCTGGTAGAAAGCTGTGCACACTCAATTAAAATTTTCAAAATTTCATTTGATTTAAAATTTCCAAATTATTGGCCCAAAAATGCTCTTGGTAGTCTCTTGATATATTTAAACATCTTCTCTGTCTGGGGCCACGTTTCCCTTCTATTCCTCCCAATAGTTTTCAGGTGCCACCTCTCCATTTCCTAATTAGACTGGCAGAGGTTTGCCTGTTTTCTTACTCTTTTCAAAGAACCAGAATTTGGTGTCATTAGTCACATGTACCTTATGGATGTTTTCTGTTTCATTTATGTCTATTCTTATCTTTTACATTTCCTTCTTTGTAATTCCTTTGAGTTTATTCAGCTGTTCTCTTGCTAACTTCTTGTGTTGAATGTTTGGCTTATTGATTTTCAGCCTTTTTATCTCACAGAGGCTTCCCACATGTTCTAATGTGTGGAATTTTCCTTATCATTCATTTCCAAGCATATTCAAAATTTTATTATGCTCTCTTTTTATCCGTGAATTATTTAAAGAGGGTTTTTTTTAATTTCTGTATTTTTTGTTACTAATTTCATCCTGAATTATGTGGTGGTCAGAAAATTTTATTTGTTCAATCCAACTTTTTGTCATTAACCAAACATTCCTTTTTGATGAGCTAAATGGTCAATTCGCATAAATGTTCCAGGTGTGCTTGAAAAGAATGTCACATCACCAGTTACTTGGTGAAATGTTCTAGAAATTGCCATGAAGTGACACTTACAATTCCATAATTCTCATCTTCTCTATCCTCATCAGTTTTGGGAGACGGAGGGCTGCTTGCTCCACGCAAGTGAGGTATATAAGACACAGAGGGCAGGGACCAGTGAGAGAGAAGACAAAAAGCCCCGCTGAATCCGTATCCCGACAAGAAGTCTATCCGACAAACCCAGAAGGCAGGACATTCTGCAGGACAATAGCTTAGTCCCCTCGATTCATGTTAGGAAAATAGGAACTGTTCTAAATTTACAAAGATTGACGGATGTAAGCAGATTGGGCTCTGGATCCTAATTTAGAAAACCAGCTATAAAGGATATTTGGGGGATAATTGATCTGGGCCTCTCTAAAGCTTGAGGCCCCCCCTTGCCCAGGACCAAGGGCATCCAAGTGCCCTGCCTTTCCAGATGGCCAGTGTATTGATCGTGCCAGAAGAAGGTTGACATCATCATCCTATTTCAATGATGATACAAGCTCCAGTTGCCTGATAACAAAATATGGTCCCTAGCACTGGGAGAGTGTCTGGAATATGATAGGAGCTTGAAAATACTGTTTTGAATGATTTACCAGTGGAGTTTAGAAACGGACTGTTCTTGCTGGGTAGGTTCTCTCTTATTTAGGTCTCTTGATTAGGGCGATGTTTTCACAGGTTTATGCAAAACTCACTGACTGTATACTTTAAATATGTAAGTTTATTATAGATTAATCATATCTCAATAAAGCTGCTTTCATTTTAAAAAATATCTATTTATTTTGGCTGTACTGGGTCCTAGTTTCGGCATATAAGATCTAGTTTCCTGACCAGGGATCAAACTCAGGTCCCCTGCATTGGGAATGCCAAGTCTTACCCTCTGGATCAACAAGGAAGCCCCAGTAAAGCTGTTTTTAAAAAGAATAAATGAGTATTGTTTTAAACCACTGAGTTTGGGGATGCTTTATTTGATTGCAAAGGCTTACTGATACATCTCCATTGTTTTATGTTTTGCTAAAACATTTCCCACCTCATCAGAATAAGAAGCAAGGGCCATTTCCCAGAAGTTCAGTTTATCAAGGCTAACAGAATAGATATGTCTGAATAGCAGACATTAAACCCATGGGGCGCGAATATGCCTAAATGTGGAGTCGTGATGGGATTTTAGGCTCTGAATCCCGAATCATCTTTTAACTGCCCATATGTTTGCTCAGTTGTGTCCGACTCTTTGCGATTCCATGGACTGTAGCCAACCAGGCTCCTCTGTCCATGGAATTTTCCAGGCAAGAATACTGGAGTGGGTTGCCATTTCCTACTCCAGGGAATCTTCCCAAGCCAGGGATCAAACCCCATGTCTTTTACATCTTCTGCCTTGACAGGCAAATTGTTTGCCACTGCACCACCTGGGAAGCCCAATTGCCCGTATAACCCCAGACAAATGACCTAATCTCTCTGTGTTTCAGTTTCTCTACCTGTAAAATGGGGAAGTTAATAGCACCTACTTCAGGAGTTGTTTGAACGGAATGAATTAATAGTAAAAGCACGGGGAACTATTCCTGCTGCAGAGCTGGCCTTCCATAAATGTTAGCTATTAACCTCACCAAACTCGAAGGACTTTAGACATTTTTATACATTTTAAGAGGCAGAATCATACAAAATCCAATCAGTGATGTAGAAACTAAGGTCGGAATTACAAATTTCTATGAACAGAGGGAAGAATTAGGTAATGGGATGATTCAAGCTCAAGGAAATGGACCAAGAGCTCTGAGATCACCCCACAAGGGAGATCTCAAGACATAAATACGTTTATAGATGCTTAAATGGCCTGGGAGGATCACAGGCAAGAATCTTGGCTAAACATCTCAGATCTTTATGTGACTTTGAATGGTTGAGTAGGTATCCTCAGAAACTGCTTAAGTACTTTTTACCCTCAGGAAGACTTAAGTACAGAAATGTAAAAAGAACAAAAACTGAAATGTTAATATTTTCATTTGAAGGCAGTTTTGCTATTTTATATCCTTACACTGTTAAAGAGAATTTGGCTTATTAGAATGGATTGCCTTGTTATTCCAATTTAAAATATGTAATCTGGTAATTGATCTGCACTTGAGATTTTACTCTTTCATACACAGGACTAGATGGCTCATTGAACTTCAAAGTCGCCATAGTTTTAAGCTAAATGTATTAAGTTTATAATAATTGCTTAATTACTTGAGAAGATTTATCAGCCTATTCTACTTAGGAAGTTAAGCAAACATGTATACTGGATAAAGTGAAAGTGAAGTCGCTCAGCCATGTCCGACTCTTTGCGACCCCATGGACTGTAGCCTATCAGGCTCCTATGTTCATGGGATTTTCCAGGCAAGAGTGCTGGAGTGGATTGCCATTTCCTTCTCCAGGAGATCTTCTCGACCCAGGAATCGAACCCAGGTCTCCCACATTGTGGGCAGACGCTGTACCATGCTGGATAGTGCAATATGAAATGTTTAAAGGAGTTAAGTTTGTAAACAAGACCAAAATTAACAAAGCCTACTTGAAAGTGATAGCTAAACTTTGCTGACCTCTAATTAAAATAATAAATTATTAATATGTAAGTCAAAATTAAGAAATTAAGGATGAATTAGGGTTTTTCCTTTTGTGTATAACTTTAATAAATTGAATATTTAATTTAAAAAAGCTAAACAAACCCCTAAATAATCTTTTTGGCACACAAAAACTCCTTTTAAGGGTATCCAAAAACTAATATTAATGTGTATTTGTGTGTATGGGTTTGAGTTGTTTGAGACAGTCTCATCACCTCTTGGGGTGTCCCTGGAGGCTCAGTGATAAAGAAGCCACCTGCTAATGCAGGAGACACATGTTCAGTCCTTGGGTCAGGAAGATCCCCTGGAGGAGGAAAGGGCAACCCATTCCAGTATTCTTGCCTGGAAAATCCTATGCAGAGAGGAGTCTAGTGGGTTACAGTCCATGAGATCGCAAAGAGTTGTATACAACTGAGCACGCATGCACGCACGCATTGCCTCTTTCTTCTCTATCTTTGTGGAGCCAACAATAGGACCCATCCCAGCAGGCCCCTCAGCTGACCAACCGGCCCCCTTCAATTCACACCGAAACTGCACACGGGTCCCGACGTTGCCTGCTGCAAACACGCATCACCTGTTATGGGTCCCCTAGGATCCAGAGGACAAACGTGTTCCCAGCCCCCATGAGACTAAGGTTATGGTTTACAGTGTCCCCCAGAGCGATGTCCCACCTCTGAGAAATGGTGGCACACAGACCTAATCCGAGGTGCCCCAGGCCTCCGGCTCCCTCCAGGGCTCAGAACAGGAAGATCAGGTACAAATTCTCTTTCAGTTCAGTTCAGTCGCGCAGTCGTGTCCGACTCTTTGCGACCCCATGAATCACAGCACGCCAGGCCTCCCTGTCCATCACCAACTCCTGGAGTTCACTCAGACTCATGTCCATTGAGTCCATGATGCCATCCAGCCATCTCATCCTCTGCTGTCCCCTTCTCCTCCTGCCCCCAATTCCTCCCAGCATCAGGGTCTTTTCCAATGAGTCAACTCTTCGAATAAGGTGGCCAAAGTACTGGAGCTTCAGTTTTAGCATCATTCCTTCCAAAGAAATCCCAGGGTTGATCTCCCTCAGAATGGACTGGTTGGATCTCCTTGCAGTCCAAGGGACTCTCAAGAGTCTTCTCCAACACCACAGTTCAAAAGCATCAATTCTTCGGCGCTCAGCCTTCTTCACAGTCCAACTCTCACATCCATACATGACCACAGGAAAAACCATAGCCTTGACTAGATGGACCTTAGTCGGCAAAGTAATGTCTCTGCTTTTGAATATACTATCNGCATAAGGTGCCCAAAGTACTGGAGCTTCAGTTTTAGCATCATTCCTTCCAAAGAAATCCCAGGGTTGATCTCCTTCAGAATGGACTGGTTGGATCTCCTTGCAGTCCAAGGGACTCTCAAGAGTCTTCTCCAACACCACAGTTCAAAAGCATCAATTCTTCGGCGCTCAGCCTTCTTCACAGTCCAACTCTCACATCCATACATGACCACAGGAAAAACCATAGCCTTGACTAGACGGACCTTAGTCGGCAAAGTAATGTCTCTGCTTTTGAATATACTATCTAGGTTGGTCATAACTTTTCTTCCAAGGAGTAAGCGCCTTTTAATTTCATGGCTGCAGTCACCATCTGCAGTGATTTTGGAGCCCAAAAAAAAAAGTCTGACACTGTTTCTACTGTTTCCCCATCTATTTCCCATGAAGTGATGGGACCAGATGCCATGATCTTCGTTTTCTGAATGTTGAGCTTTAAGCCAACTTTTTCACTCTCCTCTTTCACTTTCAACAAGAGGCTTTTTAGTTTCTCTTCACTTTCTGCCATAAGTGTGGTGTCATCTGCATATCTGAGGTTATTGATATTTCTCCCAGCAATCTTGATTCCAGCTTGTGTTTCTTCCAGTCCAGCGTTTCTCATGATGTACTCTGCATAGAAGTTAAATAAGCAGGGTGACAATATACAGCCTTGACGTACTCCTTTTCCTCTTTGGAACCAGTCTGTTGTTCCATGTCCAGTTCTAACTGTTGCTTCCTGACCTGCATACAGGTTTCTCAAGAGGCAGGTTAGGTGGTCTGGTATTCCCATCTCTTTCAGAATTTTCCACAGTTGATTGTGATCCACACAGTCAAAGGCTTTGGCATAGTCAATAAAGCAGAAATAAATGTTTTTCTGGAACTCTCTTGCTTTTTCTATGATCCAGCGGATGTTGGCAATTTGATCTCTGGTTCCTCTGCCTTTTCTAAAACCAGCTTGAACATCAGGGAGTTCACAGTTCATGTATTGCTGAAGTCTGGCTTGGAGAATTTTGAGCATTAGTTTACCAGCATGTGAGATGAGTGCAATTGTGTGGTAGTTTGAGCATTCTTTGGCATTGCCTTTCTTTGGGATTGGAATGAAAACTGACCTTTTCCAGTCCTGTGGCCCCTGCTGAGTTTTCCAAATTTGCTGGCATATTGAGTGTAGCACTTTGACAGCATCATCTTTTAGGATTTGAAACAGCTCAATACTGCTAGAGAATTCCTCACTGGGTCCCACGGTAGTCTCATGTGGTAATCAACTGTTTAGCATATGGTATGAACTGGAGAATTAACTGTGGAAAGGGGGACGTTTCAGAACAAGACAGAATCTAACAAGCTATTGTTAAAAGCAGTTCTGCCTTCATGTAAGAAGCCCATCCGAAGACCTTGTAAAGTTTCTTGGTGTGCTGAACATTCAAAGAAACGTGAGCAACAAAGCACTCAAGAGTGTTGTATGGAGACATTAGCAAAATTATTGGTAGGTGCGTTTTACATTTCAAGCATCTTTCCTTTCAGATGCATTTAGAGTATATGGAGCTTGCCTGGAGAATCCCAGGGACGGCGGAGCCTGGAGGGCTGCCGTCTGTGAGGTCACACAGAGTTGGACACGAGTGAAGCGACTTAGCAGCAGCAGCAGAGTATGGAGGACATTTCTTTACGGAATGTTGTACTTTTCACGAGTGTTCTCCAACACACTCTTTTTTTGGCATTTCAGCTTAGAGTCATACCAATTCCGGGTCTAAAACCAACGAGTCCTTACTGGTCTCAATGATCTTAGAAGTGCTCTGAGTGCTGCTGGGGACACAAAGCACCTTCATTATTGACTTTTCATCCACGTTGCTTCTTTGGAGAAAGCTAGACGAGCTACAGCTATTTTTCACTGCACGACTTGCTAAGTAACAGGTGATGGAGAGTGACTAGGTCCCTAACCTAGGTAGAACAGGCATCTTAAGAGAACTGAAAGGAAGAGAAATGCCAAACAGAAATGCTATTCCCTCCTCCGCTGAAGAATTTATTCTTCTGTTGTATTTTGTTTTGCAAACAGACAAAAGGACCGGCAGAGCTCAGAAAGGTTTTGTGTTGCGCGGAGGTTGGGGGCAAGAGTTTGAAAGGGATCAGTGAATCAGATGTAATGTGGACTCTGTTGAGCCACCCAGTCTCTGTTTTGCTGACGGTCAGTATTCCGGTTATAAAAAGTTGCAGAGGCATTTCCGTCCACTCCAAAGAACTTTATCCCTGTTTTTATTCTGACATACCTATTAGGACTTTGTTCACTAAGCAGAAGGAATTATGGGAAATGGAAATTCAATGGCATGTTTTGGTTAAAGAGCTACGTGTGTATCTTCATGGAGAAATGAAAGAGCTGAGTGGAATCCTGTGTTTTCCTTTCAGGTAACCAAAATTGCCTGATTCATTCCCACTAGCAGTGATTTAGTTAAACCAGAAAACAAAGCATCATAAAATGAGACCGCTTATGTACAAAGCAGATTTTATATTTAAAAAAAGATGTCAGTGATGCTATGAATTTCTGTTATTCTAAAATCAAACTAAAGCATAATCACCAAATAACTGTACAGACGTATTCTCTGGGGGTAAGGATGATGGTTTTAAGGAAGGAATGCTTAGAAGCCGTATTTCTCCTTTGCCTGCCTTAGTTTGGTAAGTATAGAGAATTGCACATCTTCAAGCCCAGCTGCTAATGCTTTGCAACAGGCTCTGTTGGTCCCTTTCTGTATATTGTAGACAGAATATTTATATTTTTCTGTATTTATTTAGTATTTATTCTGTATTTTCTTTATATTCTATATATAAAATGCCCATTTTCCTACAAACTGCAAGTAAGTGGAAAGTTTACAAGCCAGGTGTTTTGTGGCAAATAATAGCCTTTTTTGTGATACTCCATTTAATCATGTTTTTAAATGTCAACTTCAATTTTTAAATTTCTTGGCCTAATTACCTGTATCCCCACTATGTAGATCTTCATCTTAACTCACATAATTTGCTAGAGAAATTTTCACATGAAACTATGACTTCCTTGATGGTAGAATGCTTTCCATTGTTTATATTTAGATTTCAGCCTCTTCCTTGTAGGAATACAGACACCTTCAGGCAAGGAAGGGAGGAAGAAAAGAGAATATCATGCAGCCATGAAAAGGAACTTTATAAATTGAAAAACATCATTAACATCCTTTTACATTTTAGTTCAGGTATCTATATTTTATAAACCTAATTTATCTTTAGTGGGATTAACCCTTAAATGCCTAAATGTGTTGAAGATTAAGAATGTGTTGCATAAGTCTGTCTTATTTAAGATCTACTTTGAGTTTAGTAGATTTTCCTAAAGTTAAAGTCAAATTTAAAAGTCCTTGACTATGAGTCATCTTTAAATAAGATGTTTCTGTTAACCCAAAGTAACTCTGCAAGTCTGAGAAATGAAGGTTAGCCTCATTAATTTTGTAAAAATTTGCCAAACATCAAGAGAGTTGAAACTGCCTAGAAGAACAATAAGATATTCAACAAAGTTGCTTGTTTAAAAGGCTAAACTGTAATCCATGAAATAATTATCAAAAGGTGGTGTATGCATATAAAACAGGCTATTTAAAGAAATTGACTTTGAACCTGAAAAGAATGCTACTCATCAGAAACCAAAACTTCCAACAGAATGTTTTTGTGTAGCCATTATGATAAGAACTGAATAGAGATTGTCTCCTTTATAATGAATATTGAGTTTATTTTATTAGAAACTTTTCAAAGAAAAGAGGTCACAAAGAAGTAAAGTAACACCTTTTCTGCCATAACCTAATCCCTAAATAGTCATTGGTTTTCTGGCCATGTAATCTCCCCAGGAACTTTGTAGGTCATCAGTTTTGCTTTGGGCCATCAAAATTGCAAACTTAGGAGAAACATGGATTGCATCTTTAGTTGTCTCAAATGCATATTTTTATTTTCCAGAGTGATAACAGTTTTGTATTCCTTACTAAATAATTCTAGAGAACCATTCTAAGCAAGTGTCTTCTAAAGAAGTTTTACCTTTCCTTGTTGACATTTATTATTTTTAAAAAGGATAAGGCATAGAATTTGGAACTTGAAATACTGCTTATATTGTTTGATCTTCAAAGATTTATACTCATTGTGACACCTGTATTCAGAAATGACTGAAATCTGTTTCATGCAAACAAGGTGACTGGTCTATGGGAGGAAGAGCTGTGTTTCAAACAGAATAACTTGAGCTTCTTTTACTTTTCTCGATGACATACAAATTCTAGCCAAAGGAAAGCAGCTAGGTTATGAGTGATGATTTGTGTAAAATGCCCATGTAATTTGTGAACCTCCCAAGAGGAAAAATGACCATTGAACCATGGTTGTGATTTTGATCACTCTAGCTGTTGCTCCCCTTTCATCCATTGTTGCATGGAATGTCAAACTTGGATTTTTTAAATTATTTATTCATTTATTTGGCTGCAGTGGGTCTCAGTTGCAGCACGCAGGATCTTTGATCTTCATTGCAGCATGTGGGATCTAGTTCCCTGACCAGGGATTGAACCTGGGCTCCCCGCATAGGGAGCTCAGAATCAGAATAACTCCTGTAGGAGTTATCCTTTGCTTTTTGTCTCAGAGAAGCCATTATCTTTTAAAACTTACTCAACAACATTGAAAACAACAACTAAAAAGAAAAACACTCTAGGATCACGTTCAGTGGTAATATCCACTCAGGAAGTTGTCATAATATTGAATTTTAGACTTTTTAAGTATGCATATTTTTTTGTGACAGCCACCATTTATTATTGACTGTTCCTGCATGAGAAGCAGCACAAATCCAATGCTATTTAGAGGATTATTGGGTATCTGTGGAACCACAGCCAGAACTGACTTTACTTACTTGTGGTCCCCTGGTGTCTCCCTCTCTCTTTCTCTTTTTTCTTGGCAAACAAGAAGAAAATGATAAAAAAAAAAAAAGTCATCATCAATGCAGTTACTTCTTTTTCAGAGAACAGAACACTATGTCAGACTATTTGAGGGTATGGTTCAATTGAGTATAAAATGATAGTGTTTTCTTGGAGATTACTTATAAAATATAGGAGATTAGAGCTAGCTTTTATAAAAGCAGTGGGTTTTTTTTTAAAGTATCTTTTAGCTTTATTAATAATTCATCTCATTAGAAACTGAAGTTACTTCTGTACTGTACTCCAAATTAAAGTGCATATTTAGTGCCCCTGTTGGTTGGACTATAATTTATTCAAGGCGTGCTTGTTATGTAATGATTCTGATTTTCAGTGTGACTTGCAGAATCAATCTTATTTCTTTATAATCACAGCTTGCATATTATTAATATATTGTGTATTTTTTAAAATAATCCCCATGTTTAAAAAATGCCACTCATGGTCTTTATATTAAAAGGTCTCACCCCAGGGGCTCCAGCAAAGGGGAAATGCCAAGTCTTTTTTAAAAACTAGAATGGCATTTAAAATTTAACACCTGAATCCTATTGCATACTAGCATGGTGTACACACATACTGTCCCTTAATTCTTCGAACCAATTTCGTGTGTGTCAATGATCAGATCTTTCGTTCGTGCCTCTGTTGACATTTCTCTGTTCAGCTGGATGGGTTTCAGTCTACCTGGAGACCACGTCTCTCAATAAGAGACTTTAGTCCACGAAACTCCCTCCCTTATAAAGATAATATGTCCTAAAAACACCTTGCCAAACAAATTTGCCCTTAAAAAAGCTCCTTCACAAATATTCATCCTTAACAAAGGCACTGAGTGAGCAACTGTTGAGCTGATCCAGACATGGCTCTTTGCATAGACACTGCTGCTCTGTGGAGGCACCAGCAGTGCCAAGCTGCCATGCCCCATTCATGCTGAGGGACCACCTCTCGCCTGTCCACACACAATCTATCCTGTTCATCCTTCACTGCTCATCCCTCACTGCTGTGAGGACTTCCCTGGAGGTCCAGTGGTTAGGATGCTGAGCTTCCAGTGCAGGGGGCATGCGGTTGGGGAACTGGGACCCTGCGTGCTGTATGGTACAGCCAGAAAAAATAATAACTAAATTAAATTTAACATGATTTTATAAAAAGAAGAGTGTATTCTAGGGTGAAGATTTAAAAAATTAAAAAGATGGCTGCCATTTCACTGCGTCTTGAGTGGTCCCCTTTCTCCCTTCAGATGTTATTATTCAGAGCTTTGGTATAGCCCATCTTGTTATACATTGTTTTACTTGACTGTTGGTTATTGAAAGTCTTTCCTCCCAATTTTAAACTCCTGGAGACTGGGGATCTTGTTATCTTCATCTCTGTATTCACCTTAAAAGGCAGACAAGGAATCATTTGGTTAATTTTTGTGGAGTATGGGCCGTTGGGGGAAACGTGGAAATCTCTCTTCATCTTGAGATGTAATGGGTGCTTCTCAGGATGCCCCTGCAAGAATTTCAGGCAGCAGTGGTCTCACTGTCCTTGTGACCAAGGAATTTACACTAGGTGGCTTTCTGTATCGCCACATATAACCATAGGAAACTATAGGAAAAAAACATGAGAAAATAAGTAGCTGAAAGTATTTGGATCATTGTGGCTTCCTGGTGGCTCAGACGGTTAAGAAGCTACCTGCAGTGTGGGAGACTGGGTTTGATCCCTGGGTGAGGAGATCCCCTGGAGAAGAGAATGGCAACCCACTCCAGTATTCTTGCCTGGAGAATCCCATGGACAGAGGAACCTGGTGGGCTACATATAGTCCACGGGGTCACAAAGAGTTGAATACGACTGAGCAACTAAGCACACAAGTGGTAGCTGGGGCTTCCCAGGTGGCTCAATGGTAAAGAATCTGACCACCAATGCAGGAGTATAGGTTCGATCCCTGGGTCAGGAAGACCCCTGGAGAAGGAAATGGTAATCCACTCCAGTTTTCTTGCCTGGGAAATCCCATGGATATAGGAGCCTGGCAGGCTACAGTTCATGAGGTTGCAAAGAGTCAGACATGATTTAGCCACTAAACAACAACAGCAGATGATAGTTAAGGTGATATATCACAAACATTCTGAACTCTGGACTTGGAAACAGTAGTAGTGAGAATATTAGTTGACTGCTTACTCTGTACCTATTGAGTTACTCTGTTAAGTAAGTTGACTACCTACTCTGTAGTTACTACTTATTCAGAATATAGCACCAAGCGGATAGATGGATTCACACAGACACACAAGACAAGTTCATGTGATACCATTAACTAGTACTGCTGAACCTAAGGAAGAAAGCACAATCCCCACCTTTGGCTTTTATTTCTTCATATTAAGAGCCATGCAAAGAATATAAAAAAGAATTTATGTATGTATGTATAACTGAGTCACTTTGCTGCATACAAAAATTAAAGCAACATCATAAATCAACTATGTATCAATTAAAAAATATTTTTAAACAAAGTCATCCTATCCACCTTCTCATTCAAGCAGGTTATAGTTGGTTATTAGATGTTGAAATCAAGTTTCTTTATGCTCATTCTTCAGTTGAGTTCAGTCGCTCAGTCGTGTCCGACTCTTTGCGACCCCATGAATCGCAGCACGCCAGGCCTCCCTGTCCATCACCAACTCCCGGAGTTCACTCAGACTCCCGTCCGTGGAGTCAGTGATGCCATCCAGCCATCTCATCTTCTGTCGTCCCCTTCTCCTCCTGCCCCCAATCCCTCCCAGCATCAGGATCTTTTCCAATGAGTTAACTCTTCGCAGGAGGTGGCCAAAGTACTGGATTTTCAGCTTTAGCATCAGTCCTTCCAAAGAAATCCCAGGGTTGATCTCCTTCAGAACGGACTGGTTGGATCTCCTTGCAGTCCAAGGGACTCTCAAGAGTCTTCTCCAACACCACAGTTCAAAAGATCAATTCTTCAGCGCTCAGCTTTCTTCACAGTCCAAGTGGTCCCCAAATTTGAGGAGACTTCATGCATACATGAACAAATACTAGCCCAGCACTAGACTGTTGGTGTTTGCCTTATTCCCTAATGTTAAGGAGCTGGTTGGAATTTGTCCATTCCTCCTGAAGCTTTTCACACCACCGTTGTGTGAGAGGTCACATCGTGCAGTAGAGCACACACTCTGGGTGGTCTGTGGCATCCTAGCCCTGGCTGCAGGTTTTACTCCTTAGACCGATAACAAGGCTGCAAGCTTCAAGACACTTTTGTTTGCTGTCTCTCTATTTGCTTAGCTCTTATTAAGACACATGACATGCTGTACCCCTTCCCTATGCATTCTATGATTCCTATCACTTGTCCCTAGTGAACCCAGCTAATAAATAAAAAGATGGTCTCACATTCCTTTTATTCATTATCTGGTTTGATTGGAAAAAGTCAATTCTAATCATCCATTGATATCAGTGACATAGTTAAAAAAAAAAAAAAAGGAAGGAAGCAAATTAGAAAAATTAAAGAAAGGTAACTTTAACCATTAAGGCTTAAAAGACTAAATTTAACCTAATGGTCTTTTACCTGGACAGTTGACTCAATCTCCTACCTACCTGGTTGTCCAAGTTTTCTTACTTCCTGTCTTTCTCTTTCCTCCTCTCTCTGCTGCATTGTTTAATATTTCAAATACACGTAAAATGGTCTGAGGCAAGATTCCGTGTGAATGGTTGGAGGAGTCACTAGACAACCTACGTGACTGTGGACACCCTAGGAGCTCCAGGAGGGAGAGGTTGCAGAGCCAAGAGCTTTGTTAAGGGTTTCGTTCTATGTGTGATAGGAAGTCTTTGAACATGGTCGAATTTATGTTTTTGAAAGGCCTCTCTGGGTGTCACAAAGAGTGGAAATGACCGATGAGTTAGAAGCTCCAGCTGTAATTAACCCGGATAATGTCTGGTGATAAGGTGTTTGCCATGGGTGTGATGAGAAACGGTCATAATATTGAGATTTATTTTGAAAGTAGAGCTGATGGAACTTTCAGATAGTTTGCTTTTGGACTAATATAAGGGTCAAGCTCAACTCCTAGACTTGTAGTCAGAGCACTTGGGTGGAGGGTGAGACTGTTCACCATGGCGTTTGTCCTTGGTTGGGGCTGTGGGGCAGCAGTATGTCAAGAGTTGGCTTTGGCATCTGTTCAGTTTGAAGTTGCCCTTTGGATGTCCAAATGGAGGTGTCACGTAGGCAATTGGATATAGGAGTTTAGATCTCCAGAGAACAGTCAAGGTTTATATGTACTTTTTCAACATTCATCTTTGTGTAGTTGCTTTTTAAAACCTTGGAGATGGTTGAAATCACCTTAAGGTGAGAATGGAGAGAAGTAAAGATCCTGGTCAGAACCTCAATGCATCTTATAGAATTGGAGACAGAGTGGCCGGTGGGATGGAGTGAACCAGGGGACTGTTCCATGTAATTAAATTCATTTGGAGTGTGTTAAGTTCTGATTGTAGATTTTCTTGCCTGTACTTCATGTTAGATTTTTGCTAGATGGCATCATGGACTCGATGAACGTGACTCTGAGTGAACTCCGGGAGATGGTGATGGACAGGGAGGCCTGGCGTGCTGCAATACATGGGGTCGCAAAGAGTCGGACAAGACCGAGCGACTGAACTGAACTGAACTGAATTGAGATTGTGGAATTTTTGTTTTCATCTCTCACTTTGCTATTGCACAAACTCACCCTGAGTCCAGTCTCAGCTTATTCCATGGTGTCAAGTGGCAACCTGTATGCTGTGTCTACTTCCTCTGACTTTGAACAGAACTTGAACTTCAGATTGTCCCTGACAGCTTCCTGTCCAGATGGCAGATTACATTAAGGTAATTTCTGGACCACAGAGATGTTTATCTTGTTTTTTAGTCTAGCTAGATTTTGCCCCTCTCTCTCTTTCTTTTAAAAACAACCTATTTATTTTGGCTGTGCTGAGTACTTTCTCCAGTACGTGGGCTTTCTCCAGTTGCAGTGGCTTCCTCATTGCAAAGCGCTGGTTCTGGGCATACGAGCTTCAGTAGTTGTGGTTGCACAGACTTAGTTGCTCCGCGGCATGTGGAATCTTCCCGGACCAGGGATTGAACCCATGTTCCCTGACATTGGCAGATGGATTCTTAATCACTAGACCACCAGAGGAGTCCTGTTTCTCTCTTTTTAAAAACTCTTTATACTTTATTATCCTTACAGCCTATTTGGAGCAAAGTGGTCCCCCAAAAACATAACCTGGCTGTGCCATGCCATGCTATCTAAGAGTCTCCTTCATACCTTGGGCTTCTCTTTGTTCTTGGTTTTTATATCTCTCTTTTTTTAAAAAATTGATTTTTTTAGATGAAAAATTCACATTTAATAGATTTTTCATCATTCTTGTTTAGATGTGTTTTTCTGTCTTTGTCTCAATTATTACATCTGTTGTTTTAATTCATTTTAATGACTCTGGAAGTCAGATGCCTAAGTTACTGTTTTTAAAATAGGGCTAATGGTGTATTATCCCAAAAACCTGAGTACTTGGGGGCTTTTAGGCAAAAAGCCTAAAAGATGATTCTGACTAGTCTGCTTATTGTATATACTTATCAGGACAAGATAAGGATATGGTTTTAACCTGACTCAATTTATTGTAGCTAACACATGCAGACTAGTTAAGTTGGGAATAAATAGTGTGTACACCGGATACTTGCCTAGATATCATCTTGGTTAATATAATGAAAACCCTTTAATACCTGCCTGTGTATTTATGAGGTAAATCAAATACGCAAAATCTTTATCTCTGTAAAATTTAAAGGTATCCCGACCCTTTATAAGGATACATAAGAGCTGGACTAAATGTCTTAGTGTCATTTAGAAAAGTGGGGTTAAGGATAATGCCCCCAGGCAGAAAACTTGCACCTAAAATTGTTTCAAATAAATCACAGTATGGCACATCCATGAGATGGCCATAGTATTCCAGTGTGTGACCATTCAGCCCGTGCACTTTGATGTAATTAATGAGAATGGTGAAATAGAGGGTAATCATTTCTCCAAGAGGAAATGTCAACCCATTAATGAGGCTAAGGCTTACCATTGCCAGGTGAAGCAGCAGATTTCTCCCCAGCTCTTTGGATTGCTGATGTTCTGTGTTCACAGAGGTAGATGTTCATTTCAGACTATGATAGAAGGAAGGGAAATACTTCTGAAGAGGATTTTTTTTTTTGCTTTTGTTGGTTTGGTTCTTTTAAACCAATGACAGCAGTTGGAAATGACTGCAATTTTAGGTATTGTAAAAAAAAGTTAGTAAGCATAAAACATAATTTATAAATATTAATGAGTAATTGACATTTAAAAGAGGATTTTCAGGTATTTATGCATTTGTGTAAAACCAAATAATCTTGAAATAGCCCTTTACTATTGTTATAATGATTCATTAAAATCATAGCCCATTTTTAAAATTATATGTTACTTGCCCTTGTTTTTCTTGTGACTCTCTGTGGTAGATCAGAGTAAGTTGAATTAGGACTATCTATTTATGTTGTTGGAAGGATGCTTTCATGCTACTAGAGCCGCTTTTTAAGTTTATACAATAATTCTTCAAGAAAGTTGAAAGCTGGTCTACTGAGACAGTGAAAAGATGGAGGCCGTATTTTTCCCCAGGTTATATGGTGATGTTTACCAACTAATAACCCATTGACTGAATTTATATTAGAATTTGTTCATTGCTTTTACTACTTAACATTGGCAGCTTAGGGATTTTATGTAATTACTTTGAACAACTTGACTGGCTCTGTGAAAGGCATGGTAACACTGATGACATTTTTATGGAATCCACTGTATGTCAAAGACAATACATACACGTCAGTTTGTTCATGTTCAGAAAAACATAGCCTTTAGAAATAAAGCATGTGATGTTGTGAGTTTTGGTGTTGCTTTTGTTAAGATTTTTATAGTTTGCTTTCTTTGCTCTTCACAGAGTTCTTTCCGGGAGCTGGTGACCCAATATATCTTTTGGGGGAATTTAGAATTAATAATTAGGAATTTGGCTTTTAAGTTATGATTATATATTATGGCAGATTTCCAAGAACTATTTTAAATACATTGTCATTTGTTCACATATGACAGGCATCTTTTCCTCCTAAAAGTGTGTAAAGGAATAAATATTTTTTTTAATTTAAGTGTTTAGGATAAAAATATTACCCTGTTTGTTTTGTAACTTTACTATCAGCAAACACTTTAGGATTTAATAGTTCCATGGACTTTAATTTCCATTAATGTAACGTCATAACAATAGAGCTAAATTGGTTAATGAACATTATGTTCTGTGTGCCTCTTTCTTTTCTTCAAATTTCATTTTGTTACTTGGTGTGCCCGTGTCTTAGTAAGCTGGGCTTTCTTGGGACATTTTTTCCTTTTTGGCCTCTGTGGCCCATTTTGTGGCCACATTGTCGAAACTGATGTAGACAACAAGATTAATTGAGTTTTGTTTTTTCCTTTCTAGTGGTGCACTTGAAAACTCCAGGTGGCAAGAACTGCTTTTTTCAGTAAAGTTTATTAGGAGAACTGTTTTCTTTTAAAAATAACAAAAACCTGTGATTAAACTTTAGGAATAAGGATTCCTTCTTTGTTGACATGAGTAGCCTGAAATATGAAGCTAACTAAATTGCATCAAATTTCGGAGACTAATAATCATACATTTGGGAAAAGAAGATTCTACACAACCTGTGTTCTGTCAGAGTAATTTAATTAGAGGTAGTGATATTTCAATGTAATTTGTTAATGGGCACATTCTGGGGGGGGGGGAAGAGAGAGAGAGGAGGAGAGTAATTCTGGCTGAACATTGATCATTTTACGTATATTTTAGCTGGATTCTGTCAAAAGAAAGGGTCTTCATTGAATTTCATGGCACAGAGATGCCTGGAGGAAGAATATCAATGAAGTGAAGAACAGCTTAAAATTTTTGAGTTATTAAAATGCATATAAGGGAGAATGTAATAATCTTACTGCTTTTCCAAAAGTTTAATATATGAAATTGTATGCATGGCCATTATTGGACAACTGAAAATCTAAATTTCATATTTTAATGTCATATCATCCCCACTGCTTGTTTTGATTTTTTTTTCAATTTCATATCCAAGAAGAGTATCATAGTTCTTTATTCTATTTTTTATTTGTGACAATGTGTATACAGATGTTAGTTAAATATTACATGACTTGCTCTGGAAATGAAACAAAATAACAGCTTCTCTAGATTTTATAATACTTTGGAGAACATTATAATAAAACCTCTTTCTTTTGCTGGGGAAATCCGGAATAAGAAATACTTTAATCACGTTAATTTGACCTAAAATAGCTTTTATTTTGATTTACTTCTTTTCATAGATAGTTCAACTTAGTTCTACTGCATTGAGAAGCTTTGAGTTCACTCAAGTTGATTCATTATCATGCAGGACAGGTTAGAATGTGCTGCAGTAACAATTACCCCCAGTCTTCTGTGCCTCGCACAACAAAACGTCAGCTTTTTCTTCCTATGAAGAACTCCACTGTGGTAGCAGGTGACTCCAGGCAGTTCTCCATTGATGGGCTCACTCATTACCAAGGGTTCAGTCCTGTTATCATCTGCATTTAACATATTCTTTCATAATCACCACCGCAGGGAAAGAGAGCATCAGCTTTTTTTTTTTTAATTTCTGCTGTAAAGCAAAGTGACTAAGTTATACATATATATGTATTCTTTTTTATATTCTTTTTCATTATAGTTTATCCTAGGATATTGAATATAGTTCCTGTGTTATACAGTAGTACTTTGTTGGCCATCCATTCTATATGTAATAGTATGCAACTGCTACTGCTACTGCTAAGTCACTTCAGTTGTGTCTGACTCTGTGCGACCCCAGAGACGGCAGCCCACCAGGCTCCCCCGTCCCTGGGATTCTCCAGGCAAGAACACTGGAGTGGGCTGCCATTTCCTTCTCCAATGCATGAAACTGAAAAGTGAAAGTGAAGTCGCTCAGTTGTGTCCTACTCTTGGCGACCCCATGAACTGCAGCCCACCAGGCTCCTCCGTCCATGAAATTTTCCAGGCAAGAGTACTGGAGTGGGGTCCATTGCCTTCTCCAATAGTATGCAACTACCAGCCCCAAACTTCTAGCTCATCCCTCTCCAGTCTCCTTACCCCTTGACAGCCACAAATCTGTTCTCTGTGTCTGATGGTCTGTTTCTACTTTGTAGATAGGTTCATTTGTCATATTTTAGATTGTACATACATGTGATATCATATGGCATTTGTCTTTCTCTTTCTGACTTAATTCACTTAGTATAATAATCTCATTCATGTTGCTGCAGATGAAACTGTTTGATTCTTTTTTATGGCTGAGCAGTATTCTTTTGTCTATCTGTACCACATCTTTATCCATTCATCTGCTGATGGACATCTGTCTTACTTCCATGTCTTGGCTATTGTGAATTGTGCTGCTATCACTTACTCCTTGGAAGGAAAGTTATGACCAACCTAGATAACATATTAAAAAGCACAGACATTACTTTGTCAACAAAGGTCTGTCTAGAGAAGGCTGTGGTTTTTTTCCAGTGGTCATGTATGGATGTGAGAATTGGACTGTGAAGAAAGCTGAGCACCGAAGAATTGATGCTTTTGAACTGTGGTGTTGGAGAAGACTCTTGAGAGTCCCTTGGACTGCATGGAGATCCAACCAGTCCATCCTAAAGGAAATCGGTCCTGGGTGGGTGTTCATTGGAAGGACTGATGTTGAAGCTGAAACTCCAGTACTTTGGCCACCTGATGTGAAGAGCTGACTCATTTGAAAAGCCCCTGATGCTGGGAAAGATTGAAGGTGGGAGGAGAGGGGACGACAGAGGATGAGACGGTTGGATGGCATCACCGATTCAACGAGCATGAGTTGGGTAAACTCCGGGAGTTGATGATGGACAGGGAGGCCTGGCATGCTGCGGTTCATGGGGTCGCAAAGAGTTGGACGCGACTGAGGGACTGAACTGAACTGAAGCATAGCAGTGCATGTATCTTTTGAATTATATTTTTGTATGGGTAGAGAGGGTATCCGCTTTTAAATACTGCTGCTGGGAAGTCATATGTGTCACTTTAATCTACGATTTTACTGACCAAAGTAAGCCATGTGGTCATGCCAAGGGTGAAGGGGATGAGAAGTGTTATCTTTCTGAATGTTTAGAAAGAGGAAAAAAACTGGAAATACTGGTCATCATTCACAATGCCAACCTAAACCTTTATATTACAGCAGTATGGCAGAATAGATCAGTATTTCCCAACCAGTTGTCAAGAATGAGATACAGATGTGCTGTAGATACTCACGGTTGAACTTTTTTTATGGTATTAAAAATGTGAAGGCATTTTTATGGTGTGTTCGTGTGCTGTCAGTTGCTCAGTCAGTTACTGAGCAAGTCTCTGCAGCACCATGGACTGTAGCCCACCAAGCTCTCTGCCCATGGGATTTCCCAGGCAAGACTACTGGAGTGGGTTGCCATTTCCTACTCCAAGAAATCTTCCTGACCTAGGGATCAAACTCAAGTCTCCTGTATCTCTTACACTGGCAGGCAGATTCTTTACCACTGAACCATCTGGGAATAGTTCAAGAAACTAACTCATTACAGTGAAAATCACATTTGAATGCTCTGTTATTTTTTTTTTCTTTTTTGTAAAAACTTACTGAAATTTTTTATTATTTTTCCACTTTGGTAAGACTTGTATAGACTCAAGTCTCCACATAGCATCTCCCGAGATCTTTTCATTGATCAAATACTCACCTCCAACTGGAGTGAACAGCAGAATCTTTTTTCTCAGTGAATCCCCTCTGTTATCTGATCACTGTTTTTATATCAGTGTCTTTATCCTAAATGAAAATTTTATGCAGATGTTACTTTTACTATTCTTTCTATTTAATTTGCTTGCATGTTTTGCTCATACTTTTCTGTTTAATTCTAAAAGAGAGGACTTCTTTTGTGGTACAGTGGTTAAGCCTTCACCTTCCAGCGCAAGGAGTATAGGTTCGATCCCTGGCCAGGCAGCTTAAATCCTACATGCCTCCTAGCCAAAAATATCAAAACAGAAAGCAGAAACAGTAGTGTAACAAATTTATTAAAGACTTTAAAGATGGTCACATTTAAAAAAAGATCTTAAAAAATATTAATTCTAAAAGAAAAGATATGTATAAATTTTATTTTTATCTTTTATGTATACCAGAAAATTATTAATTTTTTTAGTTTTCTCAGTTATTTCCTCTTCCCACCTTATTTTTCCTCCTTTTTTTTTTTATTGTTGTTATTTCTATTGGAGAAGGCAATGGCACCCCACTCCAGTACTCTTGCCTGGGAAATTCCACGGACGGGGGAGCCTGGTGGGCTACAGTCCATGGGGTCGCTAAGAGTCGGCACGACTGAGCAACTTCACTTTCGCTTTTCACTTTCATGCATTGGAGAAGGAAATGGCAGCCCACTCCAGTGTTCTTGCCTGGAGAATCCCAGAGACAGAGGAGCCTAGTGGGCTGCCATCTATGGGGTCGCACAGAGTCAGGCACGACTGAAGCGACTTAGCAGCAGCAGTAGCAGTTTATTCCTATTGGATTTTAAAATTAACAGAAAATCTTTCTCAGTTAAACTCAATAGTTAATTTTGTGTGCTTTTTAAAAAATTAAAGTGTCCCTATTATGTTAAATTTGCTTAGGTTTTTAAAAACAGATTCCTTAGAAATAAATTGGTATTTCTGGACATAAAATTTACTAAATTACTAAAACGGACTGTAATTTGCAAAAATTCATTGTTTTCAAAATACTTTTTGATTATTCAGAACTATAAATAGTGAACATAGAAAACAAAATAAAAGTAGTGCCTTCCAGGAAGTCAGAGTTTTTAACTGTACTGAGTAGGTTCCCTAATCCATTGTACTAAAAACAATTAACTGCCCTTTAAAGTAATGAGATTTGAAATAAATAAATAAAACCCCTAGATCCTAAAGGTCCTCAGTATTAAGGCAGGAGTCTGTGCCTAATATGACTTCTCATGTTATTGCCCAGTGGAAAAGGTATTTATCAGCAAAAAGACTGGATTTGCAGAAGTTTGTTCATGCCTTGGAGAAGGAAATGGCAACCCACTCCAGTGTTCTTGCCTGGAGAATCCCAGGGCGGGGGAGCCTGGTGGGCTGCCATCTATGGGGTAGCATAGAGTGGGACATGACTGAAGCGACTTAGTAGCAGCAGCAGCAGCAGCAGCATAAATAGTGATTATATTTTGAGCATTTAAAGCCTATTAATTATTAAATTAAATGAAAATTAATATTCAGTATTATCATGTAGATAATGATATATTTAATTTTCCTAGATTTTTATATGCTTTATTTTTAAATGTTTAAAAAATGCAGAAGACCTGAAATATGTATTTTCTAGGTGTAATGTTATAATACTCATTTGTATTATATTTAGACAATATTTTTATATTGTAACATATATAATATTATTAGACAATATTACTTATAGTTTATTTTTCTGTATTATTTACAGACAGATTTTCTGAAGCTGTACCTGCCTGTAGTTTCTGTTGTGTTTAGATTTCATTTTCAATTATGCTTCCTGTCCCAGCCTAGTGAAAAATGAAAAGACTTCAGTCATCAGAAACCCCTCAAATGTTTTCCCTCAAATTGGAATCCATGTGTCCTTATAATTATTTTCACATTTGGTCTAAAGGTTTAATTTCATGCAAAAATGATCAAGTGAAGCTACATGCAGGACTCACTTTGAGGGCACCATACCCCAAAACACCTAATTTAAGCAGGAGAAATTTGGGATTCTCTTGAGCAGAAAGTAAGGAAATTCCTTTATGAGATTGAGTACAGCACGCTAGCATCATGCTCTAAAAGCCATTTATAAGGTTTTACACATAGTGCTTTAAGCCAGAGTGCTTATACAAAGGGAGAATTTATGTTACCCGTCTGTCTGTGCATCATCAATGCCATACCGGAAGCCAGGGAAGTGGAAGAAACAGAAAAGGATCCATTTTTGAATAGTACACTCTGGAGAGGTAGTGATGGCATGTCACACTTCATAGGCACAGCACTCATCAAAGAGATGATTAGATCAAAAATCATCATTGCATGTTGGTGACTGGAAGGAATTCATAAGGATGTTGCTTCATATTTGTTAATGAACTTGGGCCTCCCTGGTGGCTCAGATGGTAAATATTCTACCTGTAACACAGGAGACCCAGGTTTGATCCCTAGGTTGGGAAGATCCCCTGGAGAAGGGAATGGCTATCCACTCCAGTATTCTCACCTGGAGAATTCCATGGACAGAGGGACCTGGTGGGCTACAGTTCATGGGGTCACAAACAGTTGGACACAACTGAGCAACTGATGCTAACACTGAAATATGTTGGTTCATAGCGGTCATTAGAATCCTTGAAGAGCATTATTTATTTTGGGAAAAAAAGCAAAACAAACTTTATAAATCAAATATTTGAGGAGATAAAGGAGCACTGAAAGGAAAATTTTAGGCAAATGTTACGTAAGGCTGATGCTCTGGCCCTAAGGTGTAAGGGCTGTAAATGACATGAAGACATAAACATTAGGCGTTTAATCTGAGAGTCCCATGATTGGTGTTAGTTTTACTCACATAGAAGCTCTTGTATATAGAAGTTTGCTCATAAATCTTAACTCCACATAAATTGATATTATGAAAATAAATGACAGCAGCTTTATGCAAAGATCAGGGATTAGAAAACCATATTTGCTGATCTATACCAAAGTGCACAAGCTGTCCAAAGGATACTTTTTTTTTTTTGCAAGAATTTATTGGCGAATAGAAAAATGGATTGTGAGTGTGTTTGAATTGTTGTTCACTGCAGATTTGTTGAAGGAGAGTAATTCGCTTGAAAAAAAAATAGCCTATTTAACTGACATTTTGGAGCACCTGAATGAGCTTAATTGAAAATCACAAAGGCTGTGTAAATATTACACATACTCACAAAGCTTATGGATTTGAAGCAAAGTTCAGTTTTGGAAAAAGGATAAAAATGATATATTTGTGATATTTAGTTGGTGTTACATTTTAAATCCTAAGGAAAATTATTGACTGTTAGAGCAATACTTATCTGTGCATGAAGTCGAATTTTATAATTATATTTAAATACTTATGATAAAACATATGAAAAACTTTTGCATTTCCATAAGGAATTCAACATTGTGTTTTTCAGTTAAAGAAGGACCAGGAAATTTAATCAATGTATTCCTCATGGTTCATGACAAAAAAGGGTTTTCTATCATTTGGAGAAAAACGAATGTACTCTATGCTACCCATTTGCTACCACTAACTTCTGTGAATAGTTTTCCTTAATAGAAATTATCAAGCATTCGATTTCTCAGTCTTAAAACGTTATGAAAAGGCATTTCATGCAAATAAGCTGAAATTTCTTATTACAAATTTTTTTTCAGTTTTGTATAGAAGTTCTATGTGTATTTTATAGTATGTTTCCCAACTCTGTATTTCATTTTTCTTATTATAATTAGATGCTGTGAAAAAAATGTTGAACTTTCCAGGTGGTCCAGCAGTAAAGACTTCACCTTCCAATGCAGAGTATGGGTTTGCTCAGTGGTTGGGGAGCTAGGATCTCACATGCCTTGCAGCCAAAACACCAAAGCATAAAACCGAAGTAATATTGTAACAAAGATATATATATATATATATATATATATATATATATATCTTTAAAAAGAAAGAGAAAGTGTACTGACTTTTTCTACCAAAGTCCACGTGGACATTTCCAGACTATCTCTAGTGTATCCCACTGGGCATGTGTGAAAAGGATTGGTGGACTCTAAGTGGCTCTAGGAATAATTGTTGCTGAAATGGAAACTCTGAAAGGGTCTAGAGTAAGCAAAGAATATCTAAGCAGATTTATGAGCAAACCTGCAGTTGATAACCATTCTTCATCGGAATCTATAAGAAAAAAACCATGAAATCCTTAGTGTTAAGATAATTCTTCCCTACCTTTCTCCCTATAACTTCTTCATTAATAAAGAGCTAGTTCCTTAGTAAATATTGCCCTGCACACATGGAAGGAAAACATCTATTAACACTGTGTAACTCTTTCTGTTTTCCCAGTATGCTTTCAGAAATAGCCATTAATGTGGGGAAAAAATACAGTAAAAGTCAAAGGGGTATTTAGGCACAAAATTCTTTTACAGCATTCCCTCATAATGTTTCTAAATATGGTTGATGCTTTACTTAGGCAAGAATTATAAACCATATGTGTATATGTTCACATTTTATTCCAATGGTTAATGTGTGCTATTAAACTGCTAATACGTTTAATACAGAAGATCTGTGGTTTCCTGTTAATATTTTATAAGGATATTATGTTTTTATGGTTAACATTAATTTGAAGTATACTTTTAAGAGTCAAAATTACTTTAAAATAATTATTTCATTGGTGTTTAATTTTGTATTAATCATGCTAACAAAGTTCTGTGTATTCCAGAACCCATTAACTACATATTACATACGGAAACCATGCAGTAGCTCTAATACTACATTTCTTATTTAATACTCTGATGTTTTCAGGCACAAACATTTAATTGTGAGTAGAGTTGTTTTCGGAGAAGGCGATGGCACCTCACTCCAGTACTCTTGCCTGGAAAATCCCATGGACGGAGGAGCCTGGAAAACTGCGGTCCATGGGGTCACTGAGGGTCAGACATGATTGAGTAACTTCACTTTCACTTTTCACTTTCATGCATTGGAGAAGGAAATGGCAACCCACTGCAGTGTTCTTGCCTGAAGAAGCCCAGGGACAGGGGAGCCTGGTGGGCTGCCGTCTATGGGGTTGCACAGAGTCGGACATGACTAAAGTGACTTAGCAGTAGCAGAGTTGTTTTAAATTTGAATTATTCAGTGGATCAAGCTTGTTTTTTTAGTTGTCTAAAGCAGCTCATTTTCTTTTATCCTATGTTTTGAAATTCTGGAGTTTCTACTTTATTTAAGCACTCAAGAAAAATTAATATTCTAATGTAAAGAAGATTGTCAGAAAAAAATATTTCAAATTGAGTTCATTTTTTAAAAATAACAGAATTTCAACTTTATTACATGTAATAAAATATTATGACTTATGTGAAACACCAATTCAGTATCTCCATACATAGGATGTTTATGTAAAGTTATTGATTAAGTTATATTATCTGGCATCATGTTGGAGTAATTCACTGGCACTCATGCTTGGCAGAACTGAGGATATTGACAACTATCTACTCCTTTCAAATATCTGATAATATAGCTGGTTAGACCATCCCCTTAGGGAAATATTTTTTAAATTATTAATTTACTATTGTTTAGAAAAGTTCTAAGTTTATAGAAAAATTGAATGCAAAAAATACAGAGTTCATATCCCCCCCTTGAAAGTTTTCCCTGTTACTAACATCTTGCATTAATGTAGCACATTTTCTGCAACCAATAATGATACATTACTATAAAGTCCTTAATTTACTTTAGGATTCACCCTTAGTTCTTGCCTGGCTATGGCTTTTGACAAATGCATAATGTCATGTATCTGCCATAACAATAATATAGAGAATGGTTTCACTGCTAAGGATGTATTTTATTTTAAAATAAACATATCATCACCTTTTATTTTAAACCTATATATTGAAAATGATCAAACTGCTTCTTGTTTTGGAAAATGAAAGTTGAAAATATTATTAAGTTACTGAGAATTATTTGCCTAACATCCATTAGGAAAATGTGTTAATAACAGAAGCAGCTTCGTTTCAGTGAACTATATATTTCTCCCCACAAGTCATATGACTGTGATGTTTGCTTTCCTCATTTTCAAAGTTAAATTTTAAATCTAATCTTACTAATTTTACCATGTCCCTTGGATATCTTTCTCCCTTTCACATGGCTTCTGTCTATTCTCCTTTTTATTTTTAACCAACTTTTTGGTAAACATATTCTGTCGTAGTCCTTCTGAAAACCTTTGGAAAGTCTATAAATAGTAAATAAATATAATATATAAATATAAATATATATTAGTGTTGTGACTAAGGTTCTATAGCATAATGGTTTTCCACTTTTTATTTTTCTGTTAATATCTATGTTTCTATAAAAATTTTCTTGTAAGTAAGGCTCAGCATTTGGTGCTAGGGCAGAAGTGAATCTTGTCAAATTTGAGAAAATATTCATGGTGCAGCTAAGTCAAAAGTGAACAAGACAACATTCAGTAAACATTGACCAATTGTTAATAAATGGATTCATGTGTTACTCACTTGTTAGAGTATAGAGTGGGTGGTTTAAACGACAGAAATTTATCTCACAGTTCTGAAGACTGGAAGTCTGAGATCAAGATGCCAACAGGTTTGGATTTTCTCGAGATCTTTCTCCTTGTCTTGCAGATGGCCATCTTTCCCTATGTCCATACAATGACCTTTCTGCTGTGTATATGTGCAACTATGTCCAAATTTCCTCTTCTTATAAGATGCCAGTAATACTGGATGAGAGTCTACTCATATGAGCTCATTTACCTTAGTTACCTCTTTGAAAACCATATCTCCAAATACATTAAGTTCAGTTGCTCAGTCGTGTCCGATTCTTTGTGACCCCAAATACATTGAGTTGGCCAAATTTTGTTTGGGTTTTTCTGTAAGATGTTACAACCCAAACGAATGTTTGGCTACCCCAATCCTTATATTCTGAGGTATTAGGAATTAGAACTTCAGCCTGTGAATTTAAGGGAAAGCAATGTAGTCCATAATACCATTGAAATTAGCAAGCCTTTTAATTTGCATGACTTTGAAAGCAGTAAAACCTGGTAATTACTGATTAAGCACGTGAACGAGGTGCTGTTTGTGCGTTAAATCACAACCACAGGATGAAGTCAGGACCAATATCTCACTAAGGAAAACTTTTTCATTTGGCAATGGACTTATTTTCAGTTAATGTATTGATTCCACTCATTGAATGTACAAAAAGAATATCAATATAACACATTTACAGTTAATACAACACATAACACATCACAGTCCTTTAAAATTGAGCAATGCTCAAAATGTTGCTTATTTTAATATCAGAGCAATGAAAATTAGCGTTTGTTTAAAAATCTCAGAACAGTTTGATGACAGAACTGTTAAACCAATGAGGACAAGGGTGCTAGAAAAGCTAAAAGATTTTAAGTGACCACCTTTATGCAGTTTCCTCCAAAGTGTTTTCTCAGAGCCAGACTCTCTGGCGTCACACACTTCTCATTCATAGAATCTGCAATGATCCTTGGTAGGAAAGGCGCATTTTTTTCAAAGGCCTCCATCTTTGCTGGCTTGTAGCTTTTTGACACCTGAATCCAAATAGGTAGCTGAGTATCAGATTAGCCAAAGTCCATGACAGTAACAGTGAGTGTGAATTTTTTTCGTCTATCACGCACACTCACCAGTCCCTAGGGGCTCAGTTCCTCCCCTCTGTGGGACCTTTAGGCTGTACTCCAATCAAAGAACTCCCTTTTAATATGCTAGTTACTTTGATACTTTCAAAGATTTAAATGTGGCACTATTCTCTTCCCAAGCATCTATCAAGCCTCTTTATCATTTATTTACTTATTATTGTTTATTAAAGGTTTAAGACATATGAGTTGAGTTAGGTCCTTTCATGTTTTTGTAGAGCAAGCAAAGTCAAGCAACATGGAGTGTAGACTGATTTCTGAGTTTTCTGCCCTGTCTGTAGAACAGAGAAAACAGTTTTCACTTTGGGTGGTTATTCTTAAGGTTAAAGTAGATAACCTAACCTTGTGTCTTTTTAAGTGCCTAGCATTCAACAAGTATTAATTCCTTTTCTTTCATAACCCAACCACCCAAACAAAGTCAGATTATTGGAAGTCTCTGGGTTTTGTTGTTATTGAGTATTGGTATAATATGCTGCTGCTGCTAAGTTGCTTCCTGCTTTCTAGTTTTTTTTTTTAATTTAGATATTAATCTATACAATTGGTCTATAGTATTTAATGAATATTTATTCTGTCCTATCACTGTTAAGTGTCAAAGAAACAAAAGAACTAAGACTCACTGTCAAGGAAGCCACAATGAGTTTATGGTCCACTTACAGAGACAAGATCTAGTCACATAAAACCATTAATAAGTAGACATTACTTATTATCATTATTATTATAATAAATAAAGTGCTAATATGTATTTCTATGGACAGGAAACATAGGTACAAAATTTTTTTTTTTAATTCAGAGCCTTCCCAAATGAGGGCACAAGCTGCCATTTTCCTAAGGACATCCAAGAGGCCCCTTCCCCTGACTCTGAAGCGTGGCTGGGAGAAGGGGGAGGGGAGTAGTCCAGGCCCAGAAAAGGTGATAAATATGGGCGTAGGGGCTTCCCAGGTGGTTCAGTGGGTAAAGAACCCACCTGCAGTGTAGGAAGTGCAAGAGACGCAGTTTCTGTCCCTGGGTTGGGAGGATCCCCTGGAGGAGGACGTGGCTACCCGCCCCAGTATTCTTGCCTGGAGAATCCCATGGACAGAGGAGCCTGGCGGGCCACAGTTCATGGATCACAAAGATCAGACACTGCTGAAGGGACTGACCACCCATGCGTAGAATGTGGGCCACAGCGATGTGGAAACTGAGAAATCTGTCTGAATGGGCAGAATAAATTGTACAAGACGATGTACTGCATTAGTGAAAAAGTTCGTTTGGGTTTTTCCTTAAGATGCTATGGAAAAACCTGTTCAACTTTTTGACCGACCCAATAGATAAAACCAAAAAGACCAAGTGACTAAGAATTGAGAGAGCATTGTATACTATGCCAAAGAGTTGACCCATAATATTGCAGGCAGGGAGGAGAAAATCACTGCAGATGTTTAGAAGCGGACACGCAGTGACCTGGAGCAGGAGAAGGACCACCCAACGCAGGCAGATGCAACAATCCAGGTGTGAATGGACGAGGAAGAGCTGAGTGTAAAAGCCAACAAGGAAGTGCAGAAGAGTGCTTAATGTTTCTCATCCACACTGTATGTTTTTGTGATATAAAAGGGACTTTTTATACAAGAAGATGCTAAAAGTCTTTCATTTTGATTTCTCAGCAGGGCTCCCCCAAACAATTTGAGTTTTCATTTTGTTGTCTTAATAAAAGACAAGCAGTAGATGGCATTGTTCTATAGAAAAGATTCCCATGTTTCATTTTAAATCACACGGCATGTAAGATGGGGTAATTAAGTGATCTTCTGGGATATTTCTACTTCAAAGACAAATATTTTGACTTATCATAATCTAGTGTGAGATACAACTTTTCATCTTGCAATGTTTGAAAGATGACGGATGGTATATGTGGATATGTGGGAAAATAATATATTCAGTGAAGTATTTTATGACTGTTATCAAGGATTTTATGGTTACTTAGGGTAATAAGCTTGCATGTTATTTGTGGTCTGGGGTGCACCTCAATGAATTTATGCTGATGAAAACAGAATAATTTAATTAATTCGCGTGTGGGTGGGAGTTCAAAAAATGAACTTAGGTCCTTGGAAAATGCAAAAAATATATGTGATTTTACTTTGTATTGTGTGACTATTAATAGAATTCCAAAATGTATCCAGTGTAATTGTGGTCAGAACATAACCTCACATGTTTACATAAGTGAAAAATTGTTTTTTTTTTCCTTTGATCCTTTTATGTTCTTCCCATAGAATTTTTCTTCAAAAAGAATGATTAAGAATTTCAAAGAAAATCATCTTCCGTGGAGAATATTTTTATTATAATTTTATTCTGGCTTGAATAGGTCTAGTTCTACATTTATAAGTATGTGATTTAACCTTTGTTTTGTTTCCAATGAGACATAAGCTAATTGATGTTGCCTTTAAGAAAGCATTCATTTTTTTCAACTTTTAAGTCATTACATGTAAGATAGAGCTAATTAAGATATTGAATTGTTTTCCATTTTTTTCTATTCTTAAGACATTTTCAGTTGTTTATTTTGAGATGTACCTTTATTTTCATTTCTTTGAAAATCTACAGAACTGTTAGTACTTCATAAAGCTATGATAAGCACCACAAAAACTAGAAATGGCCAATTAATCACCTTTTAAGTACCATGAGGTTTTGTCATTCTGGAGCATAGTTGGCATTCAGTATTGATGAATATTATTGCTTTATTCCTTTAAGAATTTATTCGAAAATTATATATTAAGGCTGCATGCCAGGAAACAAGCAGGGTATACAAGATAGCTAAGAAAATTTGCTCTGAAGTGCTTGCACTGTGAATGTCAGGCATGGCTTTAGAACTATGGTGATAAGAGTTCAGGTTGCTACACAAACCCTGAAAAGCAGTAATTTGTTCTGTCCTCAGTGGCTCTGGACTGAGATGTATAGAATGAGTAGAAGTTTGTTAGGGAATGGAAGGCAGCATCGGTGAGACCTGGGAAGGAACAGGTATTCCTGAGGGTCCAGAATCCAGGGGCTTGTGGAAGGAGGAGGAAGACTTTGGAACAAGGAGATGCTGGGGAATAACTCAGAACATCTGATATTCTCTAGAATGAAAATTCCTGAAATAGAACTACCATATGATCCAGCAATTCCACTCCTGGGTATAAATCTAAAAAAAAAAAAGAAAGAAAGAAAGAAAGAATCTTTTGAAAACAAAACAAGCACTCCAGTGATCATTGCAGCATTATTTACAGTTGCCAAGATATGGATGCAACCTAAGCGTACATCAACAGATGAATGGATAAAGAAGATGTGATGTGGCATATATATAAAATGGAATCCTACTCAGCCATACCTAGAATGAAGTTTTGCCCCTTGTAGCAAAATGGATGGCCTCGGAGGGGATTATACTGAGTGAAATAAGTTAGAAAAAGACAACTACTAGATTATATCCCTTATATGTGGAATCAAAAATTAAAATTAACTAGTGACTATAACAAAAAAAGAAGCAGACTCACAGATAAAGAGAACAATCTAGTGGTTACCAGTGGGGAGTGGAGTGAAGGGAAATTTAGGGACGGAGAAGTAGTAGGCACAAACTGTTGGGTATAAGACAGGCTGAAGGGAGGTATTGCTTCTCTGGTGGCTCAGCCAATAAAGAATCCGCCTGCAAGGCAGGAGACACGGGTCGATCCCTGTGTCAGGAAGATCCCCTGGAGGAGGGCATAGCAGCCCACTCAGTATTCTTGCCTGGAGAATCCCATGGACAGAGGAGCCTCGTGGGCTACAATCCCTGGGTCCCAAAGAGTCTGACACGGCTCAAGCGATTTGGCACGCATGGCACGTGCAACATGGGGAATGTAAATAATATTTTATAATAACTATAAATCGAGTGTAACCTTTAAAAGTTGTATAAAAATTTCAGGATAAAAATTCCTTCAATAATGTAAAAATAAATTTTTGCATTTCATGTTTGGTTCAGTCACGCAGTCATGTCCCACTCTTTGCGACGCCATGGACTTCAGCACACCAGGCCTCCCTGTCCACCACCAACTCCTGGAGTTTGCTCAGACTCATGTCCATCGAGTTGGTGAGGCCATCCAACCATCTCATCCTCTGTCATCCCCTTCTCCTCCTGCCTTCATTCTTTCCCAGCATCAAGGTCTTTTCCAATGAGTAACATTTCATGTTACTAAGTTTTATTCTACCCTAAGCTGGAGAAGGAAATGGAAATCCACTCCAGTACTATTGCCTGGAAAAATCCCATGGACAGAGGAGCCTAGTAGGCTACAGTCCATGGGGCGCAAAGAGTCGGAACGACTGAGGGACTTCACTTACTTACTTACTTAAGCTGGATGTAGGTTTAGATGTGTAATTGTTTTTGCCTTTGTAATATAATTAGGTTTATTTATTTATTTTTGCAGTGAAGTTTAGCAACTGCAATGGGAAAAGGAAAGTGCAGTATGAGAGCAGCGAGCCAGCAGATTTTAAGGTGGATGAAGATGGCATGGTGTATGCCGTGAGAAGCTTCCCCCTCTCCTCGGAACACTCGAAGTTCCTGATATACGCTCAAGACAAAGAGACTCAGGAAAAGTGGCAAGTAGCAGTAAAACTGAGCCTCAGACCAGCCTTACCTGAGGATTCAGTGAAGGTAGAGTATCTAAGTACAACTTTGGATGGACTTAATCAGGATTGTACAGTGTGAGCTACGTGCATACTTTGCATCACATCAATGAGCGGCCAGTATTGAAATTTTTATCAACTTCAGTTGCTGCAGTACTATTTTGCTGTTGTTGTTGTTGTTTTTATCTTACAGGATATTTTAGATTAAATGTTTTATCAGCAATCCTAAACTGTATTTGAAAGATTTGTTTATACTTTGAGATTTATAACTTAAATTTACTTAGAAATAGTTGTTTGTTTTAAATTACTTAGAAGCTTTACAACCTGTTAAACTTAACCACGAGATAAACAGTTTTTATAACATGTCATCAGCCAAACTTATGGCAGGGGAAGTAGAGATTTACAGTAGTAACAAGAAAACATTTCTGCCAATGAGTATGGGGTTTTTGTCTTGTCTCTCAATAATCAAATTGGGGGATTTGAATTATTTATACTATGGACGTGACTTTTAGGAATAATACACTCCCTCTGGTGGAAATTGCTGTAAGCCAAGATAAAACAAATAAGATATACTTTTAACAGAAAATTTATTTCAACTGAACATTTGCTAAGTACTTCTTTTGTGTAAGCCACTATTATAAGAATTTTAAATAAGATACGATAACTTCTTCAGTAAAGTTATGATAACATATTAGTTTCTGAATATTATAGTTCTTTGAGTTAACTGGAAATAAATATGAGGCGATGCCATACTCCTATAATTGGTCTATGATTTTATGAACTATAACTGTTACATTAAAACATAAGAATACACATATTCATTGTTGGTATTGTAAATGTGAGAGCCACAGCAATAATCAAATGTGAATAAATATTCGAGAAAAAGGTATCATTTTTTCTCTTATACCAATGTTAGACTTTCATTATGTGAAATGTAATTTGTTAATCTATTAACTGTGAAGGGAAATCATATCATTTGGGTAATATAAAATAAGGATCTGGTAACTAATTGAGTGAAAAGATGCTTTTGTTGCTGTTGAAGATTCACTGTGTTCCAGCAAACCAGCTCGGATGTTTGCATTGAAGCAGCATGGGCTAATGACTAAAATGTCCACAGATAAAGGGAAAAACAGAAGAAAATGTTGACATCCAGCAGAGATTAATACCCCATGTGCAAAGTGGGTCATCTACAGCATCCATCATGGCTGACATAGGTTTAGAATAATTACAGCATTAATTCTGTGGGATTTAATAGGGTCATAAATATTTGAGACATTCCTTAGCAGTATGTATGAAACTTCTCTTGGAATTCAAATTATATTTTAGCACATCAAGATTTAAATTTAATGTACAGTAGCACATTACCTGAACTGTGGTTACACTAATGAGAAATGTATAAAAGGGTACTATTAAATTTTGCTCAGTGTTAACTACTATCTAAGATGGTTTATAGAAACTGAAAATAGTTTACACAGCTGAGCCACCTAATACATTGTTCGGTATTTCATTTTTCAGTAAACAGTGTCACCCACAATTTTATGGTGTAAGTGGAAAATATCACTCAGTTACGTCCAGCTCTTTGCAACCCCATGAACTATACAGTCCATGGAATTCTCCAGGCCAGAATACTGGAGTGGGTAGCTGTTCCCTTCTCCAGGGGATCTTCCCAACTCTGGGATCGAACCCAAGTCTCCCGCATTGCAGGTGGATTCTTTACCAGCTGAGCCACTAGGGAAGCCCACAGTTTTATGGTGCTTTCTATTATTTTAATAGGGGGATGAGGACAGGGCCTCCAGACTTATCTTCTTGCCTATAATAAGGTGTGATTCTGCACTTACGGGTATCCATTGATATTGATGTACTTTCAGAAAGTGTTTTTCTAGGTACTCAGAAATGTCTTCTTGTATTTTCATGTGAAGGAATCACGAGAAATAGAAGAAATCGTATTCCCAAGACAAGTGACTAAGCACAATGGCTACCTGCAGAGGCAGAAGAGAGACTGGGTTATCCCTCCCATCAACTTGCCAGAAAACTCCAGAGGGCCTTTTCCTCAAGAGCTCGTCAGGGTAGGGTGATGCAGTTTCACTGATCTCTGTGGCATGTGTTCAGTGTATGTTAGAAATGCTTTTGTTTCTTTTTTCCACAAAGTAGAGTTTAAGACATGTATGTACTATTTTGTATTGATGAAATGTCTCTAGGATTGTAAAGAGTCTCTTTTTCATTACTTTGGGTTATTTACAGGCAGAGCCTTCTGTGGGTCCGTCCAGTGTGCCATGGATGCTGAAGTTTCTTCAATGTCTGAATATATACACCCTAGCTCCCTCATGCATTCACACCCACACCGTACCCTTCCCCTTCCACCTTATCTGCCCTGTCTGAAAGCTGCATTCCCCATGATATCTTTGCCCTCTACAGATAGCTTCTGGGCCAAAGGAAAAATAAAGGGGCAGTCATCGCTAAAAATGCTGGTACTGAGTGCATTTGAGAGTTTTTTAAAGAAATAAAAAAATGACCTCTGATACCATTAACAGACTCCCTGGGGCTGCGCAAAAAACATAGGCTTTCAGATTTGAAGAGCAAGATTTTTTTTTTTCCAGTTACTCTAAATGCATGCTATCAGACCCAGGGGGTGGAAAAATGACAGACATTTCTATATGCTTAGTAAAATTAGCAACATTATTTATTACAAAAAGAAAATGAGAACTAGTTGTATTCTCAAATTTAGTAGAAAGTAATGTTTCTGTATATGATTAATTTAGCATTTCAATACATACTTACTGAAGGCTGTATTTTTTAATGTCATTTATTTGTGTTGTCCAGTCTATGGTAATATGCATTATAATTAAGTTTAACAATGAAATATGGAACCTCCAAATCAAGGTGTTTTCTATGTTTCTACTTTAATGGAGAATGAGAAAATTAAAGAATTTTGCCTTAACTAAAAAACAAGACAAAAACTGGATTCTATTACTGGATTAAAAGTATTTGTCTAATACACAGATATTTCTTATTACCACCCCCAAACAGTATTGCTCAAATGCCCTTTTTTCTGTTCTATTCTTCCTCCCTTTCTGCAGCCTGTTTCTATGATGTTAGGAACATCAAAGGATGTATACGTTCCACTCATCTTGTAAGCTTATTTTTCCAGGAAATGTATTTAGAGGAGAAAGCAGTGAGCCTGTAACAGATATAATTTTTATGCATAAGAGAAATCTATTATAAAATCATTTCTTGCATGTTTTGTTATTAATAAGGAATTTGGGGTATTGGGTATCAACTTAATATGGGAAGCTTTGGTTGCAATGAAAAACATCAGCACAATGCAAGTACAGAAATCTGACTCCCAGGCTCAACCATAATCTTAGAGTTCCCACCTAAGGCTCTTTCACAGTATGAATAGACAGTTATTTGTTGTCCTAATGATGCAAAAAAGTAAATAGTTTTTTCTTCATTAAATTGGACACCTCTTACTGGGTTAAATATTCTAACCTCCAAATTTCCAGGAGAGACTTTGATTCTGTTTAACAATGGACGCTCCTTAATTTTGACTTTTGCCCTGCTCCTAGTGAGTGTTCTTTAGATGTTAACATTGTCACCTTCTAGTGACAGGTGACATCTCTTTTGAAGCCCATCACCAGGAAGCAAGAACAAGGAATAGGACTGGGAGAGCTTCAAGAATTTTCTGGGAAGAAATGGTGTATGTTTGGAAGAGGCCATGAAGTGTAGCATGCTCTGTCTCTGATAATGAGCCCATTTAGTCCCTCGTTTAATGTGACTGTCTTCTTGACCCTCAGATCAGATCCGATAGAGATAAAAACCTTTCTCTGCGGTACAGCGTAACTGGGCCAGGAGCTGACCAGCCTCCAACTGGTATCTTCATTATCAACCCCATCTCAGGTCAGCTGTCAGTAACCAAGCCTCTGGATCGTGAGCTGATAGCCCGGTTTCATGTAAGATTTCAACCAGCTGTTAATTCTTTGTATTAACAGTCTTCCAAATATGTGCAAGGTTTAACATTTGTCTCTCATATTAGTCTTAAAGCTTTGATCCTAAATGTTTTAATGCAAGAAATGTATTTGTAGCCTTTTCAATTTATTTTAATTTTTTTTTATTTTTATAAAACAATTTTTTTATAAAATTGATGAGTGCTCATGGTAAACAAACAATGCTGAAATTGCCTTAAGTCATATTACTATTTGCATGCTGATACTTGCCTTCAGATATATGGTTAAGAACTTACATGAATAAATTTCCATGAAAGGGATCAAAGCTATTTCATGTAAACTACATACCTATCATTACAGTTTTAATAGCTGTATAGTATTCCACTGAATGTATATAAACTATAATTTTAACAGCAGTTTCTTATAAATATATTGGTTTGATCCAAAAGTTCATTTGGGTTTGTTGTAAGACTTAATAGCAAAACCCTAATGAACATGTGGCCAACCAAGTACATTTATATTTGTCAGTTTATCTCCTGATATTATGATTACCGTTAATTAGCATCATACAAAATGGATAGCATATTTTCATTTTGGTATTTGTTGATCATATTATCTCCAGAAAGATGTGCCATTTTTATCTGCCTACTGAGAATTAAGATTTCCCTTTTCTGCATAACCCTGCCAATAGTGGGTTTCATTAACCTGCCAATTTGAGCAATCATTTCTTAGATATATTATCCAGTTATATTTCTTATGCTCATTTTTCTATTTTATTCATTTCTTGATTGAGTTATAACAGCTTTTATATATAGTTGTGCTGTGTGTGCTTAGTCGCTCCGTCATGTCTGACTCTTTGTGCCCCCATGGACTTAGCCCAACAGGCTCCTTTGTCCATGTGGATTCTCCAGGCAAGAATACTGGAGTGGGTTGCCATGCCCTCCTCAAGTGGTTCTTCCCAACCCAGGGGTCAAATCCAGGCCTCCCACATTGCATCCCCCTGTAATTCTTTACCATCTGAGCCACCGGGGAAACCCTTACATATAATTATTTTTCCTATTTTTAAATATATGTATGTATTTAAAACTGATTTTACCAATTTAAAATTGTATTGAGTATTTAAAAACTCAAGAATTAATACTAAAGTATAAATTCCAGAAAGCAATTTTCTTTCCTTTTTTTTCTAGCCATGTTTGCCCATTTTTCTGGAAGAGGATTTCAACAATTTTTTTCATGTGTTTAATAGAGAAACCTAAATTGATCTTTATTCCTACTCCAATTTCTATATGAATAGCTAGTAAAACTTTTAATAAAAGTATCATTTTCTCTTAGAAAAGAATATAGGCACAATGTAAAAACTTTTCAAATAATACAGTATTAGTAATAAAGTAAGAATTTGCAATCCCAGTACATAAACTAGTCACTTTTCTTTAAGTTTGGTAATATTCTGTAAGATGTTTCTTTGTGTATAGATTCACAAATATATATTTTTTTAAATTGGGATTATTCTCTGAAACCAATTTTGTCACTTAGCAATCATAAGATTTAGCATCTTTCCACATCTGGAATCATTATTTGTTTCTATTGTTATTTTTGATTGCTTTCTCTAAACATAATTGTAACTAATTACCTACTGGCAGATACTTGGATGATTTAGTTCTTTCTACTTTATTTTACAACTATAAATCTTGCAGCAATGAACAGCTTTCTGGACATTTTCCCATTACGTCCTCAGAAAAAAAATCCCTAAAATTGGAATTATTTGATAAACATAGTGAAATTGTTCTCTTGAAGAGTTGTATTGTGTTCCAGTACCTCCCCACTATAAAACTGATACTTTCCATTCCATTATCAATTCCAGGCATTATTTATTTGTTGCCAGTGCTATTTCTAAAAAATTTATCTTGATGCTTTAAGTTGCATATGTTGAATATCCAATTAAATTCCCTATTCCTGTCTTATGTTGAATTTGGGGTGGGAAAGTTGTTACCTTTTCCTCCACCCACTTATAATAACCTTTTATCTACTAGAGATGTTGATGCGTGATTTTCATATATTTCCTTTGTTGTTATTTGTTTTCAAACTTTGTTTATAATTTTTCCCTCACTATAACTTACAGTTTTTACGTTATGACATTTGTCATTATTTTGATTTTATCGTGCATTCTGGCTTTCTTTCTTATTTATGAGTTGTTGGCTGTGCTGGGTCTCTGTTGCTGCGAGGGCTTTTCTCTGGTTGTGGCGAAGCTACTCTCTAGTTGTGGCACTCAGGCTTCTCATTGCAGCGGCTTCTTTTCCTGCAGAGCATGGTCTCTAGGGTGCAAGAGCTTCAGTAGTTGTGGCTCCCAGGCTCTAGAGCACAAGCTAAATAGTTGTGGCACATATGCTTTAGCTGCTCTGCGGCATGTGGGATCTTAGTTCACAGACCAGAGATCAAACCAGTATCTCGTGAATTGGCAGGTGAATTTTTTACCATTGAGCCACCAGGGAAGCCCCCCATTCTGGCTTTCTGGAATTATTTAAAAAGATCTTTCCTACTCCAAATGCTAATCTCCTGCATTTTATCTGTTTTATTTATTTATTTATATTTGCATCTAAATGTTTAACCTCTGTGGAGTTTATTTTAGTAAAAAAGAAAGGTATATAGATCAACTTTGCTTTTCCTTTATGGCCAGCCCAGTTGTCCCAACACTATACATTGATTTCGTATTCCAGTTGATTTAGCATCAATGTCATGATCATACTTAGTTGTCCCATACTTTTTATGCCACTTTTGCTAATGTGTTTTTTAGACTATTTTTCTCATTAATATATTTTTTGAATTTTTGTGCTTGTACAAATTTTTTAATTATTTAAGTTTTGAAAATTGTTATATAAATACATATAGATATATGGTAGAGCAAGACACTCTAAACTTAAACTGGCAAATAAGCATATGAAAAATTAAAAATGCATTTTAAATCCTAAGTATCACTCAATTCTCTCCTCCCAAGGGCCTTGATTGTTTTACCAACCAATGCTTTTAAAAGCCTTAATGAACACGTAATTCTAATGCTTTTTATTAATACATTGTTCTAAAATATAAAGAAGTTTTCATAGCATCGCGTTAATAAGGAAACTTAGTAAAGGCAGCAGGGCTTCCCAGGTGACACAGTAGTGAAGAATCCACCTGCCAATGCAGGAGATTCAAAAGATGCGAATTTGATCCCTGGGTTGGAAAGATCCCCTGGCATAGGAAATATCTACCCATTCCAGTATTTTTGGCTGGCAAATTCCATGGACAGAGGAGCCTGGAGGGCTACACTCCATGGGGTTGCACAGTAGGACATGACTGAGCACACACATGGATGGCGTAAAGTAGCATACAGTAGACCAGTCTCCAATTAGACTATTCTGTAATTTATGAGTACAAAAAATACCAATCCAAAAATTCTAAATATTTCTTCTGTATGAATTCTTACTGGCTGAAGTCATGTGGTTAAATCTCAAAAAATATTTTCAGATCAGTGTTGGGGTAAATTCTTGCTCTCCAGATTCTCACTACTTGCACATAAATGAGCAATATGATAACAAAATAGAATTAATTATAGAATGGCAGGGACAGTTCAGTATTAAAATCTCTTAATGTAATATATTAAATAAGTCAAGGAAAAAAGAGACTCTATATGTGTTGAAAAGGCTTGTCTAATAAAATTTACAGTTTCATGTGCTAAATAACCTCAAAATTGAAAAAAAAGATATGTTAATGCTACTTTAAGTTGATAAAGCATATCCAGCAGAAACCAGTAGCCAGCATCATACTTAACAGGAAAATCATAGAAGCATTGCCTTTAAAAATAAACAATTCAATGGAACATTACACAGCCTTTGAAAAGATTGAAATGGTTTTCTGTGTGCTGGATGAAAAGATTTTGAAGATATTTTGCCAAGAGTAATTGATTACATTTGTTTACAAAGGAAGAAAAAAGATAAAATTTCTAGAAGAATACCTGTAATGCTGAGAACTCAACCTTGGGAGAGGAGCAAACTGTCTTACGTACTTTTACCGTTTATGAATGAATGACTTTTACAATAAAAAGAGTCAAAATTCCTTGTGCACACTTCATTCTTTCCGAATTCTCATCTTTTCTCCTGTTCTCTATGATTCCTTTAGGCCAGTTCCACATTTTTAATTACCCTGAGTCTTTTGTATGGATTTAGCGAAAGGATTTGGAAGCTGGACAGAACTGGCTTAGGACAGGGGCTCTGTCAATAAACTGAGTAAAGTTACTTAGCTTTTCTGAAGCTCAAAAGGTGGATCATTTCTGCTTCACTCTTTTGTATACAGATCAGAGTCATAGAGCTCTGAGCCAGATGCCTATCAGCTAGAGCTCCCTTAATAATATAGTTTGGCTAACTTGAATTTTTGATGGAAAGAATAGCTTTTGGTTTTCATCCATCTGTGCTGTTTATGGCTATGGTTATGGTATCTTTTATCTTCTCACAGGAGACCTAAATCCATTAAATCATTTCATTTTCTAATTACTCTTGCAGTTGAGGGCACATGCAGTGGATATTAATGGAAACCAAGTGGAGAACCCCATCGACTTGTCATCAACGTTATTGACATGAATGATAACAGACCTGAGTTCTTACACCAGGTTTGGAATGGGACAGTTCCTGAGGGATCAAAGCCGGGTAAGTTGGAAGATGGTAATTTGGAGGTTCCTTGAGGAAATACAATATTATCCAGCCCTCGTATATGAGCTAAATGAGAAATCACATGAGCCTTTAGTGTCATTTTCTTTCATTCATGCTGCTTTTAGGCAAGACTTAATTCAGTATATTTAATTTTTTTAATTTAATTTTGAATTTAAGAAAGCCTCGACATTTAAACTTAACACTCTATATTTCCTTCACCATCTATACTGGTTTGTACATAAGCCAATTTATAGATGTAACTGTGTCTTAAACTGGCACTTTTCCTGGTTCAGATACACTTGTCTGTATCTCAGAAGAGTAGGGGGTGGGGGCAGCTGGGGTGGAAAGACAGGGCTGTGCAGGAAGTTCAACCATCTGTGGCTCTGAGTCACATTTTAGAGTCGAGTTCGTCAGTATTTTAAAATACAGGAAAAAAAAATCAAAGCATGTTAAACATATCTTTACTAAAACACAAGGCTTATACATATATTCTAAGGATAAATAAACGTTGTGCTTTTTTGCCTGGGGAAGGCTTTTGGTTTTTTAAAATAGTTCATTGGTCCTTTTTCCTCTATTATTTCCAATTTTATCAGAATTATCGTTTCATAAAAATTACCAAAAGTAAATCATTACAGGTATATTTACTATGCATATGCGCATGCATTTCCGTAAAGCCTTCCCATAAATAAATGACTCTGAATGATCAGGAAATGTAAAGACATTTCACGAGTCGATTTCCTGCATTTGTTCTATAAGTCTGAAAACATCCTTCTAGGCAAGATTTGATAGAGTCATGAATCTTGAGTTAAAACTAAAATGCAATGTTGTAAGCAATATTTTGGTTCAAGATTCCAAAACACATTTTTTGTTTTGTTTTGTTTTAACCATTCATTCAGCAAATGTTTATAGAGCACATACTGTATGCCAGAATTGCTCCAGCACTGTAGATACAGCCGTGATAAGTCAGTTGTGCCCTGTTGGAGCTTAAAATCTAGTAGAGGAGAACAGTAAAAGGCAAACAAGTGAACAACTGTTTTAGGGAAAAAAATAAAGTTTTGGAAAAAACATAATCAAACTTGGCACATAGTCAAATAGGATGTCTTGTTCAGAAGGACAAGCTCTGAAAAGAGATTTGAAGTATGTGAACAAGCCTTAGTTAATTCTGGGGCAAAAAAAAAAAAAAAGTACCCTGTAGAGGGAACACTGGCTGTAAAGGCACTACATCAAACTGATCTTAAGAGTACTAAAGAAGAAGGTAGCCTGGAGATGTAACATTTTATAATCCAAGTCTTACAAAAATTGCATGGAGCGAATCATCTTAAATAATATTTTCTCTCTACTTCTCAATTGCGGTTTGTCTAACTAGTTTGAATGCGTTTGATCGTAATGCTTTGTAGACTTCCTTTCCACAATATCTAATAAATTTGAGTCCCTGAGTTTGTTACAGTGTTCTTTTAATCTCCTCAGAAATAATGAACCCCAGTGCAAAACCCCCTATTTAGTGTACCAAAACAGTCATGCATGGAATGATTCCTCATGACCTCAGTAAATGGAGTTTGTGTTGTTATGCACTTGGCTTACTTTCAGAAAGTGACTTAGGCTTTGTGGAGAATCATACCCCGCATGTCATTTTAGATTCTACTGCACAACGGAAAAAAACGGCAGAGGGAAGGAATCAGTGGCCATAAAAGATGTTTCAAATGACATTTATGTTACTTATTATTTGCATTTTATATAAATGAAGGGTTATATAAGATATATCTGAAGGGATCCTTTCTTTGAATCATATAGTGAATTTGTCTTTTAAGTATATGGAAACATTTAGTCTTTATACATCTGTAAAAAAAAAATTAACAATTTTCCTTTCAAGCAACTCAACTATATTTTATATTTTTTGAAGTGAGTTCTGTTTCTAAATGATTAAATGTTGGTCTGAAAAAGTAGAAAGGGATTCCTTGGCGATCCAGTGGTTAAGATTTTGCATGCCAGTGCAGGTTTGATCCCTGGTCAGGGAGCCAAGATCCCACGTGCCTCTTGATCAAAATACCAAAACGTAAAATGAGAGCAATACTGTAACAAATTTGCTAAAGACTTTAAAAATGGTCCACGTTTTTAAAAACAGAAATTATTTTGTAAAAAAAGAAAAAGTAAAATCAAGATTGATGAAGAAGGTAAATATCCCTTCTGTTTGGGAGACACTGACATGAAAGGCAGCCATTCATTTTCCATGTCTCTTGTCTAGGAACATATGTGATGACGGTCACTGCGATTGATGCTGACGATCCAAACGCCCTCAATGGGATGTTGAGGTACAGAATCCTGTCCCAGGCGCCAAGCACCCCTTCGCCCAACATGTTTACAATCAACAATGAGACTGGGGACATTATCACGGTGGCAGCTGGACTTGACAGAGAAGTAAGCCAACCGAAATCTGTATTGAATTTGCTTGTAATCTTAAAAGTGCACTGGCTCACATCTATCTTGTCTCCAGGCTCAGTGGAAACAAAAAAAGTCCCCCTGCCAATGCAGGAGACTCGGGTTCAATCCCTGGGTCGAAAAGATCCCTTGGAGAAAGAAATGACTCCAATACTCTTGCCTGGAAAGTCTCATGGACAGAGGATCCTGGTGGGCTGCAGTCTACGGGGTCACAAAGAGTCGGACACGACTGAGCAACTGAGCCCACACAGAATAACATCTCCACGAGATTATTCATGTGTTCATGGTTATGAAGAAATCGATTGCACTCTTTTACAGAATTTCAAGCTGCTTAAATGATGTCTGCAAACTGGATAAATCATTGCTGGTCCATGTAATATTTAGGGTGGTCATTGACTAAGTTAAGCCAGTAAACTTCTGGTATCTACTTTTTAAACTTCTTGGCATTTTCTGTTTTCCCTCATACTCAAAGGATTTGATGAGGAATTAAATTTAAAATCGTGCCCAAATTCAACTGTACATACATTTAGGATAATTTTAACATTCGTATTTTGAAGAGACTACAAATGACACGTGTGATGAGGTTTTTTTTTGTGATCCTTGATTTAGTACAGAAGAGATGATCACCTTCTCTTTAAGTTGAACTTAACAGGTTTGAACACCAAGAACTGCCTGCCTTCCACTGACAGGGCTTTAAAGTTATAAACACAGAGAAACACACTTCTGGCATATACTTTGTTGTAAAGGCATACGGTGTTGACAGTATTGAAATATTATGTCGGATCACAGTCTGGGAGGAATAGGTGTTTCATTCCTTCTAGGTGGGTCGTCTCGCTCTGACAGAGCTGAGCCCACCACGCCGTGGCACCCTGCTGTGTTCTGTTCACAGCAGGAACATCTGCCCGTTTTTCTTGATCTTGAACCCTCCAGTTCCTCACATTGCCATTCAAGCCCTGCTTATATCCTTTCCTGAAAACTTCAGCCCTACTGAATTTTCCTACACCCTTTCTCCATTCTGTTCTAACCATTTTCTTAGCGATTCTCAAGGTCATTATTGACCATCAGTAATCACTGTGTGAGTGAATTATCAAAGTGCCGACTCATAGAGATCTGTGCTTGTAGGTTTCTGGCTGAGCCAGCTTCTATTGTAATGAGACCTCGTATTATGTGTATCAAAAGGAAACATTAGACCTACCATCATAAATATTATTGACAAGGATTTTAGGGCTCGGTTTTTATGACATTTTATTTGTCTTCGTAAGTAGCATCCACTGGAATTGGATCAAAGAAAACATTACTATTTCAATTCATTATGTACACAAGATAGAGGTGGCAACACTTTAATAAAGTAATATGAGCCAATCAAGATTACTTAATTCACAATTGAGCCCAGAGCCTTCCTTAGGAGTCAGATGGATGGCTAGTATGGTATGCCTGTTAAGTCCCAGGTGCCAACAGTTCTTGCTTTAAGAATATTTTGCACCAGAGATTGCTGAAATTTAGCTTTTGCAGTAGTACCTTTAGTTCAGTGATGTCTGGAACATGTATATCTTTTCACCCTTCCATTACTGTATAAAATATTATTCTTAAATGTCAATAAATTCAGCATGAATACTGTATTTTACAGGAAAATATAGCATATTTTTTTTAATATTCTCGGGAGTGCCAGGCTGCTTACATCCTAAGGAGGTAGATAGCTCATCTCCCAAACCTAATACTTCTCTTTCATTTCACACTCTCATTGTGAGATAGAGAAATGGGACTTCATCTTGTTTTCATATAGTAATATTCCTATCACATTTAGCCTGGCTGTTTTATGAAAAGCAAGAGGCATAGAGAATGAAAGATAGTTTTGTCAAAGCAAACCAACCGTATTTAAAAATCAAAGAGACTGTATTTAGTTTAGGGGGTGAAAGTTGCAAATCAGGCTATACTTTGGTTAAGTATATCTTGCGGTGGCCGGAAGCAACTATGCACAACCCGATAAAATGAAAGTGGACGTGAATTCAAAGCTATAGAATCACAAGTTAGATACAGCATGAGAAATTGCTTCTTGACAGTGACGCTATTAAACACAACAATGAGTTACTAGGGAAAACAATGGAAAATCTTCCTTTTCTGAAAGTCATTTAACATGACAACATATATCTATGTCAGATGGTTTATGGTAATTCTGCCTGAGGCCAGGGATAAATTATGCTGACTTCTCCAGGCCTCATGTAAGCTGGAGATGCTTTTATTTCTATTAGACTTCACAGTTTTCTTTCTGTCCAAAGTCATTTCCGTTGTCATCCTCCCAAGATGGACGACACCTTTAAGTGATTGAACTCCTAATCATTGAAATGCTTACTGCGATTTAGCTTTTTATTTTCCTTTCATCTCCAAGTTTTTAAAAATTCCAGTTCTTGGGGTTCTACAGACCTAAAGCTTCACCACGACACTCGCCAGTCTTCAGTTTTTTAATCTCCATCTGATTTGTTTTACTTTTTATCTTTTAGTTTTCTAAATATATTTTTAAAATTTATTTTCTTAAAGTATAGTTGTTTTACAATGTGTTAATTTCTGCTGTACAACAAAGTGATCAGTTATATATGTGTGTGTACATATATATATATATAAAATGTGCCGTGTTGTGCTTAGTCGCTCAGTCATGTCCGACTCTTTGTGACCCCATGGACTAGAGCCTGCCAGGCTCCTCTGTCCATGGGGTTCTCTAGGCAAGAATACTGGAGTGGGTTGTCGTTTCCTTCTCTGGAGGATCTTCCCAACCCAGGGATCTTACCCAGGTCTCCCCCATTGCAGGCAGATTCTTTACCAACTGAGCCATCGGAGAAGCCCATTAATGTATGTATGTATCCATCTATCATATATATATACACACATATGTATATACATATAGTTATATGTATATACGTATACGTATGTATATACATATAGTTTGGGATTCTCAGGTGACTCAGTGGGAAGAATCTGCCTGCCACTGCAAGAGCTGCTAGAGACACAGGTTCTGTCCCTGGGTGGGGAAGATCCCCTGGAGGAGGAAATGGCAAACCACTACAGTATTCTTGCCTGGAAAATCCCATGGTGGGCTACAGTCCATAGGCCTGCAAAGAGTGAGACACGCTGAGCAGCTGAGCACACACACACACATGTATATGGTTCATTACTGGACAGTGAGTCTGGTACCTTGTACTTTACAGTAGGGCCTCATTGTTTATCAGTCTGACTTCTTGTGGCCTAACTTGGTGGTAACCATTCCTGGCATTTTCTTCTTTTCTCCAGCTTTTATATATCCATCTCCTGCCCTTTTTGGTCAGGACTATTGATGAGTTACCCTCTGCTTCATTAGGTTTGAATAATTCTGGCTTTACCTGTTATGGGCTATTTGACCTTTAGTGTCTTAACCTGAAACCTCAGCTCCCCTGTCTGTAAATGGAGGTAATAATATTACATCTACTTCATGGGATGATTGGGAGGATTACATAACACGAAGCACATAGCATTCAGCACAGTGTCCAACGCACGTTAGCTCTCCTTTTCCCCTGGCCGTCACAGATCTAGCCTCAACATCCAGTGGGTGACCACCATCACTTTGACTTCTCACATTTTTCTCATGGCAATGAAAGAAGTACACTTCCTGTTTTCCAAGCCAAGTAATATGTTCACTTGGGCTCTCAATTCTGAGTTCTTTCCTAAAGGATTGTCTCTTGTCTTCTGTGGTCTTGGTCTTCCCTCCTCTGAAGGGTCTTTCCTAGAAACCGGACTGGTTCCTTCATAATCCTCAACCGGCTATCTCCCCTCTGGTTGACGGGCTCTCCCAAGACCCACAGCCTGAAGTCACAGCTCTTCAGCATGGTGCCCCGGACCCTCTAGCATGCTGGTCCCAAAGCCTTCCTTAGTCTGAGCTCCTAGAATTCTTTACTTCCTGCTAGAAAGCCAGTGATGGCCTCTGCCCATACAACCACATGCCCGTCCTTGTACAGATCTGAGCTTCTCTGTTCTTCTGTGTCTGTTTTTCTTCTGCCTGAAGATTCCTTTGCCATCTTCCTCTAGAGCAGGCTAATACCCGCTCTCTGAGAGCCGGCCCTCAGCCCCTCCCTGGGGTAGCCCCTCCCTACCCATAATGGCCTGTGTTCCCCTAGATGTACAGACTGTGTTCATGGACATCTTATCTGCCTTCCAGCTCCTGATATTCAGTGAGGTCCCTGTGTTCCTCTTCTTTTTGCCCTGAACAGGAACCTGGAAGAAAAGTTCAAGTTATTAGATTTTCTTCTTTGTGTCAACACCAGACTCCCAAGGGCAGCCATACTTGCCCTTCACTCCCACCCATTCTTGGTCTCCTTGGAATCTGGCTTTCCACCTGCTCCCCCATCTCAGGCCACACTCACGCCGTGCATTTATTGGAGAGCCCTCACATAGTGCAGCAGTTAATGGTACAGGCTCTGGAATCAGAGAGAGCTGGATTCAAGTCTTTTTTTTTTGCTATTTCCAGCTCATGTCAATGGGTGCTTCCCTGCTCTGCTAAGCCTTGGTTTCCTCCTCTATAAAATGAGGATAAAAATAGTCCACTTGCCTTATCAGTTTATTTTGAGACACAACATAAAGTGTGGCTCATACTTAGTGCTATTCTCAATAGATGTCATTTTTTATTATTAAGGCCCATGGAACAATGCCAGCATACAGTAAGCATTCAAAAAATGTTTAGCCTACAAATTTATAAGGTAGATAGTACTGTCAGCCCTACCTCACAGATGAGGGAACTGGGGACTTTGCATTTAAGAATTTGAACAGGGTGACAAAACTGTACTTCCATCCTAGGATCTCACGATATTATTACTTACTTGTCCATCCCCTAACCCAATGCATCCAAAAGCAAACCTGTCATCTCCCTAAATCTGTGCTTCCTGAGGAATTTCCAACATGACCAGCACCCCCTCCCCAGTTTCCCAAGATCACAGTCAACTTCATTGTGCCCTGCTATCCATCCACTGATTGATTTAATCAAGTTCTTCTCAGTTTACTCACCAAGTTCATCTTGCATTTATTCTTCCCTCTAGGGTTGGAGGACTGGTTGAGATGCACCTCTTAAAGACTGCTCCCATCACTTCTTCCTGCTCCTACTATGGTTGCATTGCACATTTAGCCACATGATCCATTCATATTTGTCTCTTTCATTTGTCTCTTGCTCTTAACGGCAGCAAGGCTATCTCTGGTTTTGTATATTATTTTATTCAGGTAAATGCTACATTGCCTGGCATCCAGTAGACATTCATTAAATGTGTGCCAAGTGGATGACAGAATGTTCTCACCTCTTCATTCACTTAGAGCACTCTAGTTCAGTGCTATAGTTTCAAAAGTATGTCGCACAAGTGTAGTGATTTTAATTGATACATCTAGAGAAAGCCAGAGAACCCCAAGTCTTTTAGATGCTTACTCCATCAAGTAGAGACTGCCAGAGCACAAGCATTGTATTGGCTTTATTTTTAGTTATATTTATGGTCAGTGGTGCTAGTTTTCTATTTACAGTACTTTTATAATAAATTGTTTCTTAAAAGTGCGTTCCTGTCAAGATAAATAGTAAGTGACTCACGCTGTAGAAAGATGAGGTTATAGCAGAATGGAGAAGATGGCATATGAATCAGTTTCGAGTTTGGGAAACAATGAGCTAGTTTATGCTCCAGTATACATTTTAATGAATAAATGATAGCTAACCATGTAAATAAGATGGTTTTTCCCAAACTTGAANAATGAATATTCAATCCTTTAGGATTGACTGGTTTGATTTGCTTGCAGTCCAAGAGTCTCTCAAGAGTCTTCTCCAACACCACAGTTCAAAAGTATCCATTCTTCAGCACTCAGCTTTCTTTATGGTCCAACTCTCACATCCATACATGACTACTGGAAAAACCATAGCTTTGACTAGATTGTTGACAAAGCAATGTCTTTGCTTTTTAATATGCTGTCTAGGTTGGTGATAGTTTCTTCCAAGGAGCAATCATCTTTTAACTTCATGGCTGCAGTCACCATCTGCAGTGATTCTGGAGTCCAAGAAAATAAAGTCTATCACTGTTTCCATTTTTCCCCCATCTATTTGCCATGAGTGCGATTCATGGGGTCGCAAAGAGTCGGACACGACTGAGCGACTGAACTGAACTGAACTGAACTGATGAGACCAGAGGCCATGATCTTAGTTTTTTGAATGCTGAGTTTTAAGCCAGCTTTTTCACTCTCCTCTTTCACTTTCATCAAGAGGCTCTTTAGTTCCTCTTCACTTTCTGCCATAAAGGTGGTGTCATCTGCATATGTGAGGTTATTGATATTTCTCTCTACAATCTTGATCCTCAAAGATATATTTCTTCCTTTATCTCCTCAATAACCTAAACAATCTAGTAGCATTGAGAGACATTTTTAACCCATGTATTGTCATCAAGTACCTTTTGATACGGGCTTCCCTGGTAGCTCATCAGTAAAGAATCTGCCTGCAATGCAGGATACCCAGGTTCAACCCCTGGGTTGGGAAGATCCCCTGGAGGAGAGCATGGCATCCAATTCTAGTACTCTTGCCTAGAGCATTCTGTGGACAGAGGAGCCTGGCAGGCTTTAGTCCATAAGGTTGCACAGACTCAGACATGGCTGAAGTGACTAAGCAGCGGCACACTCCCTTGATATGAAGGGCTGAGAAGGACACATAAAACTCTCTGGAATCCTTCTCAATAATATGTAATCTCAATCAAACTATCATCAAGCATCAAACATTGAGAGGCATGAATGAAAGTAACTGACCAATACTCTTCAAAAGTGTCAAGGTCCTAAAAGTTAAGGAAAGACTAAGGTACTATCACTGGAGAAGGCAATGGCAACCCACTCAAATACTCTTGCCTGGAAACTCCCATGGATAGGAGGAGCCTGGTGGGCTGCAGTCCATGGGGTCACTAAGAGTCGGACATGATTGAGTGACTTCACTTTCACTTTTCACTTCCATGCATTGGAGAAGGAATGGCAACCCACTCCAGCGTTCTTGCCTGGAGAATCCCAGGGACAGAGGAGTCTAGTGGGCTGCTATCTATGGGGTCCCACAGAGTTGAACACAACTGAAGTGCTTAGCAGCAGCAGTAGCAAGGTACTATTACAGATTGGAAGATACCATAGAGACATGACTACTAAATGCAGCATAGGACTCTGGATGGGATCCTCTGAAAGAAAAGGATATTTTGGGGAAAGAATGGTTAAATCCAAATAAGTTGTGTAGTTTTGCTAATAGTATTATACTAAGGTTAATGTCTTAGTTTGGGTAAATATTTTAAATTTGTATAAAATGCTAACCTAAGGAGAGGCTGAATGAAGGGAGACAGAGTATTGTATTATTTCTCACCTTTTCTTTCAGACTTAAATTACCTCAAAAATTTAGAAAGTAACTATTAAAAAGAAAAAGAAAAAATCTTATACTGTGATGTTTAAAAAAAAGCTTTAAAAATCATACACTGTGATGAAGGAAAGAGATTGTAATCTCAAGAGATACTTGGGAAGTTTCAAAACTGCTGAGTAGTTCCTCAGTAAATATGAATTATTCATTTGAATAATTCTGATGCACAGAGTCAGAAGATGGCATAATATGACGGTTAATCACATGGACTTTAAGATCAGATATATCTTAGTTTAAAACTTCATTTTACCACTGATTAGCTATGACACGTTACCTAATGTCTCTGAAACTCAATTTTCTCACATGTAATAATGGGGTATAAATAGTACCAACTTCACAGGGTTGTTGTGAAGGTTACTATACACAGAGCAGTGGTCCCCATCGTTTTTGGCACCCAAGACCTGTTTTATGGAAGACAATTTTTCCATGGGTGGGGCAGGATGGTTCACGTGGTAGTGAGAGCTTTGGGGAGCGGCAGGTGAGGCTTCACTAGCTCATGGCCACTCACCCTCTGCTTGGAGCCTGTTTCCTAAGAGGCGATAGACTGGTAGCAGTCCATGATCCCAGGGGTCAAGGACCCCAACTTAAAGTTCCTCAGTTCAGTTCAGTCACTCAGACTCATGTCCATCGAGTTGGTGATGCCATCCAGCCATCTCAACCTCTGTTGTCCCCTTCTCCTCCTGCCCCCAATCCCTCCCGCATCAGAGTCTTTTCCAATGAGTCAGCTCTTCTCATGAGGTGGCCAAAGTACTGGAGTTTCAGCTTCAGCATCAGTCCTTTCAATGAACACCCAGGACTGATCTCCTTTAGGATGGACTGGTTGGATCTCCTTGCAGTCCAAGGGACTCTCAAAAGAGTCTTCTCCAACACCACAGTTCAAAAGCATCAATTCTTCGGTGCTCAGCTTTCTTCACAGTCCAACTCTCACATCCATACATGACCACTAGAAAAACCATAGCCTTGACTAGACGGACCTTTGTTGGCAAAGTAATGTCTCTGCTTTTTAATATGCTATCTAGGTTGGTCATAACTTTCCTTCCAAGGTAAACATATCCTTAAAACCTCTTTTAAGAAGAAATAAATGTCTTTCAGAATTCTCTTTACTCTAAATGCAAACTAATTAGATCTTTCATTACTGTTTCTGGGGTCTGTAATGCGTCTTTGTATTGTAAAGAAGATACTTTAAAATCTCTCAGGGGCTTCCAGAGACACATTCCTTTGGTAGAAATCTTCTCTCTTAGGAAATTCACCCAAAATTCTTAATAACTTCCTCGTTCAGATACCATGACCAAACACAAGATCAGAAAGAGCACCATCATTGCTTTTAACAATTCCCTTATACAGCATCATGGTTTCTTAAGTGCTTTTAAGTGCATTCTTTTAATTGATTCTCATAAAAACTGTTAGAAGCCTTCCAGAAAGTGTTATCATCCCCAGTTTGCAGATAAGGCAACTGAGGCTCAGCCAAAAATTATACAATCAGTAAGCCACAATTTAAGACTCTTGTTTCATTCAACAAGCATTTTTCGAGTATCCCCCGTAGGTTCTCTCTGCCCTATGTACTCCTCCTCAGCCCCACATGCTTGCTCCTATCATAATATTGTGCTTATCATGAAGAATTGCAATTGTTTACCTGCTTATCTGAATCCACCTCTGGACCATAATCTTCTTTCAAGCAAGCATTTGCCCTGCTCCAGTTGTATGCCTAGTACCCAGCGCCACCAAAAGGCACTCAATAAACACTTATGGAATAGATGAATGGGGACAAAATTTAAAAATCATGAGGAAGAATGCGTAAAAGGGACAAATTAATTGTTTTTGGTGAATGCACATTATATCATCTTTTTCCAAATCTTAGCATCTTATAACCCAATTCTTCTCAGCAGACAGCAAGGCTGTTGGGAGATTAAAACACTACTCTCCTGAGAAAGGAGCAAAGCCTATCACTGAGATCAGTCAACAGGACTAGATGATTGTGAAAAAGCATGAAATGAAGTCTGCTATTGTTCCACTTTCCAAATAAAGCTGTTCACCTGTACGTTTCCATTCTGACTATGTCACATTCCTTAGGCAAGTCTAACTTCCTCCAATGAAAAGGACAGAAGTGACAACCTCTGACTTAAGGTTACCACACTAAAGGGAACCAAAGCTCCTAAATGAAATGAAGAGAAGTTCATTGACTCTGGGGAGGAGAATTACTGAAACAGACTCCCAAGGGACATTGAGAAGTCACCCCCAGAAAATTTTCAAGAAGACTATGGAAATCCATGTGAAATATATGCCTTTCTGAGTCCTTCTCAGCTATAGCATCTTACTACCTACTTCTCTCATTACCCTATACTCTTAACCAATATCATTGCTCCTACCTCCTTCCTTGCAACATCTTTTTTCAGTCCATAGCCATCTGGTTGCACAGTCTCCACCTTCAGAATCAGAACCACAAAACATTTGCAGAACTTGTGGTTTTTCAGAAAGTTGGCAGAGAATGTGTTCTCCATAGTGATGGTATCAATTTCCCCAGTGGGAAAAATGCCAGTTGCTAGTAACAGTATCTGATGCTAAGCAACCAGACTGGTTTCAGGAGGCACTCTGGTGCCTGAAAAGAACACCAAACAAGAATTTGAAGACACATTTATGGCCTGATGCTTTCAAACACTTCAATGTGACCTCAGATAAATCACTCAGTTTCTCTGATGCTCTGTCTTGTTTCCCACCTCTAAAGCAAGCCTGGGCTCTTCCAGACCCTATATACTAAGTTCTTCTCTGCTACTTACAACTGTCACTGGGGGTGGAGGGGGATGAGGGTTCATGATTAAGAACTCTTGACAACCACAGAGCTTTCTCTTCCAGACTAATTAACACCATGGCTTGTATGTTGTTGTTGTTTCGTTTTCTCCTGTTCCAGAAAAACTAGGAAACAAATAGAACAGGATTAGGGGAGACAACTTGGGTCAACATTGAGGGAAAATATGTATCAATCAAAATCAAATACTTTGTCTAGAAAAGGGTAAAGAATAAGAGAAATATTTGTAATCACTAGTAAAACAAAAGTCACAAAAGAAAAATTCTATGAAGTCATTTATGTTTAACCTGCTCTAAATAAAAATAACCAACAGATAAGTTCACTGTTTGGACCATCTGTATCCGGTAAGCATACATCTAAATCCTGGCACCATCTGCTCAACTGAAATTTAGTACTCTGTCAATATGCCACATCACAATGATGATAGCAAGGAAAGCAGCCTCGTGGCGTAGGATCTAAATAATGACCGTCTCGAACAGGATGAGAAACCAGAGCCACACCAACTTGGTTAGACATTATTTTAGTGTTTTATGTTGACCCCAATTAAGACCCAGTAGAGGCATGTGACTGACAGAGTCAAGCAGGCAGGCTTCCATAGCAGAAGAAATATCTGGGGTAGGAGTCCAAACACCCAGGGACCTCGGATTGATGAGAAGGAACACTGAAAATGGAAAATCAAAGCAGAGATTCAACAGTATTTCCATCTGTCTAGGGCTGGTCATTGATATCTAGCCAGGTGACCTACTAATCATGGGGCATTTTTCAGTGGGGAACAGGCAAGCCATTAAAACATAGTTAAGTAGTGAGATAGCCATTGTCAATATGATAAATCCTTAAATTCTGAAACTTTTAAGATCACCTAAAGTCCTTACCTTACAAATGAGGAAACTGAGGCCTACAGGGTTAAGCAACTTTCCCAGATCAACACCCAATTAGTACTAGAACAAATCTCCTTCCTTTCAAACCATTGCTTATCCCATGATGCCTTCCTGCAGCTAACAGCATCTGTATTTATCTTCCCTTCCTTCTTCACATACTAAAAAAGTCATGTGCTTTTCAAGCTACTCATCCTAATGGCTTTTCTAAATTTCTCTACTATAGTACTATCTTACAAGCAAGCTTCTCTAAGATGGTGTCTTTCATAATCTTTAGCTCTGTTTCATGAAATATGAGTTGTTTATATTTTATATTACCTCTACACTGCTAGGAGAGAGCCTTGTCCATGATTTTTAGCTAAGTATATTAATTACATGATGTCTACTGTGCTTTATTCTAGACATACCAGACTACCTTCCAATTTCATATAATTCCCTTCATAGGTTCATGACTTTGCACATGCTGTTCCTTCTGCCTGAATAGCTCTCTCCCCCATTCCAGAGCCCCATCCACCAACCCAAATCCTGTTCATCTCAAAAGACCCAATTCAAATGTTTCATCTTCTTTGGAACTATCCTCGACTTCACCTAAAAGGCAGAATTGATTTCTCGCTCTGCATTTTATTTGTGCCTCAGATACAGTATTTATTCATTATCTGGTAATTAGTTGTATCTGTTTTTGTGTCTTCACTAGAGTATCAGCATTTCATGTGCAGAGACAGGGTTTTATGTATCCTTAGCATCTAACAGTGCCTGGCATGCAGGCGGACCTAGGTAAATGTTTTGCTGTCTAATGCTGTCAATCCTGTAACAGAGTCATTGCCAAGATCTATGCCATTTTCCTTTTTAGAGAATCTATACATTGAAAATGACTGTTTTGTTTTTTAATTTCAGCTGCGCTGGGCCTTCCTTGTGGCACACGGGCTCTCTAGCTGTGATATCCAGGCTCTGGAGCAAGTTGGTTCAGTAGCGGCAGTACATGGGCGTAGTTGTAGTAAGTGGGACTTTAAATCCCCAATCAAGGATCAAACCCAGGCTCCCTGCATTGGAAGAGCAGAGTCTTATCCATTGGGCCCCCCAAGAAGTCCCTGACAATGACCTTTTGATATAAAAATTACTATGGTAAGTATCAGGTCTGTGATAAAACTGGGGATACAATGAAAGAATAAGGATGTTCAAACTAACAAGTTATTTAAACTCTTATGGTGGGTTTTGTACCCTTTAAAATAAGAATCGGACATTTAAGTGTTTTTGAAGAGCATGAAAGTCATTTCCTTAGGCATAAATTTTCAAAAGAGAATCTCAAAATACCTGCCTGTAATCTGATAAGAAAGAGAGACTATTATGCTATAATTCTCAATGTAAAAACTAAACAATTATAATCTCTCATTCTATAACAATAATAAAAGCTAATATTTATTGAGGGCTTACCATAAGCCAGATATTTTGCTAAGCACTTTATATTTGGAATTTCATTTAATGTTCTTAGCAACTCCATAATGTACATACTGTCATCATTTCCATTTTATAGATGAGGAAACTGAGATTTCAAGGGTTTAAGGAACTGTGTGCACAATGCCAAATAAGAAATAAGTGATAGAGTAAGGGTCTGACCCAGTCAGACTGACTCTACAACTCCTGCTCTAAATATAACCATGGAAACAAAGAACTCAGCAAATTTACTGAAGATCCGTGGGCTAATGAGGAGACAGAGGACTTTATCCTCCATTAGCTATGACAGAGAAGCCACATCCTTAGGAAGGAGAGCAGAATTTGCCCTCCTCCCAAATATATCTGTTTGGTGAAATGATTATTTTAGGCTAATTATCTTCAAAAAACAACAGGTATAGGAAAAGCTATAAAAACTTACAAGTTAACATTTTCAAAGATACATTTACATTTATAAAGGAAATCTCTGTTTATAACGGTGTTTTTCTCTCTTTATCAGGAAGAGGATTATTAAATCTCTTGAAATTCTTATCGAGGGAGAAAGCAAGGACTTAAATCTGCATAAAATCTTACCACTGTATGTTATGCTTTGCCTGATCATTGTTGTTGCTATTCAGTTGCTCAGTTGTGCCCAACTCTTTGCGACCCCATGGACTGCAGCATGCCAGGCTTCCCTGTCCTTCACTATTTCCTGGAGTCTGCTCAAATTCATCTCTACTGAGTTGATGATGCCATCCAACCATCACATCCTCAGTCACCCTCTTCTCCTCCTGCCCTCAATCCTTCCCAGCATCAGAGTCTTTTTCATTGAGTTGGCTCTTTGAATCAGATGGCCAAAGTGTTGGGACTTCAGCTTCAGCATCAGTCCTCCCAATGAATATTCAGGTTTTTGCCTTTAATTGGTTTCCCACACCCCCTACCCTCATTTTCTTTTATCTTTAGCTGAAGATGGTATTATAGATATGGGTTGGGCCATTTCAGGAGTTACTCAGTTTTGCTGGGTATCTCCCATGTATACAGAAGGCATACATATTATTACACTTTTGTTTGTTTTCCTCAAGTTAATCTATTTTTTATTACAGAGGGTTCTGAGCCAAGAACCTAGAAAGAAAAAAGGAAAATTATTTTTCCTCCCTTCACTTGAGAGAGGCACTAGAACCTTCACAGAAATAGGAAGCATAAGACTTTTATCAACCCAGAGGAATAATGGATTGTTACATTGAATGGATTGTTATTGAAATCACTGAATCAGTAGACTAAGCTTTATCCATAAAAACAAGATTATCATCCACACAAAACGATCCCTCCTAGCATACACTGAGAACATTTTTTCCATCATCTGGGTGTGCTTGTGTACTTTCATGGGATAGAAATTGAGCTGGGCTTTAGTGAGGCTAGTGTGCATATTTCCTGGCAATCATTTATTTATTGCTTATTGGACAGCTTTATTCTTTCATCCAGAAGAGACAGAGTTAGTGATGTATTTCTATTTTCATTTGGAGAGAGAGGAAAAGGCTGAGGTTCCTTTAGGGAGAGATTGGTTTCTTGCCCATCTCAGTAACTCATTTTTTTTTAATCATGATAACTTTTATCTTTGGAAAAGAGAGGGATTCTGAGGTGTACAGTTTATATATGTATCAGCTTCTTTATACAACACTTTGTAGTTTACTAAATGTTCTCCTGTAGTCATCACCTTATTTGAGCCATACAACCAACCTACTAAGGTAGGTGAATTTGTTCCCATTTTTCACAGGAAAGCCTGACTCAGCTGTACACCTTGGCTCACAAAGCTGGTAAGTAGCACAAATAGGGTATAAGACTCACTCTCATCCTTCTGATTCCATGGAACAGCCATTTGTCTTTGTGGTTTGAGTGAAACTTCTTACAAGCAACCTCATTGGTTCAGCATCTCTCACGTTACCTAAATAGTTTGTGATCCCTGGGATGGAGAAGGTATTCATGTAAATAATAATTATTCAAGCAAACAGATTGAGTGGGGAAAAAATGTGTGAGGCTTTTATATATCACACTTCTCCAGAGTGAAATCCTGAACTGTTTCTTATAAAGTGAGGTTCAGGAGCAACAGCTTAAGAGATAAATGGCCACAGTCTCTACCAAACAGAGAGGTTTGAACAATTCATCTTGACTTTTGAATATGGAACATCCAAGGGAAACATCAAAAGCAAAAATGATTCATTTCCTCCCCATTACTGAGAAGTGGCTATAATACGGCACCTGTTTTGCATCAGGTAAGTGGGAGTGCAAATGCTTCTGTACAAAAGCAACCTACACTAATCGAAGATTATATTCCTTACAACAGATCATCTCCTCCTGCTCATTTAAATTTGTTTTTGTCTAACCAGAAAATATTACAATTTTGTTTTAATCCTTGAAGACTTTTGTCTAACAAATACTATAGCTTCCTGGCTGCAAAGCAGATACTACAGAGGTTAAATGATGAGTACTAATTAGGGTTTTTTTTTAAATTCTCCCTTGTCTCCCTCCCCTTCCCTAGGATTGACTACCTGGACAGGAAATGATTTATCACAACCAGATAAAACCAGTCAGCACAATTCAAACACCTGGGCAATTTTGCCCTATCTTCCTAGGTAAGCTGGGTTTCTTTTATGTTCATTATCTGTCCTGTTTATGGAAGATCAAAAAGGTGTAAAACAAGAAAAACCCAACTGGAACAATGGATTCCATTTAAAGTGCAAATAATGCAGCAGTCCTTTGGGGATGGGACTGAGATAGAACCTAAAGCCATTATCACTGAACTCGGATTTTTACAATAAAAATTAAAAGAGGTGGATGGGGAAAAGAATAAAGAATTGTGAAGAGGACTGACATGCAAGCTTCACATATCTCTTTGCTTTCTTCTTTCTCTCTTTTCCAGGCTTAGTGAGAAAGCTCTGATAGATAAGACTCCTATAAAACTTGGCTGGAAACAGATTTGATCTTGATAGAATCAAGCCCTCACAATGTAGATATCAATATCTTAAGATATGAATTTAAAATAACAGAGTCAGAATTTCTCCTAGGACTGAAGAGAAGTGACAAAGATCAAAATCTTCTTCTCCACTTGTGCCTACAAGAACACCACCAGCAAAGTTAGCTTTCACAACTGACATCACTATCTTTTATTTAATGGTTGATATGGCTTTTGTTATGAAACTGGAGGCCCATTCAAGTGGGTACCTGCAAAGCATGTATCCAAATCAGGAAGACACTATTCTACAATGATCGAAAAACAATGCTCTGCCAGAAACAAAGGTTCCACGCTTCCAATCTGGCATGAAAAGATACAGAATCTCAGGCTCCACACATGAATCTATATGTGATATCAGTGAGCAATCTGGGGTTCCTTTAAACAGAAGCTGCTAAAGCTTTACTTTTCAAGATGGTAGCCACATGTCATTTGCACCTATTGAGCATGTGAAATGGCAAGTGAAACTGAAGAACTCAATTTTTAAAATTAGTTTAATTGGAGGCTAATTATTTTACAATATTACAATGGTTTTTGCCATACACTGACATGAATCAGCCATGGGTGTACATGTGACCCTGGTCCTGAACCACCCTCCCTCCTCCCTACCCAATCCATCCCTCTGAGTTGTCCCAGTGCACCAGCTTTGAGTGCTGTGTTTCATGCATCAAACTTGGACTGGTCATCTATTTCACGTTTGGTAATGTACATGTTCAAAAGCATCAATTATTTGGTGCTCAGCCTTCTTCACAGTCCAAATCTCACATCCATACATGAGCACTGGAAAAACCATAGCCTTGACTAGACGGACCTTTGTTGGCAAAGTAATGTCGCTGCTTTTGAATATGCTATCTAGGTTGAAGATAACTTTCCTTCCAAGGAGTAAGCATCTTTTAATTTCATGGCTGCAATCACCATCTGCAGTGATTTTGGAGCCCCCCAAAATAAAGTCTGACACTGTTTCCACTGTTTCCTCATCTATTTCCCATGAAGTGATGGGACCAGATGCTTTTGAACTGTGATGTTGGAGAAGACTCTTGAGGTCCGTTGGACTGCAAGGAGATCCAACCAGTCCATTCTAAAGATCAGTCCTGGGTGTTTATTGGAAGGAGTGATGCTAAAGCTGAAACTCCAACACTTTGGCCACCTCATGCGAAGAGCTGACTCACTGGAAAAGACTCTGATGCTGGGAGGGATTGGGGGCAGGAAGAGAAGGGGACGACAGAGGATGGGATGGCTGGATGGCATCATCGACTCGATGGACATGAATTTGGGTGAACTCCGGGAGTTGGTGATAGACAGGGAGGCCTGGCATGCTGTGATTCATGGGCTTGCAAAGAGTCAGACATGACTGAGCGACTGAACTGAACTGAATATACATGTTTCAATACTATTCTCTCAAATCATTCCATCCTCACCTTCTCCCACAGAGTCCAAAAGTCTGTTCTTTATGTCTCTTTTGCTGTCTCACATATAGGGTTGTTGTTACCATCATTCTAAATTCCATATATATGCATTAATATACTGTATTGGTGTTTTTCTTTCTGATTTACTTCACTCTGTATAATAGGCTCCAGTTTCATCCATCTCATTAGAACTGACGCAAATATGTTCTTTTTAATAGCTGAATAATATTCCATTGTGTATATGTTCCACAGCTTTCTTATCCATTCCTCTGCCAGTGGACATCTAGGCTGCTTCCATGTCCTAACTATTGTAAACAGTGCTGTAATGAACATTGGGGTACACATGTCTCTTTCAATTCCTTGGTGTATATGCCCAGCAGCGGGATTGCCAGGTAGTATGGCAGTTCTATTTCTAATTTTTTAAGGAATCTCCACACTATTCTCCATAGCGGCTCTACTAGTTTGCATTCCCACCAACAGTGTAAAAGAGTTCCCTTTTCTCCACATACTCTCCAGCACTTATTGTTGTAGACTTTCTGATAGCAGCCATTCTGACTGGCATGAGATGGTAGGTACCTCATTGTGGTTTTTATTTGCATTTCTCTGATAATGAATGATGTTGAGCATCTTTTCATGTGTTTGTTAGCCATCTGTATGT
>SJXQ01000505.1:186140-358785 GCA_006408695.1 Aepyceros melampus | reverse complement strand
CCAAACTTTAAACTTTGTATTTTGTATTGGGGTATAGCCAATTAACGATGTTGTGGTAGTTTCAGATGAACAGTGAAGGACCTCAGCTATACATTTACATGTATCTTTTCTCCCCCAAACTCCCCTCCCATCCAGGCTGCCACACAACATTGAGCAGAGTTCCACATGCTGTGCAATGGGTCTTTGTTGGTTATCCATTTTAAATATAGAAGTGTGTACATGTCCTTCCCAAACTCCCTAACTATTCCTTCTCCCCGGGGCAACCATAAGTTCGTTTTATGTCTGTGAATTTCTTTCTGTTTTGTAAGTAAGTTCATTTGTATCATTTCTTTCTAGATTCCACATAAAAGGGGTGTCATAGGATGTTTCTCCTTCTCTGCCTGACTTACTTCACTCAGCATGACATTCTCTAGGTCCATCCACGTTGCTGCAGATGGCATTATTTCATTCTTTCTAATGGCTGAGTAACATTCCACTATATATAGGTACCACATCTTCCTTATCCATTGCTCTGTCGATAGACATCTAGGTGGCCTCCAAGTCTTGGCCACTGCAAACAGGGCTGCAATGGACACCTGGGTGCATGTATCTTTTTGGAACATGGTTTTCTCTGGATATACGCCTAGGTGCAGGACTGCAGGGAAAGCTCCCCTTCTAGTCTTTTAAAGAACCTCCACAGTGGCCGCACCAATCCACATTTTCACCAACAATTCAGGAGGGCCCCCCACTCTCCCTTCACACCTTCTCCAGCATTTGTTGTTTGTGGATTTTTTGATGATACTTGTTCTGACCAGTATGAGGCAACATCTTACCTGTATTTCCTCAATAACCAGAGATGCTGAACATCTTCTCATGTGTCTACTGGCCATCTCTGTGTCCTCATTGGAGAAATGTCTATTCAAGCCTTCTGCCCATTTTTTGAGTGGGTTGTTTGTTTTGATGCTGGTGTTTTAAATTGAGGACATTTTTGCTAGGAATCAAAAATAGGAAGACCCTTAAGAAACGAAGAGAAAACTAAAGAAACTTAGAAAACTGAAGCATAGACAGAAAGGAGAAGAGAGTAGAGGGGATGAGTTAGGAGGGAGTTAGAGAGGAAAGATATTAAAGAGATAAAAATCTAAAAACATAGGCAAGAGCGAGAGTGAAAAAAAGGAAGGAGACAGAACAGATCTAAGTCACTGAGTTGTGAAGACCATTTCCCTCTCAGGTGAAGGAAGGGAAAAATAAATGAGAGACATCAGGAAAAAAATTCTTAATTTTTGTTTATTAAAGTTTTAATTTTATATTGGCATATAGCTGATTAACAATGTTATGATAGTTTCAGAGGCACAGCAGAGCGACTCAACTATACATGTACATGTATCCATTCTCCCCCAAACTCCACTACCCAGGCGGCCACATAACCTTGAGCTGAGTTCCCTGTGCTATACAGCAAGACCTTGTTGGCTGTGGTGTGTACATGTCCATCCCCAACTCCCTCAAGCAGAGTTTTAACAGAAAAAAGAGAGAAATTGATCAGAAATGTCTAATGGGAATGTGAAAGGGAAAAGTTTGCAAGGCAAAAATAAAATGAGGCTTATTTTTAGAAGAGCAAACATTTATAGAGAACCAAGGAGCCTCAAATTTCAAAGATCAACAAAACCGAGTAGTGGAAAAACCTTTACGAAAGAAACCAGAAAGGCATAAGAGAAAAATCCGAATACTTTAATCATTTAAATGATAAGGGAAATAATAAGGCGAAAGGAGCAAAAACAAAAAATCATTTGTGTTATGAGGCAGGTGAAGTTATAGATGAAGAAAAAGGGCAAAAACTGTTCAATCGTCTAAATTTCAGGACTCTTTGCATCTTACTCTACTAAAAGTAAAAGAATAATGAAGGGAAAAGATGAAAAACACCACAAAGCCATCCATTTTGAGTCACTCCAAGTCATTAAAGCAGGGGAAAACCAACCACTGCAGGAAGGAATGGGAACCTGATGAAAGTTGGGAGGAGGATGGGAAAATAAAAGTAGAGAGATGTCAAAATCATGAGTTTACTTTTCCTGGGGGTGTGACACTCCCTCAACTGGAAAGTCAAGTTCCACTCAAGCTAAGGGAGCAGCTAGGAGCTGACTTCATGAAAGCCTTCCTCTCCTCTGGGGCAATTTGTGCCTTTCATGATTTAACTCAGACTACCACATCATGACCTAGTTGAAAACTGGGTCAGACCATTTTTTCCTTCAACGGAAGCCTAAAAACCACCCTTCTTTAAACAAATTCATATTTTGAACTGTATTTTATGTTCAGTTTCTTTTCATCTTTTTGGAGATGTTAACAAAGGTTGCTTGAGCCAGTTGAAGACATGGTCTCTAAATGTATAAAGAACTGAAAAGAAATATGGGATTTTACAAGATAGTAGGATACTTACTCACAGCCCCTCCTTGGATAGCCCTGGGTATTAATTTATGTTACACTTAACTCATCTTTTGGTCCCAAATTTTCTGAGCAATTACAGAGGTCTATTAATTCCATTTTGGCTCAGAGATTTATATGAGGTGCTGAAGGAAGACAGTGTGGAAGAAGTTGAAAAGTGCAGAGTGAGTCATAAACGAAGCTGCAGAAATAGGTTAGGGGCAGGGATTCCTAGGCAACATAAATATGCTTGAGAGGATTATAAAAAGAGTGGTACTGTGTACAGATTAGCATTTGGATGCAGATCAAAAAGGAGCTAGAGTGGCTGCAAAGTGATGTGGAAGAAATTTTCCTGAAGGTAGAGCTAGTAATATGCTGTTCATCAGTGAGCAGACTTTCATCCTGGCCTGAACTGTAAATGCCCCTTTGAGAATGCTTGTCTATGCTCTTTTCCCTATCTGGCTGGTTGGAATGGATATGATCCCCAAGGAAGTTTGCCAGATAAAATAGAGGATACCCAGTTAATTTTGAATTTCAGATAAGCAACATACTTCTTTAGCATTATTATGTCTTATGCAAAATTTGAAGCATATTGATACTAAAAGTATTACGTGCCATTTATCTGATATTCAAAATTACCTGGAGAATTCCATTGAGTGTATAGTCTACGGGGTTCAAAATCAGACACGACTGAGCAACTTTCGCTTTCTTTCATAGGCTAAATCTGACAATTGTATCATCAAGGAAGTCTAGGAAGCCAAAAGTAGTAGGAGATATAGTCAAAAGATGTATTTCCATTTGCATGGAATACTTTTTCCATCCCCTGACTTTCAGTCTGTATGTGTCTCTAGGTCTGAAGTACATCTTTTGTAGACAGTATATAAATGGGTCTTGGTTTTGTATCCATTCAGACAGTCTGTGTCTTTGGGATGGAGTATTTAATCCATTTACATTTAAGGTAATTATCAATATATACATATTCCTACTACCATTTTCTTAACTGTTCTGGGTTTGTTTTTGTAGGTCTTTTTCTTCTCATTTGTTTTCTTTCTAGAGAAGTTCCTTGATTAAAATAGTATGCTTTATTTATATTATGTGACTTTTACCATAACAAAAAATGCTTTTGAACATTTAAGAAATAAATATAGAGTTCCGGGGGTTGGGGGGTGGTGGGGAAAGCTGGAAAGAATCTGGGTCTCTGAATCAAAGGCTGTGTGATGAATACGCAGGAGGACTGCCTAGATTTTAGGACTTCCAACCTCCAGAACTATAAGAGAAAAAAATCATGTTTTAAGCCAGGAAGGTTGTAGTAATTTGTTACAATGACCATAGTGAGAAAACACATGATCTAATACTCTGGAATTACTGAACCTCTTTTCATCTCTTTTATTTCTTTTTCTCTTTCTTTGTGTATTCCAGATACACAAAGAATGCCAGAGCTGAAAAGGACATTGGAGATAATAAAAAAACAATTTGCTTGTTTTCAGAGGAAGAAACTGAGGACGAAATCACCATTTAATTCACTTGCAGAGTAACTCTCAGCAATTTTTCCCCTCCATGCTACCTATGTAGTCTCTTGTATTTCACTTCCTTTTTCTCCCCCTCATCTAATTATCTCCTCTTCCCAATTTCTTCTAGTCTTTCTATTTTCATCCTCTTTCCTTTTCTCCTTCAGTTATCCAAGCTCCATCCATCCACCAACATTCTTTTCCCTGCTTTGTTCATTATTTCAGAGAAGCATTTTTTCAAATTCATGAATCCCTGCTTCCTCCCAGTAGTCATTTTGATGTGTTACTAATTATAGATCCATTTGAGCAAAGAAACTTCCTTTTTAAAAATGCAGTATCTTAAGGGGTGGACAGAATGAATTGTGAGATTGGGGTTGGCATATATACACTATTGATACTGTATATAAAAATAGATAACTAATGAGAGTCTACTGTAAAGCACAGGGAACTCTGCTCAATACTCTGTGGTTACTAAATAGGAAGGAAATCCAAAAAAGAGAGAACATATGTAAACATGTAGCTTATCCCCTTTGCTGTACAGCAGAAAGTAATACACTGTAAAGCAACTATACGCAAATAAAAATTTATTAAGAATGTATATCTTAGCCTAGTTTCCATATGCAAGAACCATCTGTGGCACTTTTTAAGATGCAATTCTTTTGGAGAAACTCGTGCGTGTATGCATATATTCATATATTGCTTAATATATGTATAATATACATTGTCCATTTGCATACTGTTTAAATATAGAGTCCATGACTTAACAATGGCTTGACTTGAGATTTTTTTGACTTTACGATGGTGTGATATACACTTATTAGAGACTGTACTTCAAAGTGAATTTTGCTTTTTTCCTGGGCTAGTGCAGTTTGTGGTACAACCCTCTCTTATGATGTTTGGCAGAAGCAGTGACCTCAGCTCCCCATCAACCACACAGTCATGAGGGGAAACAACCAACAGACTTACAGCCTCTCTGGATCCAGACTACCAATCTGCTTTTCCCTTTCAGTGTGGGTTCCATAAACTACACGAGATAGTCAATACTTTTTTATAAAACGGGCTTTGTGTTGGACAGTTTTGCCCAGTTGTAGGCTACTGTCAGTGTTTTGAGCTTGTTTAAGATGGGCAAGGCTAAGCTATGATGTTCAGTAGGTTAGGTGTATTAATAAAAGCATTTGGACTTCTGTTATTTTAACTTTCCATAGGTTTATGGGACATAACTCCCTCATAAGTTGAGGACAATTTGTACTTTGAAAAGCATTTTCCATAGGCTGCCTTTTTTCCAGACTCTGGAGTTTCAGAGATCAATTTTTAAAAAATTTTATTGGAGCATAACTGATTTGTAATGTGTTAGTTTCAGATGGACAGCAAAGTGAATCAGTTATACATATATACATGCTTGGTCGCTCATTCATGCCCGATTTTTTGCAGCCTGTCAGACTCCTCTGTCCATGAGATTTCCCAGGGAAGAATACTGGAGTAGGTTGCCATTTCCTTCTCCAGGAGATCTTCCTGACCCAGGGATCAAACTCATGTCTCTTGTATCTCCTGCATTGGCAGGCAGGTTCTTTACCACTAGTGCCACTTGGGAAGCCCATACTTACACAGATACTGACTTTTTTTAAAAAGTCTCCGATAGAGATCTTTATAGAATATTGAGCAGAGTTCCCTGTGGTACACAGTAGTTGCTTATTAGCTATCTATTTACATGTAGCCACATATATATGTCAGCTCCAATCTTTCGATTTATCCCTCACGTAGGTCAGTTTTAAAAAAGAAATGAGGCATTGACAATGAAGGGAGGTTGATGAACAGAGTTACCAATCCTTTATTTTTCAAGGCAAAGTCATCAAAAACAAATGGATGAACAAATACACCATAATTTTATTGAAGGAAGGATGTTTCCACACCATAAGTATGGGAAGAACAATTTCAGAATACTGGAAATCCATCTTAAGAAACATAGGAAGTAAAGTTATCTTGATATCTAAGATTTTTTAAAAAGAATATATTAAATAATTTGTATAGATAAAAATAAATAGCAACACAGTTTTTATTACTTTATTTGAGTGCACTTTGTTTTATATAAGCTTGTCAATTTGCACATCTATTTTTGGTGTGGTGTGACATGAAGTGACAATATCCTATTTCTTCCTGGATTTCATCTTTATCAGTTATTGTTGAAAATCTGTTCTCACATGCATATATTGACAGAAATTGATGCAACTTTCTTAGGCTATTTTACTCAATCTAAAGTATTCAGGAAAATTATAAAGAAGGGACTTCATGGCTCCAGTCATTTCTCCTGGCTTTCTCATTTTCAGTGACAGAAGCTGCTCTAGTTGGTGATTTTTCTGATTGAGAAGGAAAGAGCCAGAGGTTGCAGAGCTCCCTGCCTTCCTGGTAGCACTTCCCCCAGGGCTGGTTCCCCTTGAGGGGAGCTGAGTTTGAGCACCTGGGACCAGATGAGAGGAGTCTGGACTGGGAAAAACATCATCCCTGACAGATACTGTATCTCAGACTACTTTTGGAGGAGCAAACTTTTCATCATCACCTTTGGAACAGTGATGAAAATTTACTGGCCAGTGGTTTCCCAAAGCACATTGGAATCACCCACATAGCTTTAGAAATGTAGAGGTGCTTGGTCTCACTTCAGAACTGTGAGATCAGAGTCCCTTGGACATCAAGGAGGTCCAACCAGTCCATCCTAAAGGAAGTCATCCCTGAGTATTCACTGCAAGGACTGATGCTGAAGCCGAAATGCCAATACTTTGGCCACCTGATGCCAAGAGTCGACTTAATGGAAAAGACCCTGATAGTGGGAAAGATTGAGGGCAGGAAGAGAAGGGGACAACAGAGGATGAGATGGTTGGATGGCATAGCCAACTCAATGGGCATGAATTTGAGCAAACTCCAGGAGATAATGGCAACCCACTCCAGTACTCTTGCCTGGAAAATCCCATGGACAGAGAAGCCTGGTGGGCTGCTGTCTATGGGGTTGCACAGAGTTGGACACAACTGAAGCAACTTAGCAGCAGCAGCAGCAGCCAGGAGATAGTGAAGGACAAGGGAGCCTGGTGTGCTGCAGTCCATGGATAGCAAAGAATCAGACACTATTTAGTGACTGAACAACAATAACAATATGCATGTATCCACACAAGTGATCTTAAGGCAGAGCTATCAGGAAGAAAGGACTGGACAGTGGGATTTCAAGGTGGTCTTAAAGGACACTTACAGCCAGCTTCCACTGGGCTCCTTGTAGAAGATGCATTTGATTTGCTGGATCCAGTCTCAAGGGCTGAACTGGTAGTGGAAGCCAGCTGAGAATTTATCCTATTAGAAGAAAGTTCTCCCTAACTGCCCTGAGAAATGTTTATTATTAGAAAGAACCAAGATAAGCTGAACAATGGCCAAGGGTGGGGGCAGGGAGCGGTGGTTAGTATCTGTAAAGATCTTTCCAATTGACCTTCTGTGATTCTGTGATGATTCCCATCTTCATCCAGTGATTGAACAGGGCTTATTGTCCTTGTACTAGGCACAAGGAATACAGTGATAAACACAGACTTGACAAGCAGAGAGGAAAGAAAAACAAACAGCTTCATTCCTACACTTATGATCACTTGCTCTAAAAACCTGAATCGGAATTCAGATTACTTAGCAGTGTGTTTGTATCTTATTTTAGACTTACCATTTATTATATTTTATATTTTAGACATTCTCTCTTGGTTTGTTCATATGCCCTATATTTTCCTCTTCCTTGTCTATTTTTAATGCTTCTTTTCCTCCCCCATAACCACCTGTCTTTTTCTCTCTTTTATCCCTTATTTTCCCTTTTACTTCTTCCTGTCCTCATTAATAAATTGGAATTAGTACATTTATTAAACAATATCTAAGTACTATACATATAGAGATATATACCTAAATGTCAATTCATCGTTTTACCATTCCTGGTTATGTCAGAAGCATCAAATGAATATAGTCTGGGAAAAAAAAAAGTTGACATGCAACTCTCTTTAGGCTCCTGAAATACTTTAATAAAAGAGAAAATAAATTTCTTCTCTCCTCCAAACCCGTTCTCAAAGGTGAACTTCCGCCCCTCACCTTGGGTCTGGAAAGTACTGAACAGTTTATAACAGAAAATTCATCACATGTTGCATATCTTGTTACTGGATAGTGAATAGCTTTCTTGTTCTGCTCTGGATTATCAGAGACCAGATATTGACAGAACAATAGCCTCAGCAAGACAAGCAGCCCTGAGAGGTAACTTCACCTTGTTGTTCAAAAGTGGTGCTTTCCACTGTGAAGAAACATAGGCAGAATTTTTATTCTTTTCACCTCTGCAGGTTCAAGCCACTGGTGAATTCTGAGAACAAGCAATTCAAACAGTTCTGCTTTAGCATGAAAGTCAAGAGCATGTAACAACATATTTTAGGAACTTTAACTTGGAAAGTACTAAAATTAAAAAAAAAAACACTCTAGGCAATTGCTAAGTATTAAATGACACTTCCTGTTCCATGAGAGAACTAAGACGTTACAGGAATCAGGGCACTGGGGTTGGGGGTTGCACAAAAGTACAGTTCTACCATCTGAAAACTACGTAACTACGAGTGATGTGGTCCAACGTTTTAATGCGATATTGGTCCTACATCCTAATGGGGGTTTTTGTCCAGATAAGCTTCTACTTCTAAAAAGAAATCAGATCCTAGCTGGAGAGATATTTCCCCTGGTGTTATGTCCAGTTAGATAATATCATAATTGCTTTTCCTTCCTGCAATATTGCACATTTTTCACTTGTTGTATCTGGGGAAAAGATATGACCAGTTGCCAAACTGGCAAACAGATCTGTCAATTGTTAGGAGATGAGGAATCAGCCTTTGGTGATGTGTGCCAGGTACTATACTAGGTGGTTTACACGCACGATCTCTCTCATTTCTCATGGTAATTTTCCCAGGGAGGGGTTATCATTATACCCATGGGATGTTGAGAAGGTCAGGAGATTGCCGACATTCTCATAGCATTTGGTAGCAGAGAAGGGATTCAAACTCCCATCTTTCTGACACTAACTTCTCTGAAATTTCTATTGTAGCTGAGAACATAGCCCAGACCTGAGTTTAAGCACTTCTTCCCCCATTTTCTTTTTTTTAACAGAGGGCTCAAGTGGCAAGATCACGTGGGAAACCTGAGCTAGAAGGATGTCTGGGAAGTGTAGTCATGGGTGTCTCAGCCCTCAGCTTGCAACAAAGCCTGATACAATCAACACAAGGGGCTTGGAAAGCACTTGCTAGAATCAATGTCCGGTCTTGCCAGCAACGACACCTTTGACTACTGGACACCCAAGAATTTCCTTCTTCCCTCAGAAACTCTCAAATCATAACAACAGCAACAAACAAAGCACCCATTATTGCAATTAAACCTTCGCTCATGCCAATAAGAATACAATTTCCCACCCAAAACAGAGACCCCAAATGTCTTCAGTTGCAGCACTCCCCTCTGGGCATCGACATTTCCCCCTTGTTTAATCACAGTCTTGATTGTTATACTATAACATGTGGAGAAAATTAAGCCCTATGTAAAGTAGGAGAGAAAAAGGAGAGAAAAAGTAAAAATACAACTTAAAATGGAGAGAAGGAATATGTTAAGCACAACAGTGTTCATTTCTGCACCACTTTTTTGTTTGCTTCTTGTATCTTTGTTACTCCACCACCCATTCTGTGTTGGCTTTGTCTTCAGCCAGCCCATCATCAGGTTAGAATTCTTTGTTCAGAGTGTAACCCAAACCTTCACTCCTAAAGGGTTTGAATCTTAGGAAGGACCTTATTACATTGGTTCTCACAGTCTTCCATTGATTTTTATCACTTGACAGGGCATGAAATGGGGTCCCTGCAGAATTTCTTGGTTTCAGGAATATTTTTCCATTGTTTTCATAATTTAACAGGAATTTTGTTTCCCCTTGATAACCAACCTACTCTCCCCAGTGAATGTGGCCACCTTCTTTTCCTACTAGTTTATCCAGGGACACAGGGGCCTGAAATGGCCAAAGGGCAGCTCTTAGCTCCGGGAATATGGTTGTGTCTAACTTAATAATTTTGTTCCCAGAACTCAGACTTCTAAGCTAGCAAAACCACACCCTTGTAAAGTGTAATAATCAGACTTTTGCAGGTGAATTATTAGGTGGAATACTGAGAGATGCTGCTCTAATTTCCCATCCTTTGTATGCCAGAACAATGGATTCTATGGGATAGTCAGCACCCTTTATGGTTGCTGGTTCAGGACAGACAACCAAATCAGGAACAAATCCCTCAAGCTAACCAAGCATTGCTTCCCCAGGCCCTGGAACTAAGTCCTCTGTCGGCCAGTTGATTCCAGGTGGTGAGGCTGGTGTAAGAGCAGGGAGTACTCTGGCTACTTTAATTCTTGAGCAGGTACATGGTGCTGTGCTCAGTAGCAACACTGTTTGGATATCACTACGATACATGGTTTAGTCTGTTCATGCTGCTATAACAAAATACCACTGACTGGGCAGCTTATAATCAACAGAAATTTATGTCTTACAGAGCTAGAGCCTGGAAGTCCGAGACTAGGCACCAGCATAGTTGAATGAGGGCCCTCTTCCAGCTTATAGCTATGTCCTCATGTTGGAGAAAGTTTGAAGGCAGGAGAAGGGGATGACAGAGGATAAGATGGTTGAATGGCCTCACCAACTCAAAGGACATGAGTTTGAGCAAACTTCATGAGACAGTGGACAAGGAAGTCTGGCATGCTGCAGTCCATGGGGTCACAAAGAGTTGGACAAAACTGAGCATCTGAACAACAATGACACATGGAAGAAGGGGCTTGGGAACTCTCTATTTTTTATTTTTATTTAGTTTTTAAATTTTAATTGGAGGATAATTCTTTATAATGCTGTGTTAGTTTCTGCTGTACAACAATGTGAAACAGCTATACATATATCTCCTCCCTCTTGAGCCTTCCTCCCACCCCCATCCCACCCTTCTCTGACTTCTTCGTAAAGAGAATTAATCTCATTCATAAGGGCTCACTCTCATGATCTAATCACCTCCCAAAGTTCCCACTGTTTAATATCACACCTGGCATTAAGATTTCAACATATACATTTTGAAGGGGACACACATAATCAGACAATACAGAAATGCATGAGGCAGGTTGTCCAGCAGGAGGGAGCATGGTTGGGTAGAGAGGGAAAATTCTTATCCAGCATCAGCATTTTTTCCACTGAGGGCAACTTTCTGTCCTGTCCATCCTACCAGTAAGGAAAAACAGAACTGAGTGAGCCGAGCTGTCAGCTCTGCCAGAGTGGCCAGGTAAGAATTTCAGGAACAAAATACTTATTAGCTGATTAAGTATGAGAAAAAAGAGAATGGAAAGTCTGGGAAGTCTTTGAAGAGGAGCTGGTTTGGGGAAATGATGCCATGACGTAAATTGAGTTGGAAACGATGGCAACGTGGAAGTGAAATACCAGAAAGAGAGAAATAGATCAGAAAGGCAGCAGGAAGCCAAAGAAATTTTGAGAAGGAAGTGCCAGTGAGGTCAGAGAAAGAGAAGGGTGGAAAGATGTGGAAACTCACCTATGCCAGATCAGCTGAGAGTCAGCTACATTTTCCCAGCATTACCCACCTATTAGTGAGGTTCTGAGATGCTGGGGAGGGGATGTAAGGCCTGAGAAAAAAGGACAACAGTGAAACAGAGCAGCACGCTACGGTCCTTGCCCACCATGTCCTCTGTCTGCATTTTGTCTGTGGAATTTAGCCAAAGAATAAGTTTAATCAGAGTACTGAGAAAATGCAGGAACAAAAGAAAACAGTCCAGGGAGACCAAATAATAATTATGTAGTTATTAAGCAAAGTCAAGTACTTTTAGTTCTTCACCAAGGGCTATAGACAATCAATCAGTTCAGTTCTGTTCAGTTGCTCAGTCCTGTCTGACTCTTTGCGACCCCACGGACTGCAGCACACCAGGCTTCCCTGTCCATCACCAACTCCTGGAGCTTGCTCAAACTCACATCTATCTAATTGGTGATGCCTTCCAACCATCTCATCCTCTGTCATCCCCTTCTCTTTCTGCCTTCAATCTTTCCCAGCATCAGAGCCTTTTCCAATGAGTCTGTTCTTCGCATGAGGTGGCCAAAGTTTTGGAGTTTCAGCTTCAGCGTCGGCCCTTCCAATGAATATTCAGGACTGATTTCATTTAGGATAGACTGGTTGGTTCTCCTTGCTGTCCAAAGGACTCTCAAGAGTCTTCTCCAACATTACAATTCAAAAGCATCAATTCTTTGGTGCTCAGCTTTCTTTATAGTTCAATTCTCACATCCATATATGACTACTGGAAAAACCATAGCTTTGACTAGCAAACCTTTGTTGGCAAAGTAATGTCTCTGCTTTTTAACATGCTGTCTAGGTTGGTCATAGCTTTTCTTCTGAGGAGCAAGCATCTTTTAATTTCATGGCTGTAGTCACCATCTGCATTGACTTTGAAGCCGAAGAAAATAAAGTCATCCATTGGGACTGAATTCCATGATCTTAGGTTTTTGAATGTTGAGTTTTAAGCCAGCTTTTTCACTCTCCTCTTTCACTTTCATCAAGAGGCTCTTTAGTTCTTCTTCACTTTCTGCCATAAGAGATATGGCTCAGAATAAGGATATAGACAGTATTCTGAGCCATATCCTGTGAGCCATTTTATAGATACTGAAACCCCCCGCCAGGTGGAAGAAGTTAACTACATGATGACCGGACTGTAGCCAAGACATAAGCTGTCACAATTCTGAGAACTGGCCTCAAGAAATGGGAACAAACCAACCCTGGGATTGAAGATTGAAGTGAAGTGAAGTCGCTCAGTCGTGTCTGACTCTTTGCGACCCCATGGACTGTAGTAGCCTACTACGCTCCTCCGTCCATGGGATTTTCCAGGCAAGAGTACTGGAGTGGGATGCCACTGCCTTCTCCAGAGGATCTTCCTGACCCAAGGATCGAACCCAGGTCTCCCGCACTGTAGGCAGACACTTTACCATCTGAGCCAAAGATTAACTGTACCTAAAACAATCAAGATGACTCTGGGCAGAATACTGACAGCCAGTTTTAAGATGATGGTCAGAACTGACTATGCTGTGTCTGCATGTAGCCTCCCCCCTCAGCCTATAAAAACTCTTGCCCACTGATTGTCAGCCTTCAGACAGACATCTGCCCTCCATCCTGGTTGCTAGCATCCAAAATGAAGCAAACTTTCCTTTCTATCAAACTGGCCTCTTGGGTGGCTTTTGAGCCATGAACAGCTGAACCCCACTTTAAGTTATAATAGAAATGAGAGCAATAACTCTTTGCAACCCCGTGAACTGTAGCCCACCAGGCTCCTCCGCCCATGGGATTCTCTAGGAAGAATACTGGAGTGGGTTGCCATTTCCTTCTCCAGGGGATCTTCCCGACCCAGGGATCGAACCCTGGTTTCCTGCATTGCAGGCAAATGCTTTAACCTCTGAGCCACCAGGGAAGCCCAGAATAGCACCATAGAGTTTCAAAGTTTTTATTTTGAAAAGTATTTTTGTATATACTCCGATGGAAAACAAAACAACATAAGAGAAGATGGATTCTCTTCCTGTTTTAAAATATTGAGTGAGTGAGTGAAGTCACTCAGTCGTGTCCGACTCTTTGCGACCCCATGGACTGTAGCCTATTGGGCTCCTGCCTCCATGGGATTCTCCAGGCAAGAGTACTGGAGTGGGTTGCCATTTATTACTTTTTATCAACGATGCATTTACTTCAGTAGGTACAGGTAAAGCCAGAAATCCTGGCTGAGAGATAGGCAAGCCATCATGGTCTTGCAGTTTTTTAAGATATGATACAGCGAGCCCTGCAGGGACCATAGCTCTTGCATTGGCACAGACTCAGCTCAGGAAAGTAGTGTTATGAGCAGTTCTTCATTTGTGGTGAATGTGTTACTACATTCTTGAAAAAAGAGAGAGACAGACAGACAGGAGAAAATAGAAATTTAGGACTNTATGATACAGCAAGCCCTGCAGGGACCATAGCTCTTGCATTGGCACAGACTCAGCTCAGGAAAGTAGTGTTATGAGCAGTTCTTCATTTGTGGTGAATGTGTTACTACATTCTTGAAAAAAGAGAGAGACAGACAGACAGGAGAAAATAGAAATTTAGGACTTTTTAAAAATTAAAATTTTAGACTAAAAGGCAAGCAAAAAAGTTGGTTAAGTAAAAGGACTATTTAAAAAGGCCATAAACAGAGAGAAAGAAGCTCAAACTATCTTATCATCTTAGAACCTCAGTTTCTTATCTGTAAAATGGGGATCGTTTCCATCATGGAGGTTTTGTGAAGATTAAATCAAGTAATAATTTGTGCATTGCACTTAACCCAGTGCCTGGCACAAAGTAGGCGCTCAGTAAATGTTAGCTATTATTGCTGCCATTGCTAGCATATTGCTTCTCATTAACATTGCATAGCATTATCTCACGTGTTTTGATTTCTTATAGTTATGCATCTATGGGGCTTCCCAGGTGGCCCAGTGATAAAGAATTCACCTGCCAATACAGAATCGATTGCTGGGTTGGGAGTGGGAAGACCCCGTGGAGAATGAAATGGCAACCCACTCCAGTATTCTTGCCTGGAATGTTCCATGGGTAGAGGAGCCTGGCATACTACAGTCCATGGGATTGCAAAGAGTCAGACACAACTGAGCACATAAACATGCCACCTGTATTTATCATTATTATTTTATTATACATTCAAAAATTGATCTTTTTTTGTCACTCTCAAATATATTAAGTGAAAATTAAGAATACAGCAGAAACTTATTAGGAAAGTTAAGCGCAATAGAAAACAACAACAAACGTCTGCACCAATTTTGAATATTCTTTCAAAACAAGAACACTTTCAAATTATAAAGTCTCAACAAATAAATAAAAAATTATAAAAAGATAAGAGAAATAATAATCTGTCTTCCGAACTGTTCTGGTAAATCTAGAGAATGACTTTTAAAGATAGTTTTCGAGAAGGCAGAAGAAAGTGCGTTCTTGGCACACAGCTTACACTTTTTTGTTAACTCTGGCTCTGAACTTGGAAAGGAAACAAGTGTTACTGCTCATTTATACCATATGTACACTGCTGCCCCCTGCCGCCAATGGCTTGCTTAACAGCTAAGTAACAAGATCATTAAAAAAAAAAATCCCTCAAAGAGAGATTTTATTCTGAACAGATGGTTGAATATATTGTGCATGTATGTATTACAGGGCGCGGTAATTCAGTTATAGAGACAGATAACTGTATCACGGTAAGGTTTAAAGAGAAAAAAATTAGGTGCCTACAAATTGAATGGTGTACACACTGCAATGCATATATTTACACCATTTAGGCAGAAGGAGAAGAGGGTGACAGAGGATGAGATGTTTGCATGGCATCACCGATTCAATGGCACAAACCTGGACAAACTCCAGGAGATGGTGAGGGACGTGCTGCAGTCCATGGGGTCACAAAGCGTCAGACACAACTTGGCGACTGAACAGCGACAACAATCTCTACAAGAATCCCACGGGTGGGTACTATTAATATTATCATCCCTCCTGTAAGTAAAGGAAACTGAAGTTTGAAAACGCACTCAGATAGTAAGTGGCAGAACTGCCATTCAGCCTTCAACTCCTCTGACTCCTCTTTGAACCTTTTCTAAATCGAATCTCCTTGAAGAGAATATTAGACCAAACATGTTCATCGAAAGGTGACCCTTGGCAAGTCTAACCAAACGGCATGGTGTGCTATTTCCCCCCACTTTCTTTTACATTGAAAAGGAGCTTGCAAGCAAATGCACTTCAGCAGACTACACACCAAGTAGGGAGGTTTAAAGGAGTCAAGGCTATGAGCCTTGGGCAGGTTGTAAGTATCAGCCATCCTCTCCGTACAGGTGGAGGGCTGCCCTGGCTGATGGGTTCTGCAGGCAGCCTGGGCAGCCTATGAAGACCTGGCAGGGAGGATGAGCTGGGGGTAAACTCGTCCATGCTTCTCTTGGGTCAGCCAGCTGTGGGAGTGTTTCCTTGAGCCTGGCCCTGGAAGTCCAGGAGGAGTGAAGAGATACCTTGGTAATCCTCTAACCCATAGGTGACATCTATTTTTTAAAAAATATTTATTGATTTTATTTTTGGCCAAGGTGAGTCTTCATTGTTGTACATGGGGATTTTCTAGTTGTGGTGAGCAGGGGCTACTCTCTAGTTGCAATGCGAGGGCTTCTCATTCCAGTGGCTTCTCTAGTCGCAGAGTACAGACTCTAGGTTCACAGGCTTCTGTAGCTGCAGCATGTGGGCTCAGTAATTGTGGCGCCTGGGTTTAGCTGCTCCATGGCATATGGGATATTCCCATACCAGGGATCAAACCCATGTCCCCTGAATTGTAAGGTGGATTCTTAACCATTGGACCACTAGGGAAGCTGTGACATATTTTTATTTATAATTTGCCCAAAGGCATGACTTTGGCTGGTGGTGGCACTAAAAAAAAAGCCCTGATGGATGTGTTTACCTGCTTGCTCATTATTCAGAAGACAAAGAGGGACATTTTTCTCAGGCAGGCAGAGGGCATTGGCAAACTGATCTTAAACCAATCCCATCCCCAGGCCCAGCACCACAATCAAAAGCATATTTAGGAAACAATCCTTTCATCTGGGTAAAGAAAGAAAGAAAAATGGAGAGTTTATTATGGTGAGTGGCAGGAGGATAGGGGAGAGCATCTTTGGAGTTTGGGGATCCAAGCAGAATGAAGAAAGATACCAGCTTTCTGAGATGATATTGGAATTCAACAAACCTCCCAAAGGAGCTTTCATGAATCAAAGGAATGGATGGAAATCGGGTAGCAAAGGCCTCTCAATGTAAACTGGAGAGAGCCCCCTAGATTTTCCTGGTCAATTTGGTGAGTTTAGATAACTGCATTTGCTGGACTCCCTAGTAAGGCATGGAAATTAACAAAGAGCTAAGGGCTTTCTAGGTGGCACCATGGTAAAGAAGCTGCCTGCCAATGCAGGAGACATAAGAGATATGGGTTTGATCCCTGGGTTGGGAAGATTCCCTGGGGAGGGCATGGCTACCCACTCCAGTATTCTTGCCTGGAGAATCCCAGGGGGAGAGGAGCTTGGTGGGCTACAGTTCATAGGGTCTCAAAGGGTCAGATACTACTGAAGTGACTTAGCGCATGCGCGTGCACACACACACACACACACACACACACACACACAGAGGGCCTCCTAGGTCTCTCTCCTAGAGGAAGCAATTAAGAGGTGTTGTTTAGTGGAGTGTCCAGCTGGGACTGAAAGCAGGACATAGTTACATCTCAGTAATTGACTGCAACAAGGTGGGAGGGAGTACTCTGACAAGCAGGGGGAGGTTTATACATGCGAGTAGGAGCCGGAAGCCAAGGATAACCAAGATTGAGAATTTTAGACCTTTTCTCCATCAATTTGTAAGAAGTGGCTATGTTGTAAGACTCCTCAGGAATTTAGAATACACTCGATTGGAGACTTCTCTGGAGGTCCAATGGTTAAGACTTCACCTTCCAATCCAGGGGGTACAGGTTAGAATCCCTGTTCAGGGAGCTAGGATCCCACAGGTCTCAGGGCCAAAAACCCCAAACATGAAAACCAGAAGCATTATTGCAACAAATTCAATAGAAAGGTTTTAAAAATGGCCCAACATTCCTGTTGGAGGAAGGAAAAAACAACAGTTCTGAGGGTAATGTGGTTTTAAACATGAAATGACCGAGGAATCAGTGGTTTCTCATGAGTTTACTTGAGAGTGGCAGATGCAGCTTTCCAAATGGGGGCTTGAGGCAGGAATTGCCTGGGGGAAATAGATGGGGAAACAGTAGAAACAGTGTCAGACTTTGTTTTTTTGGGCTCCAAAAATCACTGCAGATGGTGACTGCAGCCATGAAATTAAAAGGCGCTTACTCCTTGGAAGGAAAGTTATGACCAACCTAGATAGCATATTCAAAAGCAGAGACATTACTTTGCCGACTAAGGTCCGTCTAGTCAAGGCTATGGTTTTTCCTGTGGTCATGTATGGATGTGAGAGTTGGACTGTGAAGAAGGCTGAGCGCGAAGAATTGATGCTTTTGAACTGTGGTGTTGGAGAAGACTCTTGAGAGTCCCTTGGACTGCAAGGAGATCCAACCAGTCCATTCTGAAGGAGATCAACCCTGGGATTTCTTTGGAAGGAATGATGCTAAAACTGAAGCTCCAGTACTTTGGGCACCTTATGCGAAGAGTTGACTCATTGGAAAAGACCCTGATGCTGGGAAGGATTGGGGGCAGGAGGAGAAAGGGACAACCGAGGATGAGATGGCTGGATGGCATCATGGACTCAATGGACGTGAGTCTGAGTGAACTCCGGGGATTGGTGATGGACAGGGAGGCCTGGTGTACCGCGATTCATGGGGTCGCAAAGAGTCGGACACGACTGCGCGACTGAACTGAACTGAACTGAATAATTCAGAAACTGTGATGTGAAACCCATGCCTACCACTTACTGTTGAAACGAAATAAGCCTGTGCAGAAGGTGATATAGCCTGGTAAGACTTTAGAACATGTGCAGTGGGAGGCTTATCAGGTGGAAGGAATGACAAGAATAAAGTCCCAGAGCATGAATAAGTAAGTCGTGGTATGCTGAAGCTGCATGGAATGAAAGAGAATGATTTACATATGAGTAACCAAGGGTTGGAATGTGACAAACGACTTTCTTAAAGGTCGCTAACGAGAAGGCCGAGGTTGGAACTTCTGTCTTCCAACTAGTGACCCACCGTGGTTCACCTTTCCACATGCATTCTCTTATAAAAACACATGAGCAGCACAAAATCATGGAATCGTGGCATCAAAGGGGAAACCAGCCCTCTCTTATCTAGCCCTGTTCTCAGCCAATTTAGCACTGCATTCTGCAATAATCTTGGAATCTGGGCAAATTGCCTCAACTAGAACACTTCCTGTGATGGGAAATTCTCAGCACTTTTTCAGGCATTACTGGACACGCTGGCACAAAATTCTTTATTTTGAGCTGAACTCTGCCTCCGGGTATCTGGCTTTCTTTATCCTGCCCTGTCTCTGCACATAATCAGCTCCTTCCTCTGCCAATGCATCCTCCACACTCTTGAGCATCAAGAATCAATGGAAGACCTACTATGTACCAGGCATGGAAGGTAGCATCAGGCCCACCCCAGATATCCTTGTTCATGTTCCAAACATTTTCAGGTCCTTTTATAATATCTTGTTGTTCTTTTCTGGACTATCACTAGACTTGATCAGGCATAGAACCCTCTCCATACTTCTAAATTCTCACCAGCCATTTCTTTAAAAAGACAAATCTATTTGGATCTACAGAGAAAGTAGTTATTTCTTAAGAAATGTAAGCTAGTTTTAATATTTATACTAATTGCTCAACCACTCAGTTGTATCTGACTCTTTGCAGTCCTATGGACTGTAACCTGCCAGGCTCCTCTGTCCATGGGATTTTCCAGGCAAGAATTCTGGAGCAGGTTGCCATTTCCTCCTTCTGGGGATCTTCCAGACCCAGAGATTGAACTCCCGTCTCCTGCATCTCCTGCATTGGCAGGTGGATACTTTACCACTGAGCCACCTGTTATAATAATGCAAAATATCATAAGTAGCATACCTATTGTTAAATATCATACAAAAGGCTCCAAATTGAATGTAAGTGATTGCCAGAGTAATTTTTGATCTAGACGATCAGTTTCAGTAGGAACAATATGGACACATTCTTTCCCCAATTTGAAACACACAATCATAGGATAATAAATGCTTATTGTTATCATTACCATCCTTGATAGTTACAGAATGTTTCTGATTGAGCCAGACTCAGTGAGAACAACTCTGTTCTTCAGAACCTGTGATCATTCCTGTCATTCCAATGAGGAAACTTAAGCCATAGGGATTATGGACCATGCCCCAGAGCACACAGCTGGTAGATGGCAGAACAAGGCTTCCAGTCAAGCAGTCCACGCTAAGGAATTACAACTAGCTGCAAAGCTTTGTTAATCAGCCCTGCTGGTATGCCTGCACTTCTCAGTAGTAGCCCATCTGTGAATGTCAGTGTGGTCTCACCTAGAGACGTGCCCCTCTCCATAAATGCAAAATTTCAAACCCATTTGAGGTCTGAGTCTTTCTATGAATGAGTCCCCTGAAGTATTTTTTTTTTTTTTTCAGAATTAGATCCTTTTGTAATTGGAAGATGCCTGGAACTCACAGGTCCTCAATACACACTGACTGAATGATAAACTTAGCAGACCTCGGCCCCAGCAGTTTTCTGGTCTTAGGAAAGATCAGATGCTTTGATAGTCCTTCAGTGGGATGGAGTCTGGATGGGAAAAAAGTAAAAAGGGATGTGTCATCAGTGTGTCTGTACCCTGATGCACTTCCTTGCTTGGGGGTCTGCTGGGGCAGACCGCTGTTAACAGGCTGCACAGCTGACCTCTACTCTCAGGCTCTGATCTTCTGAAGGGATTGTCTTTCTCTCCAGAAGGGAACTGCACTTCTCTTTTTAACTTACCACTCTCAATGAGGACCAATGATGTAGTTTTTCACTGATGCCATGACTCTCCAAGATAAACGCAGTCAAATGGCAACCACCAAGCCCCACTGTAGTGGGAACCCTTTCTGCCCCATCTGTCCCTCATCAGTGCTGAATCTGGATCCCCCAGACCGTCTCCTGCCTCCCTCCCTTCATCCTTCTCCCCCTCTCCCATCTGTAGGGATTGCCCTGCTCCCCACCTTCCTTCCCAGGGGACTTCTTCTCCAGCCCTCGGTATGATGTCCACCGGTCCCTCTCAGGGACTTGGAGTATCTGAAACCCAAGTATGCAAAGCATTCCCTCTCTTCCCATGTTGTTTCTGGGTCTTATTCACATCTTCTGAGCAACCAGTTTACTGTCCCTGACAACCAAGGAAGATGGTTTAGAATACAAAACAGGCCAGATGGCAGGGGGAGGACGTCCAATTTCGCTCCTGGCCAAGCCAGTGTAACCTACTACACTAGTGCAACGGCTTTCAGACTTCATCATCCATCAGCATCACCAGGAAAGCTAACCCCTAAACACAAACTGCTGGGCCTCACCACTAGGACTTCTGATTCTGTAGGTGGTGTCAGGTAGGGCAAAACATGCATTTCTAACAGGTTCCCAGGTAATGCTGATGCTGCCACTAGTTCAGGGACATACTGTGAGAACTGAATTTCAGGATGGCTTCAATGAGTTGGACTGAAGTGGTTTGTGGGAATAAAATTATTATCATTAATTTTTCAGTTTCTGATAGTTCAAGGCAGCTGTCAGTGTGAAGAAATCCAGAGTTGAATATTACATTTGTATGTATAAATCGATATGTGTGGCGATTGCTGATCTAGAGGGTCAATGGTCAGATCAGCACAGAATGCCATGAATTGATGAAAAGTGCTCTACAACTTTTCATTGTTACTTTTCAGTTGCCAAGTCCTTTGCAACCGCAGGGATGACAACCCTCCAGGTTCTTTTGTCCATGGGGTTCTCCAGGTGAGAATACTGGAGTGTGTTGCCATTTCTGTCTCCAACGATCATCCTGGATCAGGGATCAAACCTGCATCTCCTGCATTGGCAGGCAAATTCTTTACCACCAAGCATCAGGGAAGCTCACAACATTTAGGGAGGCCTCTAAAGCATTGGAGAAGGAAATGCCAACCGTCTCCAGTGTTCTTGCCTGGAAAATCCCAGGGACGATGGAGCCTGGTGGGCTGCCCAATATGGGGTCTCACAGAGTCAGACACGACTGAATGACTTAGCAGCAGCAGCAGCAGCTAAAGCCCTGTTAGAGTCTTACGAGGTTCTCTGCATACTGAGATGAGCACTCATCATCATCACCAGGACAATGTACGGGTTTTATTAATGTAAATTTCTGTACATCATTCACAACCAATGGTTCTGATCTAGAGGTAACCTATAGGATTGACTGGTTTGATGTCCTTGAAGTCCAAGGGACTCTCAAGAGTCTTTGCCAGCACCACAGTTGAAAAGCATCAATTCTTCTGTCGGCAAAGTGATGTCTCTACTTTTTAATACCTTTTCTAGGACTCAGACTTTATTTTTTTGGGCTCCAAAATCACTGCAGATGGTGATTGCAGCCATGAAACTAAAAGACGCTTACTCCTTGGAGAAAAGTTATGACCAACCTAGATAGCATATTCAAAAGCAGAGACCTTACTTTGCCAACAAAGGTCCATCTAGTCAAGGCTATGGTTTTTCCAGTAGTCATGTATGGATGTGAGAGTTGGACTGTGAAGAAAGCTGAGCGCCGAAGAATTGATGCTTTTGAAGTGTGGTGTTGGAGAAGACTCTTGAGAGTCCCTTGGACTGCAAGGAGATCCAACCAGTCCATTCTGAAGGAGATCAACCCTGGGATTTCTTTGGAAGGAATGATGCTAAAGCTGAAGCTCCAGTACTTTGGCCACCTCATGCGAAGAGTTGACTCATTGGAAAAGACTCTGATACTGGGAGAGATTGGGGGCAGGAGGAGAAGGGGACGACCGAGGGTGAGATGGTTGGATGGCATCACCGACTCGATGGACACGAGTTTGAGTGAAGTCCAGGAGTTGGTGATGGACAGGGAGGCCTGAAGTGCTGCAATTCATGGGGTCGCAAAGAGTCGGACACGACTGAGCGACTGAATTGAAGTGAGGACTGTGAGTTAGCGCAGTATGTGGCACAGCGACCCGATCTGTAGGCGATCACGCTGAGGCCATTTTTCTTTTGTGGGGGCAGGGACATGAGGGGCCAGGAATGGGAACCGCGAGCGGGAGTTTTCTCCCACGCTCCGGATTAGAAAGCCAGTGGGTTAAAGCTCATGTGGCCCAGGCTGCAGCAGAGGCCCGTGGTCCCCGGCCGCGCCTCGCCCCTTGTGAGAGCACCCTGACTGAAGACACCAGGGGAGCTCGTCCACCCACCCGTACACCTGCGCCGAGAGGTGCAGATTCAGGCGCAGGCGGCGCGGGCGGGAACGTTCTCCCCACTCTGAACCCCCTGTCCCGCCCCGGGAACCCCCAGGCAGATGCGGGCGGCGGAGGGGGCAGGGTGCGCTCTGCACCCGCGCATCTCCCGGACCTCCCAGCCAATCCCCGGACGCCGGAGCTGCGGGATGAGCCCCAACAGCTAGAGCTCCAGGCTCGGCTTCCCAGGAGCTTGCAGTGGCCCCCGCGCATGCGCGCCGGAGCTGCCCGCTGTTTGGACGTTTCCATGGTGACCAAGTCGGTTGGCTGGTGGTCCCCCAGCGAGAAAATGAAGCTCAAGAGCCTCCTGCTCCGGTATTACCCGCCAGGTACGGGCCGGGCCCTCTCTGCTTTCACGTGAAGGCCTGCACCGGGAGGGTCTGGGGCGGAGGAAGAGTGCTGGGGCCCGAGCGGTGGTGTCCCAAGCGGGTAATCCCTAGGGAAGCCTGGTGCTTCCTAACTTGCGCTCTTCACTGTTTCTGATGTGTACTCGGGTTCGCAAAACCTAAAAAAAAAAAAAAAAGTTTTTTTTTTTTTTTTTTTTCAAAGAAAGTCCTTAAACTTTTAAATGGCTGAGTTGTAATGCTTTCTGGTTACCTAGGAACGAAGGTGAAAGGGAGGGAGAGGGGGCGATTAGTGATGTTGTGGAATATTGATTGTTTTTGAAAGGGAAGACGCTGACAAGGGTCACATTGTTTTTTATTTTAAAGGCAGGCACCAGAATGATCAAGTAAAGGTTTGTTGAGTATGGGAAGAAAAAGGCATACTTAAAAAGCATATTACCTTAGTGACCGAATTCCAGACTGTACATATCAATCCATCGACACGTTTACTGAAGCCCTGCCTGTTGGCTCAGATGGTAAAGAATCTGCCTGCAATGTGGGAGACCTGGGTTCGATCCCTGGGTCGGGAATATTCCCTGGAGGCCTGCAATGTGAGACCTGGGTTCGATCCTGGGTCGGGAACATTCCCTGGAGAAGGGATGGCAACCCACTCCAGTATTCTTGCCTGGGGAATTCCATGGCAGGCTCTTGTAGGTGGGGTGGCAAGGAGTCGGACAGGACTGAATGACTAAGGCTTTCACTTCACTGTGTACAATTTGTGCTCTTGCAACATGGGGCTTTAAAAGGTTCCAGTGAGCTCAGGAACTATGAAATAAACCCAGAGAATGCTAGAATGCTCTAGTTTTAGAGTAGGACATTGCTTCTTGGTCTTTTGGCTAAAATCAAGTGTAGAGTAGAACACTCTCGCCTAGTTCTCTTGACCTTGAGAGGATAAGTGAAATCCACTCATCATACAGATTGACAAGGATAGAAATAGGAGCAGAATTCTTGGCTTCTAATTTGGAACGCACATTGAAACTAAAAATATAAAGTAAAAAGTCCTCAAAACTTGCCACAAGGCAGTAGAAGACAAAATACACATGCTCAATGAAAAATCTGGACGAAAAGTATCTTTAAGATGTCAGATGGGCAGTGATATCACTTTGGACTGGTTTGATTTAGTAAACTTTGGGAGGGGGTGGGACTTGAAGAATTTCGCACTGAATATCTCACTGTTCACAGTAATGCATCCAACTGCTTACTCACAATCTCCATGAAGATGTCTAATAGGCACAGACCTCATGGGTCATTTTCTCCAGTTCCCTCCTAGTCGTGTAGCTCTTTCAGGCTGGGCCCAGTCCATGGATGGCATCACCACCCCATCCACTTTTTCTGGCAGAAACCTCAGCCATCCTTTATTTCTCTCTTGTGATTCACTGACCCTCTCTGCATTCCCGTATCCAGTTCATTAACAAATGCTGCCAGCTCTACTTTCAATGTGTTTTGTGAGTCCATCACATTCTTCTCATTCCCTTGGCACAAGTTCCTTGACCTCACACATCTTCCTGCTTTCCCCTCTATCCCTATCTCCATCTCAGCCACCATTGCTTCTACTTCCTCCATCCCTGGGCTTGTCAACTGGATTCCTGGTTTAACTCCATCCTCGACAGTCTGTATGTCACTAACAGCTAGTGGAATCTGGACTCAGCATCTCCAGTAGTTTTTCATCATGTTCAAAGTAAGATCCATACTCTGTAGGATTTAGCTTACACTCACTACACTTCAGATTTCTTTAAATGCTCTTCCAAGACTTCATGGAGGGAATTTCACTCATCTGTCTCTCTTTCTGGACTCAGACGTCCCTAGACTTTGGCCACTTTCCTTCATTTGGTCTTGGTCTGTGTCACCTACTTAGAGACCTTCCATTATCACTATTCAAAGAAGCACTTCCCCTCATTGATCTTACTCTCAACCATTTTGTTTAATTGTCTTTTATTGTATTTATCAAAGTACATTTATTGTCTGTGCTTTGAATGACTCCCTCTTTCCCATAAAATGTAAGCTCCATGAGAACTGAGATCTCATCTCTTCTTCAGCTGTAAAAGAGACTCTGGCATATAGGAGGCTCTCAGTGTTTACTGGATGAGTTTATTAGTAAATGAATGTGTATGATAAATAAGGTTGATCCAGACATAGAACTTGTGCTTTAAAGTAAATGTTTAAAAACTCAGGAGATCCTCCTTCTGCCTCCCTACATGAGTGCGACTTTGACAGGAAGCTAGTAGCAAGTTTGTAGTAAGGGCAACTCAGTTTTTTTCCCCTCTTAAATTTCCAATTAAAATTAATTAAAAGAATAACTGGATATTAGCATGTGAAAATGTGGAGCTTAAGGATTTGTTTGGTTTTGATTTGTTAAGGTGTCAGTCAGGTGGTGGTAATAACACTTACTTGGCCCATATGTCTACTGACTCCCTTTAGCTAGTCTCTCAAATCTCTCTTGGGAGTGAACCTCCTTGAAAAGAATGTTGTCCCCAGTTTCTCTTCTCCCTTTTGTCTTGAACTCACTCCTATCATGGTTTCACCCTCACTGATCCACTGAAGCTGTTCAGATCCTCAATGACCGCCTCCAGTAATGCTGAATCCACTGGCCACATCTCATCTCAGCCTTTGTCTTTGTTGACCAGGCAGCAGCACCTGATCCACTGGCTCACTCTGCCCCCCTGTGCCTTCCAGGACACACGTTCCATGTGTTCTTCTGCCTCATTGTCACTCCTTGGCCCATCTTGTTAACTTGTCCTCTTCTTTCTGATCTTAGTGTTGGAGTGTCCCTGAGTTCTGTCCTTGGGCTTCTCTCCATCCGTCCATGGTCGTGCTCAGTCATGTCGGACTCTTTGTGACTCTTCAGACTGTAGCCCACCAGGCTCTTCTGTGCACGGAATTTCCCAGGCAAGAATACTGGAGTGGGTGGCATTTCCTCCTCCAGGGGAACCTTCTCAGCCTAGAGATTGAACCCACATCTCCTGTGTCTCCTTCATTGCAGGTAGATTCTTTAGCTGCTGAGCCATCGGGGACTTCTCTAACTCTATTCATTTGCTGGACGGTCTCATCTATTTTCAAGGCTTAAAAATCATCTTGAGTAGGCCTAAGTACCTGCCTGCCTGCCTGGTTCTTCATTCCGATGGCCAACACACATCTCACATGGGGCCTCTGATGGTCTACCTCCTGTCATCAATGGAAGCTCCATTCCTTCACTTACTTCTGCCAAAACCTTAGACTTGTCTTTTTCTCCTTTCTTGCTTACTCCATGTTTGGTCCAGGGACAAACCCTGCCAGTTCACCTTCAACATATACACAGAGTTCAACAACTTTCTTCAGCTGTTGGCCACCATTCTTTTTATTGCTAGAGGCTCTATACTTGCCCTGCTTCTGTGAGGGTGAGTCTGTTAAAGCATAAATATGATTATGCCACCATTCTTCTCCAGCCCTTCAGTGGCTTTCATTTCTTTTAAAGTGAAAGGGCCATGATGCCCAAGACCATATAAGATCCACCTCCTTTGGCCTCTCTGACTTCACTCCCCCTCCAACAGCACTTCTCTGCTTTGTGTTCCTCAGGTGGGCAAGGCATGCCCCCAGTCAAGGTCTCTGCAGTTGCTGGTTTTTTGCTTGGAATAATCTTCCCCTGGATATTGTTACTTTTAGCTTCTTTAGTTTTTCTTTTTAATAAAACATAAGTAAAGCGAATAAAGTGAAGCCCCCTCCTTCTTAGAATTTTCAACATCTCCTCATGGTATTTCAGAACCCCCTTCCTTGCTTTGTCTTTTCTTAGCATTAACTCAATTCAACCAAAATAAATTTTACTTATTTATCTTGCTTAGTCTTCCAGACTAGAATATCAACTTCATGAGGGCAAGGACTTTGCTAATTTCACTTACAATGGTATCTGTAGCTCCTAGAGTAGAACCTCTAAATGAGCCTCTAGGGCTCATTATGGGTGCATAAATGTGTGTGCTCACACATTTGTTAAATAAATGAACAGTTTAAATGAGATGATGTGGGTTAAGCAGAATGTGTAGAATCCACCTTGAAATGTGAGTGGGTCAGACTCTGAATCCAGAATTCTAAAAGCAAGTAAACTCAAGTAAAACTTTAGACTCATGGTTGTGACTATTGCCTTAATGGTTATCTTATAATAAATAAGATCATCTCACTTAGCATGTTAGATACTTAAATTCTGATCTTTGGCAAGCCACTGATATTGTAAGTTTCCAAGGTACTACTGAATAGCAGGTGGGTGTTAAATAACATTATCAAATGGGAAAAGTATGGCTCACCACTGAATCATTTTCATGTTTTCTCTATCCCTTCTGTGTATAAAGCAATTATGTTTCACCTCCTTATCTTTTAATTTCAGTCCTCCTACCCTCTTTTGAATAGCATATAGGTCAGGAGCATTCTTTTGTTGGCATCCACTGAATAATTCCTCTCCCTAGCCTAGATTCCCGAAGACCAAAGGAACGTAGCAGGAATATGGGTAATCAAACTTGGGGCTTTCCCTTTTTACCTTTTATCCTTCAGAATCCCTTTGCTTTGTGAAGAATAGGTATTGAATACATGCTTTTCAGTTGACTCAGTTATGACCGTCTTTGTTGTTTATTTATTGCATGTGGGCCCCTTGTTCTTTGGCAAGAAGAAGGATCTAAATGAGCGTTAACCGAACTGGTCGGTATATTGTGCACTTTAAAGGTTTCTGTTAATTGAATATGAGCTGGGTAAGCAATACTATTTTACCTTTTGAAGCTTTGCCTTTTGGTGCATTGCAGAATTTGGGGAGAGATGAGTGTCCTCTTACCCAAGTGTTTTGGCAATCACACATTACCTGTAGTTCACAGCTAGGAGAAGATCAAGACTATTAAGATACTGTGAGAAACAATCTCTGACGAACAACATGTATTCCTGAAAGCATCTTTATCTATTTTCTGTTTATACTTCTCATTGCACATGTCACAGCCTCTTGCTTGTATTGGAGTTCAGTGAGCATACTGCCTCAATGTCTTGTCACAGTGAAGCAGTCATATCAATTTACATGTTTCAGATTTTACACTTTATTTTCTAGATTCATTTTTACATAAACCCAACTAATTTTTAGTAGTTGGCATACAAATGTTTAACATTTTTCATCGTATTAAAAATAAGATAGTTGTGAATAAGGAAAACAATTTTGCCAATTTGCTTGCTAGATTTTGAAAATGCATCTATTTAGGAAAATGGATTAGCTGTGTGGGCTTTGAAATGCTAGTTCTTTCCAACCTTTCTCTGAGCTATGAATGATTATATTACTTAATGTTACATTATTTATTTACTCAATTATTTATTGAATATTGCATATGTTTTATGTTGAAAATCTTCACAAATGGAAAAAAAAGAAAAAATTGTATCTAAGTAGGTTAACTTTTGGCCTAGGCTGTCATCCTAAGTGTTTTAGAATATATTTGTTTATTTTTTAGGAATTATGTTGGAATATGAAAAAGGTGGACAATTAAAGACCAGATCCATAGACTTGCTTGATCTTGATCCCAGGTAAGGGAGGTATATAATGCAGCATGTATTTCATATCCAAAATTGTTATTGGGAAACTCTGACATAGGATGGTGCGTAGATAAGCTCATAAAACTACAGACAATACATTACTAAAAAAATTGCTCTGGGTGTATTATTTCCTGTTGGTTTCAGTGAATTTTATTTTAGTGTCTTGCTGAATGGGCTTCTGGGGTGGCTCAGTGGTAAATGCAATGTAAATGCAAATGCTTGCACTGTAGGAGACTCAGGAGACGGGGGTTTGATCCCTGGGTTGGGAAGATCCCCTGGAGGAGGGAATAGCAATCCACCCCAGTATTCTTGTCTGGGAAATCCCATGCACAGAGAAGCCTGGCAGACTATAGTCCACGGGATCCCAAAAAGTTGGACATGACTGAAGTGACCAAACACGGCTCTTGCTGAATGGGGAGGGTGTGGGAAAAGGATTATCAGTCTGTCCTTTTCTTCTGCCCAAACCAACCTTATTTAAAAAAATAAACCTTTTGGTTTGAAAATCTGTTTTGATTCATAACATTTGTTGAGAATCTTTCCATAACATTTGTTGAAAATCTTTCCATTATTATCTTTTGAATTCTTATGCAGGTCTAACTCTGTTGACTCCTGAGTTTTTCAAAGTCATTGTTAGGAACCATCTCTGATTCATTTCCATTCCAAATATTCACTCTTATTCTGAAAGACTGTATTGCTTGAGAGCTGGCACATATCTTGGACATTCCCTGGGCCTAACTTATGGCAAGTAATCAATGTTAGTTGAATGAAGGGTCTCCTAGTTCAGCACCTTGCACAAACCTGGAGCTCAGGACATGTTTGTTTATGAAAAGAAGGATGCCTATTAGACAATGCATTTTTAATGCATTTGCTGAGACAGAAGTAGGCGAGTACAAGGTTGTTGGGAGGTGACCCCGGGACAGATCAGAGAATGAGGCAAGGTTGGGCAGAAGGGGAAATGGCCAGGCTCACAGGGCAGAAGTGGCCAGGCTCTTGCGTGGCTCTCTTGCTTAGCCAGGGGCTGAGGGCTGCAAAGAAGAGCAAGCCCTGGGCTCAGACTCTGATGTGAATTCTAAAGGAGCTGCAGCTGGAGATGTGTTTTGCAAAATGACCCTATTCTTGATGTTTTGTGGTATACAGACATTAATATTTGCCTTGAATTAGTATTCTGAACTAGCAAAATTTACTAGAATTGCTGCAGATTATTTGAATGCTGGGGAAACTTGCATCTATTTTTCACATTGGTTCTCTTTCAGGGAGATAATGTTATAGCATTAAGAAATTAATAATCAGGATAGTTTTTGAATGTCTGTTTTAGTGAGGTACTTTCTCTTTCCCCCTAAGTACAGCAAATTGAAACTTTCTGAACCTCAGTTTCTTCATCACCAAAATAGTTATGAAAAGCATTAAATTTTAGAGGGTTGTTATAGGATTAAATGGGAGATCATAGGTAACATGGAAAGTAAAGTAGGATTGGGCAACTTTAATATATATTTGCTAAAAAAAAAAAGAGAGAAACAGAAAAAAAAAAATAAAAGAGCTCTTGTTCAGAAGCAGCACTTGGCCTTCTTAGATGAGCAAATCAGAATCTTTGCACACCTTCCTCGAGCGAAGTCTCAGGTAATGGAAAGACATTGAAGAGAACCCAGGCAGCTTTCATCCATGCCAAGATGCTCTTTATTGATTTTTATGTTTTTTTCCCTGAAAATCTCTTGGTGAACATGATGATGCTGTGACAATTTATAAATCTTGAACTTCATAAAGCAATGCAATCCTTCATGTAGTAAATGTATATGCAATTTCTGACATAGAAAAAAGTAACTTTTTTTTTTGGCAAATTTCAGTACAGATGTCAGTGCATTAGTAGAAGAGATACAGAAAGCAGAACCTCTCATCACGGCTTCACGAAAAAAAAAAAAATAAAAGAGCTCTTGTTCAGAAGCAGCACTTGGCCTTCTTAGATGAGCAAATCAGAATCTTTGCACACCTTCCTCGAGCGAAGTCTCAGGTAATGGAAAGACATTGAAGAGAACCCAGGCAGCTTTCATCCATGCCAAGATGCTCTTTATTGATTTTTATGTTTTTTTCCCTGAAAATCTCTTGGTGAACATGATGATGCTGTTGACAATTTATAAATCTTGAACTTCATAAAGCAATGCAATCCTTCATGTAGTAAATGTATATGCAATTTCTGACACAGAAAAAAGTAACTTTTTTTTTTGGCGAATTTCAGTACAGATGTCAGTGCATTAGTAGAAGAGATACAGAAAGCAGAACCTCTCATCACGGCTTCACGATCAGACCAGGTCAAACTTTTAATACAGAGATTACAAAATAAACTCGGACAACACAGCAACCACAAATTCTATCTTTTTAAGGTAATGCGTGTTTAAAGACAGTAAATAGAAGAACTTCAATGAATTACTTAATTCTACTAATTTAAAATAAAATATAAATCATGTTTTCTTTCAGGTCCTCCACATTTTTGCTAAGACTAAATCTTAAATGTTTGTTGAATGAATGAATAAAATTCAAAAATTGGTTTCTTGACAGGTTCAATAAAGATTTGCATTAGTAACTTTAACTTTTCTTTATGATGATAACTCTAAAGAATAATCATTAAAGTAGCTCTAAGTTATTGAATAATTAAACTTTTTTCCAGTTGGAGTAATATTAAGATGTATTTCATGGTGTATCAACATTTCAAATTTTTTGCTTCCATATGAACTAAACTATATTTCAGTAAATTATTTATTGATATGGATTGTATAATAATTTTAATTCCATAAAGATATGCTTATTTTCATCTATAATCTTGGCAACTAAATTAAAATAAATGTCATTTATTGCTTCAATAACAGCTTTCATTTTTCTTTATGATTTAACAACATTTAATGCTTTATTCTAGAAATGATTTACATTACACTGATTTAATTTTTTATGACTTATATATACTTGTTATTTATATACTCAGCATATTTTGTCTGATGTGAAGTATTCAACAATTTTCTTTATTCCTTCTTTCAACTTACTGAAAGATGGTCATTCTTGTAATGATTCTTTTTCCAGCAGGTGGCACTATTTTACTTCAAATATGAACTCTATAACTTCTATGATCCTGTAATTTACCTTCCAAAGGGAATATTTTGATAGTGAAGGAGGACACTATTAATAGTTACACTCTGGTAGTAGACATAATTAGGAGTGTTCCAGTCTGGCCAGTCATCCTAACTAAAAACAGATGGTCCATTTAAGCATATTCATTCAATAAATATAAAGCATCCACTATGTGCTAGACAGCATAGGGACGGAAATACAAATTCCATGACATATCCCGACTCTAAAGAAGCTTTCAGATTCAAAATCATTGTTAATCTGTATTTGAAGCATCTTTGGTTTATTTCCTATATATACTGTTTATGCATATATACAAACCATGTACAATATGTGAAAGAGAATATGAATTAGTGAAAAGACCCTGGTGCTGGGAAAGATTGAGGGTAGGAGGAGAAGAGGACAACGAAGGACGAGAGGATTGGGTGGCAACACTGACTCAATGGACATCAGTTCAAGCAAACTCTGGGAGCTAGTGAAGCATAGGGACGCCCGGCGTGCTATAGTCCATGGGGTCGCAAAGAGTCAGACACAACTGAGCAACTTAACAACAGCAGCTATTTGTATCTCATAGCTATAATCTATCTAAAAGCAAATTGATAGAAAACATAGATTTGATCATGCTTCTGTAAGTATTTGTAACCTCTAGATATTATTGGTCTTGATAACAGAAAGTCCTATGTGTTTTCCTTCTTTGTTCAAATATTGGATACTATCCATTTATTATATATAATTAAGATGCATTTGAATGTCTTAATTGGTTGGAAGTTAAAATGAATGAGCTGAATAATTTTGTTCGAGTTTGAAATGAATGGTGTTTTCTTTTATTGAAGGTTCTCAGAGCACATATACTGCCACTGACGAACGTTGCACTTAATAAATCAGGCTCATGGTAAGGCCCTCTGTTTATTAAAAAGAAAAAAAATTGTTGGACTTTATTTTCTTAGAGCAGCATTAGGGTCACAGCAAAATTGAGCAGAAGGTGCAGAGATTTCCTACCTATGAATAACTTCTGCCTTGCATCCTCACCCCAGAGCAGCTTCTGTCCCTATCGCCATCTCCCACAGAGACCTACATCTATTGCAACTGTTGAGCTATATTGACACATCATTATCACTGAAAGTTCATGGTACACATTAGGGTTCACTCTTGGTTTTGTACATTCCGTGGGCTGGCGAATGTATAACGACATCCATACAGCGCTATGTTATCACACAGAGCAGTCTCACTGTCCGAAAATCTTCTGTGCACTGCTTATTTATTTCTGTGTGTATGTCTATTTCTATTTTTTTTATTTCTAATTTTTAACAACCAAGGGATACAGATCTTTTTTAAAATAAAAATTGCCTACTCATAATGTAAGGAGGGCATGGCAACCCACTCCAGTATTCTTGCCTGGAGAATCCCCATGGACAGAGGTGCCTGGCGGGCCACAGTCCATGGGGTCGCCAAGAGTGGACATGACTAAGTCACTTTCACTTCCACTTAACTCTTTGTTCTGCATACACAATTTTCATTGTAAAAAGCAAGATAAACGAGGCTGTAGTTTTGCAGGCGAAAACGTGAGGTCTTTATTAACACACTGCTGGTCTCACCTTGTGCTGTATTTCCACTGCTTGTGTTAGCTTTATCACAGGAAGCTATGATCGGACATGCAAGCTCTGGGACACTGCCTCCGGAGGGCTACAGTCCATGTGGTCGCCAAGAGTGGACATGACTAAGTCACTTTCACTTTCACATAACTCTTTGTTCTGCATACACAATTTTCATTGTAAAAAGCAAGATAAACGAGGCTATAGTTTTGCAGGCAAAAACATGAGGTTTTTATTAACACACTGCTGGTCTCACCTTGTGCTGTATTTCCACTGCTTGTGTTAGCTTTATCACGGGAAGCTATGATCGGACATGCAAGCTCTGGGACACTGCCTCTGGAGAGGAGCTTCATACCCTGGAGGGTCACAGGAATGTGGTGTATGCCATAGCGTTCAACAACCCTTATGGGTAAGAAGACATCCCCTCGTCCAGTGATTCCTTATTAACCCACTGGTTCTTTTATTCACCTCTCCCTCCATCTAGTGGGGAAGGAAAAGAGGAAGATGAAGAACCAGAAGTTGCTATAGTGTGTGCATGCTAAGTCACTTCAGTCATGTTCCACTCTATGTGACCCCATAGGACATGCAAGCTCTGGGACACTGCCTCCGGAGAGGAGCTTCATACCCTGGAGGGTCACAGGAATGTGGTGTATGCCATAGCGTTCAACAACCCTTATGGGTAAGAAGACATCCCCTCATCCAGTGATTCCTTATTAACTCACTGGTTCTTTTATTCACCTCTCCCTCCATCTAGTGGGGAAGGAAAAGAGGAAGATGAAGAACCAGAAGTTGCTGAGTGTCTGATGTATGCTATAGTGTGTGCATGCTAAGTCACTTCAGTCATGTTCCACTCTATGTGACCCCATGGAGTGCAGCCAGCCAGGCCCCTCCTTCCATGGGATTCTCCAGGCAGGAATACTGGAGTGGGTTGCCATGCCCTCCTCCAGGGGATCTTCCCAACCCAGGGATCCAACTCATGTCTCTTATGGTTCTTGCATTGGCAAGCGTGTTCTTTACCACTAGCACCCCATGAGAAGCCCAACTCAGCCATAGAAAGAAATGAAATTGGGTCATTTGTAGTGATGTGGATGAATCCAGGTCTTCCCAAGTGGTGCTAGTGGTAAAGAACCCACCTGTCAACGCAGCAGATGGAAAAGGTGCGAGTTCAACCCCTGGGTCAAGAAAATCCCTGAGGATGAGCACGGCAACCCACTCCAGTGTTCTTAATTGGAGAATCCCATGGACAGGGGAGCCTGGTAGGCTATGGTTCATAGGTTTGCAAAGAGTCAGACACGACTGAAGCGAATTAGGATGTTTGCAGGTTTGGATGAACCTAGAGTGTGTCCTACAGAGTAAGGTAAATCAGAAAGAGAAAAAGAAATATTGTATATTAAGGCACATATATGAAATCTAGAAAAATGGTATAAATGAACCTATTTGCAGGGCAGGAATAGAGAATGCAGACACATATGGACACTGCGGGAAGGAGAGGATGGGGTGAATTGGGAGAGTAGCATTGACACACATATATGTATGTGTGTGTATAAAATAGATAGCTAGTGTATAAAATAGCACAGGGAGCTCAGCTCGGTGGCCTCTGGTGACCTCGAGGGGTGGGATGGGGCAGTGGGAGGGAGGCTCAAGAGGGAGGCAATATATGTATACATATAGCTGATTCACTTCCTTGTACAGCAGAAACGAATTCAACTTTGTAAAGCAATTATACTCCAACAATAAAATAAAAAAATAAATTTAAATATCTTCTTCAGTGTTCAAAGTAGCTTTGGGAGAGGTATTACTGGCCTCACATAACACAGGTAAACTTCAGGCACCCCCCCCCCAGGGTCATACAGTAGTAGAGTGGTGAGCTGGAGTTCCCGTTGACGCAGGGCTGACCCTCTGCCCTGGGAAGTTCTCTGACCGGAAGATGAACCCTGACCGGAAGTTCCTGCTGATGTTTCTAGCACTGGACCACCAGAGAGTAGCTGTACATGCATGACATGATTTGCTTTGCGTGGAAGTGAACGTATAGTTTTATCAGGTGGAAAACCGTGTATAGTGACATGCTAAATAACAGTACCAAATGCGGCAGAACCGTTTTTAAGCTAACTTCTGGTTAACCCATTCAGTAGACCTTCCCCAGGTCCTCTATCCTTCTGAGTGACATACTGCTTATACCTATAGCTGTCTGAATGCCTGCAGCAACTAGTCTATCCACCAGTACCCTTAACTTCTCTTTCCACCGGGGACGTTTTCTGCTTACCAGGAGTGAGTTGTATTTGTCCACAAACCTGCTTGTGGGGGGTTGTGCTTTCAATTTGTAATAATTTAATTTAATTAGATATTGCTTAAGCTAGTGAAATACAGTGTGTGAAATTAAAGCTGTTGTCTCCTATGGAAACACAGATAAGGTAAATATTTGAAAAAATTGTTACTAAATGAAGTTGTAGATGAGATCATTATAAAAATTAGAGAAGACATTGTAGAAAGGACCCTCTTTTCATTTAGTATTAGAGACCACAGAAAACCACGTGGGAGGACTGAGAACAGAGGAGAGATTCAAGGCATGAGAGTTGGTCTGGATAATTATAAAGTCTGCAGCTGTGCTGAGCGCTTATAATTTTCTTTGGGATATGTATTTTGGGCCATAGGACCCCTCACATTTTTAAAACACAGATAAGGTAAATATTTGAAAAAATTGTTACTAAATGAAGTTGTAGATGAGATCATTATAAAAATTAGAGAAGACATTGTAGAAAGGACCCTCTTTTCATTTAGTATTAGAGACCACAGAAAACCACGTGGGAGGACTGAGAACAGAGGAGAGATTCAAGGCATGAGAGTTGGTCTGGATAATTATAAAGTCTGCAGCTGTGCTGAGCGCTTATAATTTTCTTTGGGATATGTATTTTGGGCCATAGGACCCCTCACATTTTTTTTTTACAAAGGAAAAGACCGATGGACTTCAGTACATACAACTTAACATATGCATGTTTAAAAAATTAATACATAAAAGAAAAGTGATCACTGTGAGAAAATTTGTAACATATGCAACAAAGAGTTATTACAGAGAACATGTAAAGAACTCCTTTAAAAATCAATAGAAACAACACATTGGAAAAATAGGCAAAACATATGAATAGACATACTTAACAACCAGGTAAATATGAATTTTAAAATTATTTTTATGTTTTGGCCATATGAATGGTAAAAATTAAGAGGTTAATAAATTACATGCCATGTTGTTGAGAAACTAAAGAGCCTCTTGGATGTGGTTGAAGGCGAAGAGTGAAAGAGGTGGCTTAAAACTAAATATTAAAAAAACTAAGATCATGCCATCTGGCCCCTTTACTTCATGGCAAATAGAAGGGGACAAGGTGGAAGTGGTAACATATTTCCTCTTCTTGTACTCTAAAATCACTGCAGACAGTGATTGCAGCCATGAAATCAGAAGACGTTTGCTTCTTGGCAGGAAAGCAATGACAAACCTAGACAGTGTGTTGAAAAGCAGAGACATTACTCTGCTGACAAAGGTCCATATAGTCAAGGCTATGGTCTTCCCAGTGGTCATGTATGGCTGTGAGAGCTGGACTGTAAAGGACGCAGAACGCCAAAGAATTGATGCATTCAAACTGTGGTGCTGGAGAAGACTCCTGAAAGTCCCTTGGACAGCAAGGAAATCAAACCAGTCAATCTTAAGGGAAATCAACCCAGAAAACTCACTGGAAGGACTGATGCTGAAGCACTGTGAGAGCTGGACTGTAAAGGACGCAAACGCCAAAGAATTGATGCATTCAAACTGTGGTGCTGGAGAAGACTCCTGAAAGTCCCTTGGACAGCAAGGAAATCAAACCAGTCAATCTTAAGGGAAATCAACCCAGAAAACTCACTGGAAGGACTGATGCTGAAGCTGAAGCTCCAATATTTTAGTCATCTGATGTAAACAGCTGACTCCCTGAAAAAGCCCCTGAGGCTGGGAAAAACTGAGAGTAGAAGGAGAGGAGAGAATCAGAGGATGACGTGGCTGGATGGCATCACCGATGAAATAGACATGAACTTGGGCAAACTTTGGGAGATGGTGTGGGACAGGGAGACCCGGTGTGCTGCCATCCATGGGGGTCACAAAGAGCTGGACATGACTGGGATACTGAGCAACAACATTGTTGAAGATGGGGTGAAATGAACACTTTCCTACACTTTTGAACAGTGAACTTGCACTGCAAGTGATGGCCCAACCCTGTGAACTTTTGATGACTTGTTATTAGTACAAAAGACAGACAGGGTTCAGGGTAAAGGAAAAGATGTCTGTTAGTTCCCTGTTTGAGGGTTGAACAAGCTAATTTACTCTTACTTGTTGGGTGTTGATCAGTAGCCCTGATCCACAGCAGGTGTGTGAAGCTTCTTGCTTGAAAGGAACTGAAGTCTTTATCGTATTTCCTCTCCAAATCTTCTTTCTTCTTTAAAGACCTTACAATTGGAATAATACAAATTTTACTTTCTCAAGGAGACTGTCTAACTTCTCAAAACCTTATCTAGCCACATGTTTAATTGGATTTATATATTCCCATTTTCCTTCTTTTAGATTTGATATTACTGTCTTCAGTATATCTAACAGAATTTTTCCATATTCCAACAACCATATTACACATTATTAATTTCCACTTGTTAGTAATTTTCTAAACTAAATCTCTTATCATATTCATTAATGAAAAAATTATTGCAATCTTAAACACAATTTATATTTGAAATGTAAAATATTTAAAATTGAACACATAAAGAGATACTATTCAAAAATAAAATATTATTTTGTTTTCCACTGCAACAGATACAGGATTGCTTATTATTTCAGCTTATTAAAATTTTTTATTTTACATTGGAGTATAGTTGATTTACTGATTGCTTATTATTTTAAAAGTGAAATAAAATTTTTTGTGGGGGTGGGGTGGAAAGGGGCACTTCCCATCCTCAGAACTCCTGAGGGAAAATAAATTACTGAGTAATAAATTATTTATTTATTTTTTAAAATTAATTTTTATTGAAGTATAAAAAGTGAAGTAGACTTCTAAATAGAGATCCATGCATTAATATCTTGTCTTAATTCAGTGTATCAAATACTGTGATTGACTTTGTTTTCAAATTCCATATATATATTTTTTAAATCTTAGTGACAAAATTGCTACTGGGTCCTTTGATAAGACTTGTAAACTATGGAGTGTAGAAACTGGAAAATGTTACCATACCTTTAGGGGTCATACAGCAGAAATAGTGAGTATATTTATTTTATTATATTTTTATTATATTTTTATGTTGTCATTCCTTTTGTTTTTGCTTTGTTTTACTTTTTTATTTTTATCTTTTCAGTAGATCTTATTTTTTAGAGAAGTTTGAGGTTGACAGAAAGATTGAGTGAAAAGTGCAACAATTTCCCATATATTCGTCCACCTCTCCTCCAAAGCATACGCCATTGTCAGCATCCCCACCAGGGGAGCACATATATTGCAAGTGATGAGTTTACATCGGCGCTTCACATAGTTGTTATTTCTTTTTAGGATTCCATTGCAAAAGTAGTTGTTATACCTTTATAACTAATTTAAAGACTTGTTATTTTAAATTTCTCTATATTATATATGATGGTATTTATATCATTTCACAAACTACTCTAGCTTTAATATCTTGCAGATACTGTCAAAGACTCATCCTGCATTGACTAAAAATAATGGGATAAGTATATGAGTACAATAGTCAATCTGATGTCTTTTTCATTGACTTGCCTTTAGAGAATTGACTTGATTGAGGGTTGGCAAACTTCTTAAAATATTTTTAAACTAACTTTTTTCTACCATGTAAAATATCTAAGCTGATTGTTTCCTGGATAAAATTAGAACTCAGATTTGCGTAAGTGGTTTGATACTCTAAATTGCATTCACTATTGGGAAGCCCTCATCCTTAACTAATTCTGTGTTAAATGTCTTACAACAATTAGTGAGATCATTTGCACCCTGTGGAACAACTGATAGCTTTTAAAGAGTTTGCTTATTTTAGGAGTAAAATTTATTAATATTCATTCTTCATATTTATTGTATTTTCATCCAACAAGAGCTATGTTCAAAGTACTTTGCTGGGGATGCTGCAGTAAAAAAATTATAGTTTTTTTTTTTTTTTTACATGTATTAGCTTAGTTGTTCCTCATAATAACCCTAAGGGGTAGCTGTTTCTCCATTTTTCAGGTGAGGATGCTGAGGTATACAGAGCTTAAGTAACTCACACAAGGTCATAAGAAAGACACAATCATTTTCATAGTGTGGCCGTGTTTCCACACTCCCTTGGAAATTTGAAGGTTTTCTTTTTTTTTATAGTTCCTAGGAAGACGTTCCTATTTTGGAATCAACAACATCAACTCAATGAATATTTGCTAAGTATTGACGGTGTGAAGCCCTAGACTATGTGTAGGGGGCCAAATTGTAGTTCTTGGCCCCCCAAAATTTCGCAGTTTTCTAGAGGGAGTAGAGGTGTCCATGGTTAAGTTCAAAGATGTATTGTAGGTGGGCTAGAAGCTGGTGTGAAGTTCAGAGGGAACAGCCGAGACTCCTTGGCCAGGAGAGGTATTCAGGACGACTCTGCAGAGAAGTGGCAGGTGCATTCCGGGCAGAGTGAGCTGCACCAACAGATGCCCAGAGGAGGTGTAAAACCATGGTACGTGCTTGAGAACTCAAGTGGCTGAGTGTCCAGAGCAGCACTCCCCCAGCTTCACGGCACAGAAAGTGCTTATACGGAGACACACACACTTGGAAGCACTGCCTGCCCACAGTCAGAGGTGATGGGCAGGGATCCCAGGTGTTACCCAGTTGTCTGGGCTAAAGGTGTCCATGACTTGGCATATGTGTTGACCCACAAAGCTAGATCCCAGTCTTTGTGTGATGGAAGTAGGGGAGGCAGGAGAGGCTACACTGCAGATTTATAGAGGGCCTTAAATGCCATGCTAAGGAATTGAGATTTTATCCTGGAGATATTGCCATACTGTTGAGAGTTTTCACCTGAGAAAGGCATGGTCAGTTTTTGCATTTGGGGAAGAGGGTTCTTTTGCCATTGTGAAGGAGACATGTGGGGAGAATAATATGGGAAATATGAGCCAGTGGGGATCTGCTGCTAAGTCACTTCAGTCGTGTCCGACTCTGTGTGACCCCATAGACAGCAGCCCACCAGCACCCCCAGTCCCTGGGATTCTCCAGGCAAGAACACTGGAGTGGGTTGCCATTTCCTCCTCCAATGCATGAAAGTGAAAAGTGAGAGTGAAGTTGCTCAGTCATGTCTGACTCTTAGTGACCCCATGGACTGCAGCCTACCAGGTTCCTCTGTCCATGGGATTTTCCAGGCAAGAGTACTGGAGTGGGGTGCCAGTGCCTTCTCCGATGGGGGGATCTGGTAACTATGCAAAGAAGGATATCAAAGCCCTGTCATGAGGAGAATGTGAGAGAAGTTAAGAGGTGGGAGGGGTAGGACTGGGTTACCAGGGAGATATGAGGCATGAAGGAAGAAAGTATTTAGGATGATTTCCTGATTTCAGACTTGGGCAACTGACAGTGCCATCCACCAATCTGTGCGTAAGAGAGAAACAGTTTTCTTCATTTGATTTGCATGTCTTAGGCAGGGTGATAAAATCTCCCTGTGTGATATCCAAAAAGAGGCAGCCATTTGGCAGTTGGCTTTTTGGGGCTGAGCTGAGCAGTGAGGTCTGGGTGAACGACATGGATGTGTGAGTCGCTGGCATCTGGATGGCAGTGGAAACCACCAGGCAATTGAAAAGTTCCCAGTGGGAAAGGTAGACTCTGAGGAGAAAACTGGCGGGATCCCGGGAAGATGGAGAAGAGAAACTTTGAAAAGATAAAACAAAAGAGATAAGAAGTAAGGGGAAAAGCAGAGCATTATCAAAATAGTCAGAAGGAAGAAAATATCAGGAACCTCAGGGAGGTTAAGTGAGATGACCAAGACGAACTAAGCCTCTCAACTGGACATTAAAGGTAGACTCTGAGGAGAAAACTGGCGGGATCCCGGGAAGATGGAGAAGAGAAACTTTGAAAAGATAAAACAAAAGAGATAAGAAGTAAGGGGAAAAGCAGAGCATTATCAAAATAGTCAAGAAGGAAGAAAATATCAGGAACCTCAGGGAGGTTAAGTGAGATGACCAAGACGAACTAAGCCTCTCAACTGGACATTTATCCAGAGGGGTCCCAGTAGAGAAGATGGGAAGCGAGTGCTGGGAGACTATTTTTCCAAGGAATTTGGTTGTAAAGGGAAATAAAGTTATTTTAAAAAGGACAGACAGAGTGAAGTTTCATGTGGGAAGAACTCAAGCATGTTTATAGCTATTGGGAAGGATCTAGCTTAGAGTGAAAGGAAAGCTGGGGAGATCATCTCCCCGTGGAGCACAGGGAATGCGGTGTCTTAAAATGGCAGCGGCCTCTCTGAATCTGAGGCTGGGGGAGAGGAAAGTGAGGGTCAGGGGAGGAAGTTCCCACCAGACAGGGACGGCTTTTTCAGGGAAGTGTTAGGAGGCAAAGTTATCTGATGAGAAGGAATAAAGATGGGAGTGGAGTCAAGAGCGGGAATGGTAGAATGTACTGAGTCAGAGGCATGTTGGGCAACGTAGGGAATGGTACTGAGGTCACATCTGAGGATGGAAGGCACGAATGAGCAACACTAGTTGTCTGCCATGCTGTTTTCTCAAACTACCTTGGTTGAGTGATGAGGTAGGGCTGGCAAATGAGTGGATAAAATCCCAGGCTAATACAAGTTGTTAGGAGATTTGTGAAGGGTGCAGGTGAAAGATGCAGGTAGGAGTTTTGGGCATGCTGGCAAGAGTGATTCTCTAGGTGTCAGTTGACTGGGGCATGATGGACCAGGAGAAAAAAGAGGAGTTTACATGAGATGGAAGTCATCCTGCAGTGGGTAAGGGGTCTGGGCTTGGTGAAGAAGACAAAAAGCAGAAGTACTTGGAAATTGTAACTAGAGATTGGTGTATCAGGAGTGAATTTCCTAGAGGAGGTGACGCCAAGGTCAGGGTGTTGTAGCCATGGGGGTGATTATAAAAAGGAGTCTGGGACCGTGGGTCCAGGGGTGTTGGATGAATGGCCCACAGGAAGGGTACTGGGGACTTGGAACTGAGACTGTAAGCCAATAACCACAGTCCTAAGCAAGTGAGGGGATGTGATTGAGAGGAAGATGGGAGCCAGAGGGACTTCTCTGATGGTCCACTGCTCTTCCACTGGAGGTGGTGTGGGTTCAGGCCCTGAGTGGGGAACTAAGATCCCACATGCCCCAAGGCATGGCCAAANTAAGCCAATAACCACAGTCCTAAGCAAGTGAGGGGATGTGATTGAGAGGAAGATGGGAGCCAGAGGGACTTCTCTGATGGTCCACTGCTCTTCCACTGGAGGTGGTGTGGGTTCAGGCCCTGAGTGGGGAACTAAGATCCCACATGCCCCAAGGCATGGCCAAAAAGTGAAAACAGATAAACAAAAATGGAAGGGAGCCAGACAGCTTGAATCTCAAAGGAATGGACTTTGGTTTTGTTTTTGATCTTCTGTGGTCTAGAAGTGACTAAAGGGAACCAGTGCCCCTCCAAGCCTGATCTGGGTAACGTGGAGAACAGCAGCCTCTGCTCAAGCAGAGACTGCTTCTGGGTCAACCTGCAGATGGATGGCTACTCAGAGCTGGTATTTTGCCTACTTATTTGTGCAAAGAATTAGGCTGAATCTGCTAAGGGAGTTGCAGCTTCAAGCTTCTGTATAATAGGATTAACAATCTGAAACTATCTTTCTAAAATCTCTCCCATTTCATGTAATTCAGGTGTGTTTATCATTTAATCCTCAAAGCACATTGGTGGCTACTGGAAGCATGGACACAACAGCCAAGCTCTGGGACATTCAGAGTGGAGAGGAAGTTTTCACCTTAACAGTATGTCGCTAATGTTAATAACTTCAAAAGCTTTACATCTTCATTAGCTGTTCCTTTGGATAAGCTTTTTACCTGAGTTTTTTTTTTTTTACTTGATCCTACCATACTGTTGACAGTTTTCACCTGAGACGGGGCGTGGTCAGTTTTTGCATTTGGGGAAGATGGTTCTTTTGCCATTGTGAAGGAGACATGGGGGGAGGATAATATGGGAAGTATGAGCCAGTGGGGATCTGCTAACTCATTTCAGTCGTGTCCGACTCTGTGTGACCCCATAGACAGCAGCCCACCAGGCTCCCCTGTCCCGGGGATTCTCCAGGCAAGAACACTGGAGTGGGTTGCCATTGCCTTCTCCGATGGGGGGGATCTGGTAACTATGCAAAGAAAGATATCAAAGCCTTGTCGTGAGGAGAATGTGAGAGAAATTAAGGGGTGAGAGGGGTAGGACTGGGTTACCAGGGAGATATGAAGCATGAAGGAAGAAAGTATTTAGGATGATTTCCTGATTTGTGCCATTCACCAAGTCTGTGCATAAGAGAGAAACAGGTTTCTTCATTTGATTTGCATGTTTTAGGCAGGGTGATAAAATCTCCCTGTGTGATGTCCAAAAAGAGGCATCCATTTGGCAGTTGGCTTTTTGGGGCTGAGCTGAGCAGTGAGGTCTGGGTGAAAGACATGGATGTGTGAGTCGCTGGCATCTGGGTGGCAGTAGAAACCACCAGGCAACTGAAAAGTTCCCAGTGGGAAAGGTAGACTCTGAGGAGAAAACTGGCGGGATCCTGGGAAGATGGAGAAGAGAAACTTTGAAAAGATACAACAAAAGAGATAAGAAGTAAGAGGGGAAAAGCAGAGCATTATCAAAATAGTCAAGAAGGAAGAAAATATCAGGAACCTCAGGGAGGTTAAGTGAGATGACATTTCTTCATTTGATTTGCATGTTTTAGGCAGGGTGATAAAATCTCCCTGTGTGATGTCCAAAAAGAGGCATCCATTTGGCAGTTGGCTTTTTGGGGCTGAGCTGAGCAGTGAGGTCTGGGTGAAAGACATGGATGTGTGAGTCGCTGGCATCTGGGTGGCAGTAGAAACCACCAGGCAACTGAAAAGTTCCCAGTGGGAAAGGTAGACTCTGAGGAGAAAACTGGCGGGATCCTGGGAAGATGGAGAAGAGAAACTTTGAAAAGATACAACAAAAGAGATAAGAAGTAAGAGGGGAAAAGCAGAGCATTATCAAAATAGTCAAGAAGGAAGAAAATATCAGGAACCTCAGGGAGGTTAAGTGAGATGACCAAGACGAACCAAGCCTCTCAACTGGACATTTATCCAGAGGGGTCCCAGTAGAGAAGATGGGAAGCGAGGGCTGGGAGACTATTTTTCCAAGGAATTTGGTTGTAAAGGGAAATAAAATGAGTTTAAAAAAGGACAGACAGAGTGAAGGTTCATGTGGGAAGAACTCAAGCATGTTTATAGCTATTGGGAAGGATCTAGCTTAGAGTGAAAGGAAAGCTGGGGAGATCATCTCCCCGTGGAGCGCAGGGAATGTGGTGTCTTAAAATGGCAACGATCTCTCTGAAGCTGAGGCTGGGGGAGAGGAAAGTGAGGGTCAGGGAGGAAGTTCCCACCAGATAGGGAAGGGTTTTTCAGGGAAGTGTTAGGAGGCAAAGTTATCTGATGAGAAGGACTAAAGATGGGAGTGGAGTCAAGAGTGGGAATGGTAGAATGTACTGAGTCAGAGGCATGTTGGACAAAGTAGGCAATGGTACTGAGGTCACATCTGAGGATGGAAGGTACGAATGAGCAACGCTAGTTGTCTGCCATGCTGTTTTCTTAAACTACCTTGGTTGAGTGATGAGGTAGGGCTGGCAAATAAGTGGATAAAATCCCAGGCTAATACAAGTTGTTAGGAGATTTGTGAAGGGTGCAGGTGGAAGATGGGGGTAGGAGTTTTGGGCATGCTGACAAGAGTGATTCTCCAGGTGTCAGTTGACTGAGGTATGATGGACCAGGAGAAAAAAGAGGGGTTTACATGAGATGGAAGTCATCCTGCAGTGGGTAAGGGGTCTGGGCTTGGTGAAGAAGACAAAAAGCAGAAGTACTTGGAAATTGTAACTAGAGATTGGTGTATCAGGAGTGAATTTCCTAGAGGAGGTGACGCCAAGGTCAGGGTGTTGTAGCCATAGGAGTGATTATAAAATGGAGTCTGGGACCGTGGGTCCAGGGGTGTTGGATGAATGGCCCACAGGAAGGGTACTGGGGACTTGGAACTGAGACTGTAAGCCAATAACCACAGTCCTAAGCAAGTGAGGGGATGTGATTGAGAGGAAGATGGGAGCCAGAGGGACTTCTCTGATGGTCCACTGCTCTTCCACTGGAGGTGGTGTGGGTTCAGGCCCTGAGTGGGGAACTAAGATCCCACATGCCCCAAGGCATGGCCAAAAAGTGAAAACAGATAAACAAAAATGGAAGGGAGCCAGACAGCTTGAATCTCAAAGGAATGGGCTTTGGTTTTGTTTTTGATCTTCTGTGGTCTAGAAGTGACTAAAGGGAACCAGTGCCCCTCCAAGCCTGATCTGGGTAACGTGGAGAACAGCAGCCTCTGCTCAAGCAGAGACTGCTTCTGGGTCAACCTGCAGATGGATGGCTACTCAGAGCTGGTATTTTGCCTACTTATTTGTGCAAAGAATTAGGCTGAATCTGCTAAGGGAGTTGCAGCTTCAAGCTTCTGTATAATAGGATTAACAATCTGAAACTATCTTTCTAAAATCTCTCCCATTTCATGTAATTCAGGTGTGTTTATCATTTAATCCTCAAAGCACATTGGTGGCTACTGGAAGCATGGACACAACAGCCAAGCTCTGGGACATTCAGAGTGGAGAGGAAGTTTTCACCTTAACAGTATGTCGCTAATGTTAATAACTTCAAAAGCTTTACATCTTCATTAGCTGTTCCTTTGGATAAGCTTTTTACCTGAGTTTTTTTTTTTTTTTTAATTTGTACTTTTATTACAAAATGAACTCTAAGTTAGAAGATGTTTTTGAGCAATTGATTTTCAGACTGCAGTAAAAAAGTGTTTCGGTTGGTTTGCTGGCTATTCCCAAAGACTTAAATGGACACACTGGGCTTTTGGGCTTTTTAAAAGCCCATAAAAAACCCTGATGGGCTTTTTATTTCAACTAGCTTCAGTCTAAAAAAGGTAGTGGCTATTGCTTAAAACCTATGGTCATCTACCTGGTTAGAAGCAAAGGATGTGGAGGCTGGCACCTTTCGGAAGAGGCAGAACTGGAGGAACCTACCAGAAAATGTCTTAAAAGAATGACTGTTAACTCCCTTCTTCTCTAACCTCCAGTCCCAGAAGCTTCCTGTATCACAAAGTCTGAAGTATAAGGGGCAAGCGGCAGGAGGTGACAAGGGCACTGCCCAAAGATGGATGCTGATGTTGTATCTTGGTGGGGGTCCTATCTGTCCCCACCACACGTCCATTCAGCACCGTCCTCCACTTCTTCCCGCCCCAGCCAAACAAAAAACGGTGATTCCCAGGGCAACAGGTGGGAACAGTTGAATGGGAAATCACGTTATCCTATTCTTCTGAATTATAAATGGATTTAAAAAATAGAACCTATTTTATAGGTGAGCTTTTTCTAAGAAAGTTTAAAAAAGGACTAGAAAGAGAGGAAAAACAGTGCTTTTAACTGACAGCAAGAGTTTTTCTTTATTAAATGAGGGTCTTGTTCTATTTACATGAGCATACTTTTTCACATCTTCACCTCCATCAGTTTTGTAAATTGGGCTTCTTCGTCACCTCTTCTTTCAGACAAATTCCTGAGAGCATTGGAAGGCATATGTCCTGCTCTGCACACTGTCTGACACCAGGGAATACGTTTGTGTTCTCAGAATTTTAATGTTCAGCTCCATTTAATCTTTGTCATTTGGAATCAACCAGAAATTTAATTTGTAAATGAACTTTTTTATTTCAAAAAAAGTAACTAAGTGAATTTACTGAAATTGTTAGGCAAAACGAGAGCTACATCCAAGCAGAGCAGAGGGAGGCCCATTCTTCCCGTTATCTCATACAGTTTGATTCATCTACCCCAGAGGACATCCAGATGAAAGTCAGGCCAAAGGCTAGATATTTATTAATCTATTTCATGTTAATTCACTATAAGAATTTTAGTTTTTGAAAAATTAGCTTTATTTCACAAGCTTTTTGTCTTTTGCCCATCACCTAGTATTAGCTCATAAAGCATACTGGGAGCTTTCCTGGTGGCTCAAATGGTAGTCTGCCTGCAATGCAAGAGACCTGGGTTCAGCCTCTGGGTCAGGAAGATCCCCTGGAGAAGGGAAGTGCAACTCACCCCAGTATCCTTGCCTGGAAAATTCCATGGGCAGAGGAGCCTGGAGGACTACAGTCCATGGGGTTGCAGACAGCTGGAGATGACTGAGTAAGAGTTAAAAAAAAAATTAGCCCATAAAGCATACAGACCTTTTTAGCGTCTCCACAACAGTATGAATGAAGTTCTTTGATTTCCCAACACCTATCCTTTTCTTTTTCATTTTTTTTTGTAAAACAGCTTCAGTTCAGTTCAGTTCAGCTGTTCAGTCGTGTCCGACTCTTTGTGACCCCATGGGCTGCAGCACACCAAGCCTCCCTGTCCATCACCAACTCCCGGAATTTACTCAAACCCATGTCTATTGAGTCGATGATGCCATCCAATCATCTCATCCCTTGTCGTCCCCTTCTCTTCTTGCCTGCAATCTTTCCCAGCATCAGGGTCTTTTCAAATGAGTCAGGTCTTCTCATCAGGTTGCCAAAGTATTGGAGTTTCAGCTTCAGCTTCAGTCCTTCCAATGAATATTCAGGACTGATTTCCTTTAGGATGGACTTGTTGGATCTCCTCAATTTTTAGTAAATTTACAGAATTGCACAACCATCACCAAGACACTAGTGTTCGACCATTTCCATTACTCCCCACCCTCCACCCCCCAAAAAACCCTTGTGCCCTTGGTTTATAGTTTTTCTCTATTCCCACCCTCAACTGCTAATCTTTCTTCTCCCTATAGAGCTTTGCCTTTGTGTAGTGCTTTCTTTCAGACTGTTATGTGATACATGGGTAGAAATTGTTTCATTTATAGTTATGCATGTGGATATCTGCTCTTTTCCTAGGGACACTCAGCTGAAATCATCTCCTTGTCCTTTAACACGTCAGGAAACAGGATCATCACTGGCTCTTTCGATCACACAGTTACAGTGTGGGAGGCTGATACTGGAAGGTATCTTGGATTTTTAAGATTTTTTTTTTAAACCTGGATCAGAAGATTAAGAAAATACTTGCTATTGATCAGCTTAATATTAAACCTATTAACTGTACCTTGGATTTCATAGAAACAGGACACATTGGAAGCAAATCAGTTCTTTCTTTAATGATATTTCTTTTTTATTTTAATTTATTTTTAATTGGAGGACAATTGTTTTACAATATTGTGTTGGCTTCTGCCTTACAACAACATGAATCAGCCTTAGGGCTTCCCTGGTGTCTCAGATGGTAAAGAATCTACTGGCAGTACAGGAGACCTGGGTTCTATACCGGTTGGCAAGATCCCCTGGAGAAGGGAATGGCAACCCACTCCAGTATTCTTGCCTGGAGAATTCCATGGACAGAGGAGCCTGGCGGGCTAAAATCCGTGGGGTCGCAGAGTCGGATTTGACAGAGCAACTAACAAACAAACACTTTCATGCATATATCTCCTTCCCCTTGAGACTTCCTCCCAACCCCCAGCCGATCCCTCTCCTCTAGGTCATCACTGAGGACTGAATTGAGCCCCGTGTGTTAACACAGCAGCTTCCCACTGGCTATCTATTTTGCATATGGTAATGTATACGTTTCAGTGCTACTCTCTTAATTCAGCCCACTCTCTCCTTCCTCCTGCTCTGTCCAAAATCTTTTCATTTTGTCTGCATCTCTATTCCTGCCCTTCAAATAGATTCGTTGATACCATTTTCTAGATTCCACATATATGTGTTAATATATAAAATTTGTTTTTCTCTTTCTGACTTACTTGGTATATATGCTTCCTCAGAATTCTGAGCAAATAATGGCAAACAGCAACATAAAGGAGAATGTTAGCAATAGCCTGGTTATATAACTATTATTTGTTCTATGTACTGTGTAATCAAATTTCAGTGGCTTGTCTTTAGGGTCAGCATGGATATCATGAATAAATAAAATCATGGCTAATAATGCAAATTTAATTTAGTCCAATAACTTTAGTTTTCTCCCTAATTATTTTTGGTTCTAGTTGCTAAGAAGTTAACTAAATTAGCTTATTTGTGTTGTAAAAGTCCACTCAGTTTTCAGGGATCCCAATTAAGATGGATGCATTGAGAAGGAAGGATTCTTAGACAGCTGATGGATAGTTTCTGAACTACAGAGGGGTCCACCCATCCGGTATAAAATTAGTTCCAGGATTCAGATTATCCATGCCTTTCTGAAGCATTGTCTTAAGTAATGTTGTTATTTTGGGTTGTTAAAATTTTAATTATGTGCTTATGTGAGTTGCTCCGTTGTGTCCAACTCTTTGCAACCCCGTAGACTGTGGCCCACCAGGTCCTCTGTCCATGGGGATTCTCCAGACAAGAACACTGGAGTGGATTGCCATGCCCTTCTCCAGGGGATCTTCCCAACCCAGGGATCGAACCCAGGTCTCCTGCATTGTGGGCAGATTCTTTACCATTTGAGTTAGCCAGGAAGCCTACTTAAGCCTAAAATTTTAAGTATATTTTTGTTGAGATGAAATTAAGAGGCTAGTTGACTCTTTTTGAGCCATCACAGATATTTTGTAAAAACTGAAATTCACCTTGTACACTGATGGCTTGACATCTTTCTTTGTCCACATATCCTGAATGAATGCATCTTTCACCAGTCTGAACCGTTTCCATTTTGTAGGAAGGTGTATACCTTAATCGGACATTGTGCTGAGATCAGCAGCGCCTTGTTCAACTGGGATTGCTCTCTGATAGTAACTGGCTCTATGGACAAAACCTGCAAGGTAAGCTCGAGAAATACCTTTGCTTTATAACTCTTGTGTCTGGGCTTTGTACTGCATCAAGTATTCCTTGCAGCATTAACACATTTTAAAGGTGCTAGAAAATTAAGATATTAATTTATCCAAAAATTGGTAATTTTTTAAGTTTCAAGTTGATGATCCTCCAAGTTTGAAGGATTTATGATGTAAAATAGCCTTGATGACTCAAATGTTTTGAAAGACCTTTTTTATCGGAGAACATTTGCTTCATAGTGTTGTGTTAGTTTCTGCTATACAGCCAAGTGAATCACCCAGACATATACACATATCCCCTCTTTTCTGGATTTCCTCCCCATTTAGGTCACCACAGAGCACTGAGTAGAGTTCCCGGTGCTAAAATATCTTATTTTATGAAGGCACATTATCTTTGTTTAATGTGTTTCTATTCCTTTATTAAACTTCCATTAGCATAAACTTCAAGAAGTCTCAACATGACGTCTCCCTGCCTTTGTGTTTCTGTTGCTAAGAGCTTATGCTCTAGAACTGTTATTAGATATATAGATTGTATATTAAATGTATTATAATCTGAGTGTACTTTTTATTTCTAGCATTGTAGTTTTAGACCAAGCTCTTTATTGCTTGATGACCTTCATATGAAAAGAGATTGCTTCTACTCCATCAGTGAAGCACGCACTTTGAGATTTTTTTTTCCTAAAATAGTGACAGATTTGTATTCTGAAGTCTCTTTGATCTTCTCTGTGTCAAAAGCGCGCCTTGTTAGATGGTTGGCTGCAGTTTCTGGTTGTGAATCAAAGAAAATGAACAAAAAGTGAAAATTATATGCATGATTTTGGTACAGTTTATTTAATCAGCTGTGAACATGTCATAAAGACTACTGGCCATCTTTGTGCATTAGAGAGGAAGTCAGTCTTCATTATTTTTTTTAATTGTAGCTATGGGATGCTGTAAATGGAAAATGCGTGGCAACATTAACGGGCCATGATGATGAAATACTAGACAGCTGTTTTGATTACACCGGAAAGCTTATTGCAACTGCTTCAGCCGATGGTAGGTAATCTGCCTGTTCATTTAATTTATGGGGGGATTTATGTTTTGTTTAATAAACATAGGTGAGTCTGCATTATATACGTCATCTCCCTGATGACCAGCTATGATAGAAACGACATGTGCCTTATCTCTATGACGCCCATGCGTGTCACTACACTTTGTCTGTATCATATTCTTGATATCGCATGCAATGCTGCAGAAGGTTTGTATCGCCTCCTTGACAAACACATATGATGTTAAACTATATCTCTATCATCTTCTTGATAACTATGTATATGCATGTACTATATATATATTAGTACACCTCGGGTCATCTCCCTGATGACCATGCATTATGCTACCCAATGTTGTTCTCATCAGCTTGACCGTTATCAGTGGTGATATAATAAATCGGCATTTTCTCCTTTATGATCACATGTGCTGCTCTCCCGTGTCTAGCAAATCTTCATGATGAACATATATAATGCTGTCCTACCCCTCATCTTCTTGAGTACCACTTATGAGTCTACGCTATGCCTATGTCATCTTACTGATAACCACAGTCAGATGCTACCCTGTCAATCATCTTGACAGCATGTATAGTTTTATTCTTTGTCTGCATCATTTTCTTGACAATAACAAATGAAGCTATGCTATATCTACATCCTTTTAAAATAATTATGTATGTTGTTATTGTCAGGCCTTCCCTGGTGTCTCAGTGGTAAAGAACCCACCTGCCAATGCAGGAAGATGCGGGTTTGATCCCTGGACCAGGAAGATCCTCTAGAGAAGGAAATGGCAACCTACTCCAGTATCTAGCCTGGGAAATCCCATGGACAGAGGAGCCAGGTGGGCTACAGTCCAAGGGGTCACAAAGTGTTGGACAACAATGAAGTTATGCTATAGCTATGTCCTTTAAAAATAATTGTGTATGCCACTGTGCTGCTGGCTATCTCACTGATGACACCAGGTGTTTGTGTTGTCACCTTGACAACCGTGTGTGCAAAGTCTGTTTCTCAAGCTCATGTGACGCTACATTACCTCTTTGATAACTATGTATGCTCTTTAAAGTGAGACTTTTCTCTTTGATAATTCCACATGGTGAGTGTCTGTGCGCATGTTCTCTCCTCCAAAGCTCAGTGTGATGCTGTGCCTTGTTTTATCATTTCCTTCGCAATCATGTGGAGCGCTGCCCTATTTTGCATCATCTCCTAGACAACTGTTGTGATGACTCAGCTTGCTTCGTATCCGTGAAGGCCATGTATGGTGCTGCGACATATCTGCGTCATCTACTGACAGCCACACATGTTGCTACGCTGTATGTGTTATCTCCCTACAGCGCACAGATCACTGTACCCTGTGTCTCCATTATCTGCTTGATGGCTTGTATGATGCTACTACCCTATGCCTTTTCATCATCTTGAGAAGCACACATCAGGCTGTGCTAAAGCTGTGTTATCTTGATGGTAACTACACACACAATGCACCCCGTGTCTGCATCAACATTCTGACTGCCGTGTATGACCCTCCATCACACTTGAATCGTGTTATTGATGGTCATGGATCATGCTACGCTATGTCTGCCTCATCTCCTCGATTCTAACTCTATCCTTGTGAGCTTATCAGTAACCCATGACACTGCGCTGTGTCTAGGTCATCTCCCTGATGGACGTGTGTGGTGCTACGCTCTATCTGCATCATCCTTCTGATCACATTTGATCCTAAACTATGTCTCTGCCATGTCCCTCATGATACCATCATGCTTGACGCCATCCTATGTCTACATCCTCTCTGTGATGACCACAGGTGACTCTGAATCTGTCGCCCGCTGTGAGGGCATGTCCTGCTACTCTACGGCTGTGTCATCGCCCTGACAATGCGAGCAAGCTTTCACTCTAAGTCACCTCTCTCACCTCTCTGATAGTCAAGTATGATGCTACACATACGTTTAATTCCCTTACTGAACATATGTGACTACATTATGCTTGTATAAATTCCTTAATAGCTTTTTAAGAAATTCTGGCAAAAATCAAATGCTGTTTCTAGGCTGTTTCTGTTCACTTCTTTGTCTATATTTACTCCTTGTAACTAGCATACTTTTAAGTAGCTACTTTGTGTTATAATCAGTTGCAGAATTTTGCCTGTGATTCATTTTAATTACAGTCTTTATTATTGTCTCATTCTTCAAAATTATATTTGCAAGCTATTCTCTTACTCATTAGGACTTTTCAAAGATGATCCTTTGATCATATACACATGTCTTTTTTGCATCCTGGAATACAAACACTCTGAATCTGGAGAATTTTATTTTTTAAACTAACTACTTATTTTCTCATCTTCTCACAGATCTTGGCTTTTAAAAATCATCCCTTAAAAATAATGAATCTGCCCTTTTCATTTAAAATATCATTCTCATTTATACAAAAAAATCTGTTTATTAAATATATATGGAGTGCCTACTTCACGCCAGGAATTCTTTAGGAACACAGGATATATCAATGGAAAAAAGAGATGGGCATCTCTTCCCTCCTAGAGCTATGTTTCAAAGGGGGAGACCACAAACAATACCATACATGTGTCTTATATAGAATATTAGATTATATAGAATGTCAGGAGTTGTCAGTATATAGGGGAAGAAACAAGCAGGGACAAGTGATCAGGATGCTGAGGGATGGAGGTGAATAAAATAGGAGCTCAATTCTTCTAGTTTTGTCCTATCATCTGCTGTTTTCTCTAGCAGTGATTCTGTTCTTTCCTTTCTTCAATAGCATATTACCTTCAAAAACCATCTTTCTCTTTTGGTTTGTGTTGTAAACCTCTGTTCATTCTGTCCCTTCTAAGAAGTCTCGATGTTTAGAGCCATTTTTTATTTACGTTTGGTCTTTGCTCCTCATTCCCATCTTAAAATTTGATCTCATTCAACAGTTAGTTGCCTGCGCAGCTACAAGCTGTGTTTCTTTATATTTATTGCCTCTTTCACCTTCACTGGAGTTACTCTCAAGGCTGAATTTTTTTGATGTCTTATTCATATTTCTATCTTATAAAAATTGTAATTTCAGGCTATATTATTTTTGTGTTTTATGAAACCTAAAAATACTTTTGCAAAATTTGATCTATTAGTTTATACTGCATATTTTGGCCTTATTCACAAACTCTTAAAACAAGTGGATCACTTTCCTTTAAAGCTTTTGAAATATACAATGAAGTAGCAATATTACATTTTAATCATATTAATTCTACTATAGCAATTTTTGTCTACTTCTTCCTGAAGTTGTCAGAGGGGAAAGTTAAAAATTAAGATATTTTGGTTCTCTCTAAATGGAAATTAAGTAACCAAAATTCCCTATCTCTGTGAGTTTTACCTTGATTTTATACTTTGTGTTGAGACAGCATCCTTCACCTGGCCAGATAAATATTAATTTTTTTTTGGCAACAATTTCATTACTTCTGTTTCTTCTCCTTCTATGCTTATGTAATGACTCTATTCCTTAATTCTAAGGAAATGTTATATCTATCCATCCATCCATCCATTCATCCATTTGTCTATCTATCCTTCATCTATCTACCCATCCATCCATTCACCTATCCATCCATCCTTCCTTCCATCCGTTCATCCATCTACACACCCATCCATCCATCTACCCATCATCCATCCATCCATCAATCCATCCATCCTACATCTATTTATTGAGTGTTTAATACGAATTTGGCATTTCTAGGCACTGGATATACAGCAGGGAACAAATCATTCTATTTGCCTTTTCTGTTGAAAAGGTTTTCCTAGCACCTGTTCTTCATTATTTGTAAGCAGTGGCTGCTGACCCCTCTCAGAAGGCCTCTTGTGTCTTCTGTAACCTTAGACTCATATTTGGTGTTTGATATTAGTCTTGCTATTTATTTCTGTAGGTAATCAGAATTATCAAAACTTGTTGTGAGTCCCCATTTTTTTCTCTTTAAAATTTGATTCTTTTTGATTTCCTCTCCTTGCACCTCCATCTGTCTTGGAACCTAGTGTCTCTTCTAATAAGCTGGGGCTAGAGAGATGCTCCTTCACCCTGTTCTTCTCCTGAGGTGGGATCAGCTTGCATTTATAGTATTAAGTGTCTGGCTCTCACCACAGGCAAGAAGACAAACTTAGCACAGAGCTTATGTGTCAGAGGGATAGATATTTAGATAATTCAAGTCATATGGTTCAAAGTCCTGCATTTCTGATGAATTTATATATATCTCCACTCCTTTCAAAAAGGAACAGCAAGAATTTTCAGTGCGGCCACAAGAAAATGTGTTACCAAATTGGAAGGCCATGAAGGAGAAATTTCAAAGGTGAGTTTCTGTTCTCATTTGGAGCAATTTATTTATTTTCAAAAATAAGCATCAGGCTTAATACAAATCGGTCTATTGTCACTGATAGTACTGAGGTTTTGCCCAGTTATCTTATTCTTTGTAGAAATCAGTTACCTGAAAAGTAACTTTTCAAATGTGTCCTCAAACTCAGTGTAATAAAATGATTTCTAAAACTTCTTACAAAGTATGAAACAGCATTCTCCTCAGCCATGAAAAAAGTTTCAACTAGCAAAGCATACTTATTAAAGCTATTAAGAAGCAGTAAAGTGCTTTTCCTGGTTCTAGTAAACACACCCCTTTTATATTATGCAAAAGAACAGGCTGACAGCAAATGTCAAGTGTCCTGTAGATCACATGCTATTGAGGAAGTGTTGCCTAGAAGTATTTACTGCTTAGAAAAGTTAAATATGACCTATCTTGAAACTTGAAAGCTGTAGTTTAGGATTTCATATGAACTCCTCCCAAAAGCTTATCCATGCAGTACAGCCATCTAGTCAGTGATCTGAGGTTTAGAGATGTCCTCAGAAAATTATAGAGAACGCTGGGACTGATGACTCTCACCCCCAGCTCAGCCTCGTTCCTTGGTCTCGTGCCTAAGATGAGATTTTTCATTCTTTTTAATGTATCAGCTCGATGGATTCAGGTCTCTGCAGGCTCCCCTGCTGTTGGTGGCCCTTGCCCTCCTGCCATCAGGCTTGGTCTCTTAGACATTGCAGAGCACATCCTCTGCATTAGGCTGGGAGGCCCGGGAGATTGGCAGTACAAGGGATGAGAGTTGTGGCCATGGGAAACAGGCCACAATGAGAGACTGAGCTATGCTTCTGAGTGTCTGGCATGGCACACTCAACAAACACACATGTTTTTGTGTGTGTATGAGTAGAAAGAGTTCTCAGACTCTACATTATTGCATTTTATGCTTGTTAACGGATATATTACCTATTGAGTTGCCATCCAGTAATGGCATTTCTATGGGGTGACAAGCTAAAGTATTCTTTCATTCATTTTGGGAGCTCCCACTATGCTAGGTATCATGCTGGGCCCTGGTGACACTGTGATGGAAAAAGCCATAACCTTGGGGCTTGCCCTCATCAAATCTATAGGCACAGAGAAAGTGACCACATCACCATCTTCTGATGATTTAGAAAGGTTATAAACACGACCTCCAGAGGAACTGAGGACTGACAGTTTTCTTTGCTGCTCACATACCATGTGACAATGCCTGGCCTGTTGGGGCTCTCAAGCCCACATGGATGGAAACTGCTGCACATTAAGTAGCAACACAGACAGTCCTCTCCTGTAGACCCTCACATTCTGTGCCACAGATTGAAGGACCATCTCTACACTCGGATGACAGAAAGTTGGTCTGTAGAGGTGACACTGAGGTTTGGGTGTGAAGATGCCTGACTTGTGTTCTCATCCACACCAGGGCTCTGCCTCTTGGTTTGAGTGGAGAGATTGGTGTCAACAGCTTTTGCCCCTGAAATGAAAAGAAGCTGGGTGGGGAACACTTAAAGTATAAGGGAGCGGTGGTCTATCCTTGGACTGGTGTGTGAGGGGTAGGCAATCAGACATCACTGTCGAGATTTTAATCTTCATGTATTAGTCTCTGCAGTCTTTTTCCCACCCTGAAGGAACTGTTCTAGGTAAGAATAAGTACCAGACTGGGAAGGTGAACAGGTAACTTAGTGATGTCCGCTTTTTACTGATGAAAAATATACTGGGAATCAAATTACACCAACCTGTGATGGCTTCTCTCTCCTCCCTTGCTTGCCTGTAGATTTCTTTCAACCCCCAAGGCAACCGCCTTCTCACTGGCAGCTCTGACAAAACAGCTAGAATCTGGGATGCTCAGACTGGTCAGTGCCTCCAGGTTCTTGAGGGACACACGGATGAGATCTTCTCCTGTGCTTTCAACTATAAAGGCGACATAATCATTACAGGTAGGGGAGAAATAGACCTCATCAACTCAGCTTTCCTTTCAATTGGCTGTTAGAGTTTCTCAGCTGAATACCAAAAGGAGCCCACTCCTATCCCCACCCTTCTTCCAGGGTCCCTAGCTCACCTGGGGCCATTATTTAGGTTTAGCTGCTTTGCAGGACCACAGGAATAGGTTCTGCCACCAGCTATAAGGCTTTGTGAATCCTGAATTTCAATTGCCCCAGACAGGCTAAGAATTTAGTAGGCTGCCTTACTGTTGACTACATATCCCCAGGCATCATTCATCCAGTGGTTAATATTCAGTTGATGGCAGTAAGTCTTAGTAAGTAAAACAAGTCAGGACCTGAGTTCTCCAGAGTGAGATTTACAGCCCATTAGAGATTTATTCTTTGAGCAAAACTGTTTTCTCCTTGGATGTCTCCTTGTAACCATTAATATATGGGGAAAAGAGCACATATTGAACATTTTTTTCAACATTAACAATTTATTGTGAGTGAATTATATCAGCAATGTTTCATAAGAACTGGATTAAGAGCAGGTTAGTTGAGATTGTAGAAAAGGGAGAAAATGCCAAGAATATGGCATAACGTGAGTAGGTGCCTCTGGAGGAAACGCTGGCAAGCAGCAGGGTGCTAAATTATAGTGTGGGGTGGGGATACCCGCAGGGGAATGAATATGCTTAACTCTTAATGATTCTCATTGTGTTGAGAAAATTTTTAAATTGCTTAACTGGTCTAAGGAGTTTAATGTCGCATATACAAACTTGGCTTCATATGTTGGCTGATTTTCCTTATTTTAATCAGACAGCTTCAAAGGTACTGGGAATAATCTCTGCCTTTGCCCTAAAATTCCAGTCTTTTCTACTTAATTATGGATGATTTCTAAAATTACAGATTACTTTCTTTGGGCCTATGGTTTGTAAGTGTTAGTATAATGTAGGTATTCCTAAGACAATACCATAGTAAATAGCATCAAATCCTTTCTCTTGATGATGAAGGATGTGAGTGGTTGTGACAGAGAACACTGAAGTCGGGGCTACTTTGTCAGAGGACCACCCTTTCCTAGTCTGCTCTGTTTGTGTTAAGCCGGGCCAGCCCTGCAATACCTCTTTCCTCATCCACAGAAGGCCCTGGAGAATTTAGGGAAGGAATATTAGTTGTTTGTGCCATGTTTTAATGCTGGCCTTCAAAAGCCTGAGCTCTTTTAAGATATTATTAGTTTATTTAGTATTTCCCAAAGCAAACTCCCGGAGATAGTGAAGGACAAGGAAGCCTGGCATGCTATAGTCAATGGGGTTGCAAAGAGTCAGACATGAGTTAGTGACTGAACAATGCCAAAAATAAATAAAGAAATAAAAGCACCAATAAGCTCAATACTGGTCCACTCGATGACAGCATTTATGAGAATGGGAAGTGACATGTCTTCCTTGCCATCAGCAGAGCACTTTGAATAGAATCTGCCCTGTTTTCCTGGTGGACCCTGGTGTGGTTAACTGCATGCATTTTCAGTGGACTGCCTGAGGGTTTAGAATCACAAAATGGAAGCAAATTGTCTGGAGTGGTCAGGACACTTTCAAAAAGATGCGATACCTTTGGGTACAATGTGCAGTTTGCACAGACTTTGGCAGCCCCCACACTGCTTGTATTGATGATACATGCCTGGCACCTGAGGTGGAAAAAGCCAGCAGAGCCCAGCAGTGCTTCATACTGGGGCTGCCATTCCCAGAGCCCGAATGTGGATGGGGTCCTTCTGGGAGGAGTGTATCAAGGCTGCTTTGGAAGAGTGTCTATCGCTGCCATGGGGAGCGCAGGAGTTTCACATTTTGACTGATGAGGAGAAAAATCCACTGTAATTTTGAAACAGTCCAAAGTGGAATGTGCTGCCTCCTCATAAATTGATCACTCAAACCTGGAGATGGTCAAAGTCATCATATTTGCTACTTGGTGGCGATGCATGAAGCGGGACGGGGATAAGCAGAGGGGTGGGTAATGTGGTTGCACTCTCAGGTCCTCTCTAATCCTAAAATGCCATGAATCTTACATAGGGGAGTAGAATGTGAACTTGCCCAATTTATGACCAATGGGCAAGAGAAACAAACAGATCCCCTCTCCCCAGACACCTGAACTGCTAACGGGCTCTGCAGCTGGACACCCGGGAGCTAGCATATTGAGCACATTGATCATCCACAATGACCCAAAAAATGTCAACCTGTAAACACAGAGTTAAATGAGTAAAACAAAGAAAAATAACTTTGTGAAATTTGTTTTATTAGGCAGCAAGGATAATACCTGTAGGATATGGCGGTGATTGAAGAGAATCAGTCAGCAAAGAAACTTGCCAGCCACGGTAATCAAAAGCTGGAGCGTCACAGCCAGCCAGCAAGCTGTTTTAATATTTCAGATGTTTTCTCTTTGTCCACGAGTTAACCATTTGTATACTGTCCTTAGTTTCACAGATATGACCATTAAAGTTGAGAAGTTATATAATTCCTTGATGTCTGATAGAGATGATAGGAGTGAGCATACTGCTTGGCAAATTGGTTATTTCACTTTTATTTCTTGACAGCATCTCCATACTGACAAATGAAACCAGAATGATTTAACAATGTGTCTCCTACATTCTACTTTGCAGGCTATTATAATTTCTGTTTAATAAAGTTTCTGGAGAAAATTTCTGTGAATTTGCATGTCTGTATGATGTATGCTTTCTTTCTTACGATGAGAACTTTAATGGCATACTCTTTCAGCAGCTTTCAAATATGCAGTACAGGTTTATTAACTATAGGAACCGTGATGTACATGACATACCCATGACTTACTTATTTTATAACTGGAATTTTGTATCTTTTGATCCCCTTCACCCGTTTTTGCCTCAGTTCTCTGTATAAGTTCAGTGTTTTTTGTTTGTTTTAAAGTCCACATATAAGTAAGATCACATGACATTTATCTGTCAGACTTATTTCATTTTAGTTTTATGCCCTCAAGGTTCATCTGTGTTGTGGCAAATGATAAGATTTTTATTTTTTATGGCTGTGTAGTATTCCACTGTGTATGTGTGCGTGTGCACACGTGCATTTTCTTTATCCATTTTTCCATCTTGGCTATTGTAAATAATGTTGCAGTGAACATAAGGGTAGATATATCTTTTTCAGTTAGGGTTTTTGTTTCTTCAAATATATAATCAGAAGTGGAATTGCTGGATTATATTATATTTTTAATTTTTGTGAGAACCCTCCATGCTACTTTCTGTATTGGCTATACCAATTTACATTCTAACATTTTTTAGGAGGATATGTAAGTTTGGAATTTGGTTAGAAGTTTTAATATTTATTTAGCTATTTTACTTTTTTCAGCTCAGAAAGAGAGAGGCACATAGGAGTAGAAGTTTTATCTTCCTTCCCTCATATTCAAGAATACACCTACTCCTCCTTCCTCCAGAGAAAAGGTTGAGAAAGGACACTGAATAAAATATAGGGAAATATAGAAAAACATATAGGAAAATAAAATGGATCTCACTTAGTAGCAAATGTATTCAGATTTCATAGTAGACTGGACTGTAAAAAATGCAGACATTTTTCTCTGAGGAGAAGTTAAACAGAATATAAATTCAGACTATTGAACTTAAAAATCTGGTTGTTAAACAATTGAGGTATCAGAGAAATCATCAAACACTAACCTGACTGATGCTGAAATACTAGACAATGTTTTTAAAAAGGCTTTTCTATGTAAAAGTGCCACAATGCATTAAAAAAATTAATGTTCAAAGATTAAGCACAAGATTTATCTTTACAACTGTTATCTGTTACAATGCAAATAGCAGTCTTGATTTTACACTGAGAAAGGTATATCACAGTGAAGTTAAATAATTTACTAAAGGCATCAAATATTGGGTAGTGAAGTGGGATTTAGAGCCCAGGGATTACACTCCATTATATTATGTTCTCTGACACTCCCTGGTGGTCAGGAAAGCCTTCCCTGATGGTTCAGATGGTAAAGAATCTGCCTGCAATGCAGGAGATGCAGGTTTGATCCCTGGGTTGGGAAGATCTAGAGTGGGAAAGGCTACCCACTCCAGTATTCCGGCCTGGAGAATTCCATGGACTGTACAGTTTATGGGGTTGCAAAGAGTTGGACATAATTCAGTGACTTTCGCTTTCAGGCCAAAATTTAGCTGCTGCTTTGAAAATTCTAAAGAATCAGTGGACCTTGATTTTTCCTTCTAACCCTTTGATAGCTTTGGGAAAGGTGGTGATAAACAGAATATTTTATGCCATATCAGTAAACAAAGGATATCATAGTCATCAGCAATTGCAGCCATAGCCAATTGTAAGCTGGGGGGCCTAAGGGCACTCAGCAAGGAGAAGAATAGCTGCTATTTAGTAGTCATCAGACTGCAGCCACTCTCCGAGGTGAGCCCTGAAGAAACTCTGAATGTGAGAACACAGGATACTGGCCCCAGATACCTGAGGTGCATATCAAAAGAATGATTTCAGTGAGTCCAGACTCTTGCATCTCCCCAGAGTAGAAAAGTGATAGATTCCTTGAGGCTTTTAGTTTTCTTTAATTAACAGTAATCTTTTGTTACTACTACCTGCTTTTTATTGGAAAACTCTTATATATCTTAGCTTTCAGCTTGCCTCCTTGCAGCAGTTCTCAGAGTTACTTGAGATGCTGCCTCCTGGGCTTGAAGTCCTAAACATTCCCACCAAATAAGATATAATGCTCAACTTGTAGACTGTGAATACATACTTTCAGTCCACAGTGAGAATACTATTTTGCTAAATCATTTAAAAGACTCAGACAATGTGTTAACCTAGGTTCATGTGCCTGACACACAGTGAGGCCAAACAAACTGAAATGTCAGAGTTTGGAGCAGAGAAAGTTTTATTGCAGGGACATGCAAGGAGGTGGGTGATTCATGCCCTAAAAAGCCTCAAGCTACTTGAAGGGTTTTGGCAAAACATTTTAAAAAGCCAGGTGAAGGAGGAGAGGCACAGGGTATGTGATCATCTTTTGCACAATTCTCTGATTAGCTGATGTGGAAAATTGTGGTGTCACAGATGTTAACTTTATCAGTCCTTAGGCTCCAGGAGGCTATGTTCACAGTCATCACGCAGTTATATTTTCCATTTGGGGGGGGGTGTTTTTCACATCTGCAAAACAACTCAGGAAATGTACCTCAGATACTATCACCTATTCAATAGGTACTTTAGAGAGGAGCTAAAGTAGAGGATGAAATTAAAAGACATTTCCCCCTTGGAAGAAAAGCTCTGACAAACTTAGACAGCATATTGAAAAGCAGAGTTATCACTTTGCCAACAAAGTTTAATTTAGTCAAAGCTATTGTTTTTCCAGTAGTCATGTACGAATGTGAGAGTTGGACCATAAAGAAAGTTGAGCATCCAAGAAATGATGCTTTCAAATTGTGGTGCTGGAGAAGACTCTTGAGAGTTCCTTGGACAGCAAGGAGGTTGAACCACTCAACTCTAAAGGAAATCAATCCTGAAAATTCACTGGAAGGACTGATGCTGAAGCTGAATCCTAGTACTTTGACCACCTTGATGTAAAGAGCCAATTCATTGGAAAAGACCCTGATGCTGGGAAAAATTGAGGGCAGGAGGAGAAGGCAGTGACAGAGGGAGAGATGGTTGGATGGCATCACCAACTCAATGGACATGAGTTTGTGTAAACTCTGGGAGATAGTGAAGGACAGGGAAGCCTGACATGCTGCAGTTCATGGGATCTCAAAGAGTTGGACACAACTGAGCAACTGAATAAGAACAAAGTAGAGGACATGGGAGAAGACCTGTCCCAGGAAGGTTCCATAGGGTCCTGCTGCTGTACAAATGTACAATTATCCTGTGTCCTACAGACCAAAGTGAAACTCTTGGCTGTAAAATGACTTAACCTCCTAAGTTTTATGTTTTGAGGAATTGTTTCTTTGTAGAATGCTTGTGATAGCTTTCAGATATCCCAATCTACTTTAAAAATTTCTTACTTAAGATCATAGGGAAAGCAATAATATACTGCTGGGTGTTGGTCTCAGCCCACTGATCATGATGCTATTGGCTAGCAATGCCTGAAATGCTCACCTGAGCTCCTACTCCTTGTGGTGAGTCCTCATAGACATTTATCCACCTGAAAACAGTGTGGCTGGATTGGCCCTCTTGGTTCTTTATATTGTTCTAATAGGGAAGAACAAATCTAACTCCATATTAGATGTTTAGATGTTTCTTTTAGTTTAACCTTTGCTCTCTGTTGCTTAAAAAAAATTTTTTTAACAAGTTAATCACTAAAAGGACAATGCCTACAGTTAGAAGCAAATATAATGGCCCATATCAAGGAACCTGCCCCTTCTGCCTGAATGCTAAACTGATATACCTTTGTTCAGCTCACAGAGAAACATCCTGACCCTGTTCACCTGTGAGTGGCTACAGGAAAGAAGAAGGGGAACACATCCCCTCCCAGAGTCTGGTCAAATCAGGAAATATTTGCAAAATTTGGGGGCCTTTCTCTTTACCTCCTGCCCTCCCTCCTCTCTCTTTCCTATAAAAGAAACTAGCTCCAGACCCTGGAAAGACAGTTCTCTAGGACTGTAGTCTTCTGAGGCTCCTGACCTTCCAAATAAAATCTTTCTTCCTTGCCCTAACACTTCATCTCCCAATTTATTGGCCTGTCATGTGGTAAGCAGAATGAGCTTGGACTTGGTAACATGATTGTAAGAGGCACTTCAGCAACAACCATTAGGGAACTTTGAAAAAAACAAGGTTTTATTACACACAAATCCTGGAGGGTACAAGTCACACCTAAGGTCACACAGGAGGCCCGGTGAAAGAAGAGGTTTCACAGGTTCACACTTCAGTGGTGAATTTAAAACATAAGAGTGGGAATTAGGGCTTGGGAAGAAAAGAATCAGGGTCACTCAAGTGAAGTTATCCGGGTCACCCAGGGCTTTCTAGAGAGGAACGTCATAGGTGAGGTGGCCTGGCTCTTTATCTGATTGCTTAGCTAGTGTGTGTGTCATCATAGAGCTGTAAATACGCTCATTTAAGATGGATATCTTTGAAATGGATGCCTCAGTAGTCAAAAGCTTATTGTCAGGCACTTTCACTACATATACCCACTTTATTTTCATCTGGAGTATTGTCAGGTACAGTGAAGTGTGTGTGGGGCCTGGAGTCAGATTCTCTACATATATATTCTGATTCAGACTTATTCTTGGACAAGTTATAATACCTTACCACTCTGTCTGAGGTTTCTCATCTGGTGGCAATAAAAGTTCCTGTTTTGAGGATTAGGAGTACATGGTCCATAACAAGCATGAAGGTAATGTTTTCTGTTATTATTTATGATCAATAACTTAGGAGACCTCCTCAAAACAAATTGCACTTCATATATGAACACATTTTCCAGGGAAGAACACAGTGTTGTTTTCTCTGAAACAATAGTTGTAATATAACTCATTTAATTTGTTAAGAGCATCTTAGGGAGGATTGTAAATCAAATTTTTGTCAGTTTAAAATTTAAGTCTTTTATAATTTCCTTTTAAAGATTTTCTTTCAGAGGAGCTGAGATGTGAGGAGATATTAATATAGACGATTATGGTCTAATCTAACCTCATGCATTTAGATTTCATATAGAACTTTATGAGAGTGAACTGTCCTCATAAAAATGAAGTATCTTTTCTAACAACTCATCTCTAAAACTGCAGTAGCTCACGATTTAGCATAATGTCTGATTCAAAGGCAAAATAAATGCTCTTTGAACTAAACAGTACTTTTTTTATACACAGAAGTCTTCTATTGCCATTTAAAAAAGCATCAGTAATCTTTTAAATTACAAAGGAATTTATTATGTTTTCCCATTGCTTCTGGTTCTCTTAAAACAATTTTGGGTTTTGAAATTTGAAGTTAAAAAATTGTGAATATAATGAAAGGCATATTCTTTTTCAAAAAAAGATTTATAAGCTAACCCAAAATACCTACAGTCATTGCTAGGAGAAATATCAATAATCTCAGATATGCAGATGACACCACCCTTATGGCAGAAAGTGAGGAGGAGCTAAAAAGCCTCTTGTTGAAAGTGAAAGAGGAGAGTGGAAAAGTTGGCTTAAAGCTCAACATTCAGAAAACGAAGATCATGGCATCTGGCCCCATCACTTCATGGGAAATAGATGGGGAAACAGTAGAAACAGTGTCAGACTTTGTTTTTTTGGGCTCCAAAATCACTGCAGATGGTGACTGCAGCCATGAAATTAAAAGGCGCTTACTCCTTGGAAGAAAAGTTATGACCAACCTAGATAGTATATTCAAAAGCAGAGACATTACTTTGCCGACTAAGGTCCGTCTAGTCAAGGCTATGGTTTTTCCTGTGGTCATGTATGGATGTGAGAGTTGGACTGTGAAGAAGGCTGAGCGCAGAAGAATTGATGCTTTTGAACTGTGGTGTTGGAGAAGACTCTTGAGAGTCCCTTGGACTGCAAGGAGATCCAACCAGTCCATTCTGAAGGAGATCAACCCTGGGATTTCTTTGGGAGGAATGATGCTAAAACTGAAGCTCCAGTACTTTGGGCACCTTATGTGAAGAGTTGACTCATTGGAAAAGACCCTGATGCTGGGAGGGATTGGGGGCAGGAGGAGAAAGGGACGACCGAGGATGAGATGGCTGGATGGCATCACAGACTCAATGGACGTGAGTCTGAGTGAACTCCGGGAGTTGGTGATGGACAGGGAGGCCTGGCGTGCTGTGATTCATGGGGTCGCAAAGAGTCGGACACGACTGCGCGACTGAACTGAACTGAACCAAGATTATCTTAGGTTTTGTTTAATTTAGCTTCTCCGTTATCTCGGTTTGGGGTATAAGTAACGAAATACTTAATTGCCTTAACCAAGGTTAGCTAGTCCCATAGTGGGTTATTCAGTGGCATGGTGAGTGAAGGATACTGCAACTGGGGGCACCCCCTCTACCATCCTTGCTGGCTTCTGTCCTGCGTGTCTTTCCTAGCTGCCAGTGGGTTGACACTATTTTCTTAGTTTATGTATCTTGCCATCTCTTTTAATTTCATCAAATCCAGAAGAGAGTTTCTTACATCTCTCTTTATTTCCACTTGCTGTTCTTAGCAGTTCTATGCATGCTGACAATGAAATCCTCTCTCACTTCTCCACCTTTATTTCATCTACCCACCGAATCACAGGCACTTTCCTCCAAAGACAAACCCAGGGTCTCCAGTCTTATTACCATTTTAATCTGTAATCTATCATCTCATTACCCCTGCACCAGAAACTGAAAACCAGCATCTACTTAATTACTTTGGCTTCCTTTAGTTCCATCAGATTATTCCTTTCTAAAATAAGCAGAAGAAATCTCCAAATGTTTATAGATTTTACAGTTTATAAGACTTGTGCATACATCAATTCATTTAATGAAGAGGAACAAAGTAGGAATGATTAGACAGTGAATTTGGAGCTGATAACACACAGGAGAGGGAAGATGTGGTTTACTCCGAAATCAGTTGGCCGATAGTTGGTCAGATATGGACTCAAATCTTGATAGGCTGCGTCTTACAAATAGCCAAAAAAAGTTATGAAATAGTGATGTGAGATTTATGTTCTTTTGATCGTGTTTCAGGGACAGAGGAGCCCGGTGGGCTACCGTCTATGGGGTCGCACAGAGTCGGACATGACTGAAGTGACTTAGCAGCAGGAGCAGCAGTGCTGGTGATACACTTAACTTTTTTTTTTGGTCTGGATTTTCTTCGAATTCCCTGAATAACTTTTACAAAACTAACTTTATAAAACATGGTGCTGTTTTTCCAAGTAGTAAGTTTCAGTTTGGACCTTTATTATACATACAATTATTTAGTAACAGAGTCTCAATTCCTTGTGATCTGGTAGTTCTGAATTCACACTTCCCCTGGCAGTTATATAGTAACAGATTAGAAATGCTTTTTTCCAGACATTACAGAAATGAAATGCAAATATTCATAACAGCTTTTGGAAATGTAAAGAGCAAAGGCTGAGATTCTGATTGTTCCACTTAGAGGCTGAAAGGTAGATATGGCAGTGACATAAGAGGTCCATTTAGCAATAGACAGCTGTGTGAAGTGGTGAAATCAAGTAATTCATTCTTAATTAGAAGTTTCTGTACTCTGTAAACAGTAACTGCCATAAAGGTAGTCCCCACTTAGTATTCATGTGGAACGTGAAAGTGAAAGTGTTATTTGCTCAGTCGTGTTTGACATTTTGCTACCCCATGGACTGACTATAGCCTGCAGGCTCCTCTGTCCACGAATTCTCCAGGCGAGAATGCTGGAGTGGATAGCCATTCCCTCCTACAGGGGATCTTCCCGACCCAGGGATCTACCCTTGGTCTCCTGCACTGCAGGTGGATTCTGAGCCACCCAGGGAAGCCTCTATTACTGTGGAGTTCATTTTAAAAGTGCAAGGTGTCAAAAATCACTCTCTATAAGACAATGGAAAAAAAGACAAAACCATGAGTGTGTAACGTTCAGTTCAGTTCAGTCGTTCAGTCTTGTCCGACTCTTTGTGACCCCACAAAGAGACGGACTGCAGCACGCCAGGCTTCCCTGTCCATCAGCAACTCCCAGAGCTTACTCAAACTCATGTCTATTGAGTTGGTGATGCCATCCAACCATCTCATCCTCTGTCATCCTCTTCTCCTCTCGCCCTCAATCTTTCCCAGCATCAGGGTCTTTCCAAATGAGTCAGCTCTTCACATCAGGTGGCCAAATATTGGAGTTTCAACTTCAACATCAGTCCTTCCAATGAACATTCAGGACTGATTTCATTTAGGATGGATTGATTGGATCTCTTTGCAGTCCAAGGGACTCTCAAGAGTCTTCTCCAACACCACAGTTCAAAAGCATCAATTCTTTGGCACTCAGCTTTCTTTATAGTCCAATTCTCACATCCATACATGACTACTGGAAAAACCATAGCCTTGACTAGATGGACCTTTGTTGGCAAAGTAATGTGTCTGCTTTTTAATATGCTGTCTAGGTTGGTCATAAATTTTCCTTTTGTGTTGATTGGTTTGTCTCCTCACTGTCCAAGGGACTCTCAAAAGTCTTCTCCAACATCACGGTTCTAATGGTTGTTACCTATTACAATAAATGTAATTTGTTATATCCAAGGTAGTAATTTTTGACTTATGAGTACAGTAAGCTTAGTGGCAGATTACGATCACTTTTTTCCTTTCCTCATATTAGAATACATTTCTCACTCTTATTATGGATCAGGTCTATTCATATAGTAAAAAAGAATATAGATTCTGAAAAGTTTCCCCTCATCCTGAGAACAGCTGTACTCACCCTGGAGATTCTGGGTCCCAGTGAGATTACAATATGGTTTGTTCTCATTGACTCATGGCATCATGACCTACTCTCTACTACTTGGCAAGCTTCAACTTTTGCATTGTTATTATGCTCAATTTAAAAATCAATATTAACATTCCTGAAAAAGGTAAACATCAAGTTACCATATGGCCCATATACCATTTTCCCTTCTAAATAAATACCCCTCAACTTGAAAACTGGTACTTAAAGACATGTATGTGCATTTTCATTAAGGCACTATTCATAATAGCTTAAATATCCATCAGTGGTGCAGAGATAAATTGTGATATATCTATACAGTGAAGTATTAGCCACAAAAATGAATGAAATATTGATAAGGTGAATCTTGAAAATATCATGCTCAGTGGAAGTAAGACCAAAAGTTCACCTCTTGTGTGATTTCCTTTATATGAAATACCCAAAATAGGTAGATCCATAGAGATAGAATGTAGATTGTTGCTTGCCAAAGGTTGGGGGTAGGGTGGGGCATAACTGTTTCATGGGTGTGGTGTTTTCTTTAGGGGTGATGAATGTTTAAGAATTAGAGATCCTTATTGCACAAAACTCTGAATATACCAAGTAGTAATGAATTGCTCAGTTTTAAATGGTTCATGTTACATTTGTATATTTTGGAGATTCAGTTAAGTTCAGTTCAGTCACTCAGTCGTGTCCGACTCTTTGCGACTCCATGAATCGCAGCACTCCAGGCCTCCCTGTCCATCACCAACTCCCGGAGTTCGCTCGGACTCACATCCATCGAGTCAGTGATGCCATCCAGCCTTCTCCTCCTCTGTCGTCCCCTTCTCGTCCTGCCCCCAATCTCTCCCGGCATCAGAGTCTTTTCCAATGAGTCAACTCTTCACATGAGGTAGCCAAAGTACTGGAGTTTCAGCTTCAGCATCATTCCTTCCAAAGAAATCCCAGGGCTGATCTCCCTCAGAATGGACTGGTTGGATCTCCTTGCAGTCCAAGTGATTCTCAAGAGTCTTCTCCAACACCACAGTTCAAAAGCATCAATTCTTCAGCACTCAGCCTTCTTCACAGTCCAACTCTCACATCCATACATGACTACTGGAAAAACCATAGCCTTGACTAGATGGACCTTAGTTGGCAAAGTAATGTCTCTGCTTTTGAATATGTTGTCTAGGTTGGTCATAACTTTTCTTCCAAGGAGTAAGCGTCTTTTAATTTCATGGCTGCAGTCACCATCTGCAATGATTTTGGAGCCCCAAAAAATAAAGTCTGACACTGTTTCCACTGTTTCCCCATTTATTTCCCATGAAGTGATGGGACCGGATGCCAATGACCTTCGTTTTCTGATTGTTGACCTTTAAGACAACTTTTTCCCTCTCCTCTTTCACTTTCAACAAGAGGCTTTTTAGCTCCTCTTCACTTTCTGTGATAAGGGTGGTATCATCTGCATATCTGAGGTTATTGATATTTCTCCTGGCAATCTTGATTCCAGCTTGTGTTTCTTCTAGTCCAGCGTTTCTCATGATATACTCTGCATAGAATTTAAATAAGCAGAGTGACAGTGTACAGCCTTGACGTACTCCTTTTCCTATTTGGAACCAGTCTGTTGTTCCATGTCCCGTTCTAACTGTTGCTTCCTGACCTGCATACAGGTTTCTCAAGAGGCAGGTCAGGTGGTCTGGTATTCCCATCTCTTTCAGAATTTTCCACAGTTTCTTGTGATCCACACAGTCAAAGGCTTTGGCATAGTCAATAAAACAGAAATAGATGTTTTTCTCGAACTCTCTTGCTTTTTCCATGATTCAGCAGATGTTGGCAATTTGATCTCTGGTTCCTCTGCTTTTTCTAAAATCAGCTTGAACATCTAGAAGTTCATGGTTCATGTATTGCTGAAGTCTGGCTTGAGAATTTTGAGCATTACTTTACTAGCATGTGAGATGAGTACAATTGTGCATTAGTTTGAGCATTCTTTGGCATTGCCTTTCTTTGGGATTGGAATGAAAACTGACCTTTCCCAGTCCTGTGGCCACTGCTGAGTTTTCCAAATTTGCTGGCATACTGAGTGCAGCACTTTCACAGCATCATCTTTCAGGATTTGAAATAGCTCAACTGGAATTCCATCACCTCCACTAGCTTTGTTCGTAGTGATGCTTTCTAAGGCCCACTTGACTTCACATTCCAGGATGTCTGGCTCTAGGTGAGTGATCACACCATCGTGATTATCTGGGTCATGAAGATCTTTTTTGTACAGTTCTTCTGTGTATTCTTGCCACCTCTTCTTAATATCTTCTGCTTCTGTTAGGTCCAGACCATTTCTGTCCTTTATCGAGCCCATCTTTGCATGAAATGTTCCCTTGGTATCTCTAATTTTCTTGAAGAGATCTCTAGTCTTTCCCATTCTGTTCTTTTCCTCTATTTCTTTGCATTGATCACTGAAGAAGGCTTTCTTATCTCTCCTAGCTATTTTTTGGAACTCTGTATTCAGATGCCATTCTGAAGGAGATCAGCCCTGGGATTTCTTTGGAAGGAATGATGCTAAGGCTGAAACTCCAGTACTTTGGCCACCTCATGCGAAGAGTTGACTCATTGGAAAAGACTCTGATGCTGGGAGGGATTGGGGGCAGGAGGAGAAGGGGGTGACAGAGGATGAGACGGCTAGATGGCATCACTGACTTGATGGACGTGAGTCTGAGTGAACTCTGGGAGTTGGTGATGTACAGGGAGGCCTGGCATGCTGCAATTCATAGGGTCGCAAAGAGTTGGACACAACTGAGTGACTGAACTGAACTGATTCAGATGCTTATATCTTTCCTTTTCTCCTTTGCTTTTCACTTTTCTTTTCACAGCTATTTGTAAGGCCCACCCAGACAGCTGTTTTGCCTTTTTGCATTTCTTTTCCATGGGGATGGTCTTGATCCCTGTCTCCTGTACAATGTCACGAACCTCATTCCATAGTTCATCAGGCACTCTATCTATCAGATCTAGGCCCTTAAATCTATTTCTCACTTCCACTGTATAAGCCCTGTCTATTGCATCATTTACAAATATTTTCTTCTATTCTGTAGACTGACTTTTTTTTTTTTTAATGGTTCCTTTGCTGTGCAAAAGCTTCTAAGTTTGATTAGGTTCCTTTTGTTTATTTTTGTTTTTATTTCTTTTGCCCTGGGACACTGACCTGAGAAAACATATATGTCAGAGAATTTTGTACATAAATTTGTACAATTTATGTTGGAGAATGTTTTGCCTATGCTCTCTTCTATGAGTTTTATGCTGTTTCTCTTTATTCCTCTTGAGTTTTGAGCTTCAGGTTCAATTACCTAGAACTAAAAAATGAGTTTATGATTCTTTGTGGTCATGCAAGAGATGAGAATCCCAGAAAAGTTATCTAGAAGCTGTAAATACACTGAGCACAAAGACTTATTTATTCTATTTTTTGGGAAATGCTGGATGAAACTTTTTGATCAAAAGTAGCCTTTGCTACTACTTTCTTGGGACTGTGAGGTCTAATCAAGTGATCACCACAAGTTAGATGTCCTTGTACTTTACTGAGAAATGACAAGCCTGCTTTTCACTGATTTCAGTAATGAAAAGTAGAAATATTGTTTTAAAAGTGCGTAAGCTTACTCACGTTTATTCTTTATCTCAGCAGGTGGCAGTGTTTATCTTTTGGCAAATAAATTCTTTATTTACAGCTGCAAATGAAGAGTCTAAAGAGTAAACTTTGTATTCTGGGTTCTTTACAGCTCAAGCTACATGGAGCTATAGAACAATGCTCAGATTGTGGTATGGCTTAAAGCGTAGGACCATTTTGGCATATCTGGGGCAAATGACATATCTCATTATACCCAATGCAGTATAGAGATGCTTTTCCATGTACTTATGAGAACACCACCCACTAGGGTGGATAAGAGATAGTTTTATTTGTTCTCTATAGATCCCTCTGTTGGAAACCATGTTCTAATTATTTATTTTATAATGATATAATCTATCAAGTAAACAAACATTCAATTAGGATCAAGTAATACTTGATCAGTTTTTATGTTTTAATAAAATTGATTGTAATTTCAATGGGTCAAGAGCCCAAGAATTGTGGATACTTTGAATGTAATTATTTTTAACATAATTGTAAATCGAAAGGTCAATCTGGTTTGTGTTTGATTTTCAAAGACAACAAAGTTCTGAGACAAAACGAACAGAGGCTATTTATTAATAAAGGAAGACCATCTGCTGTCACTTTCATTTCAGCAGGAGTTCCAAGTTTCAAAGGAGAGTCAGTTTCATAGAGTAGAAAGATGAAATACAGAGATAATCTCTGATTGACAGGTGCTTTATTAAGGTGGCAGCTTGGGGGTGACTTTCTAACTGGTTTTCAGGTATATCTGGCAGACTTTCACTGGCTACAATGGACAAGAAAGCAGTTTGAGGACATTTTTAAAGAATGAAGGATTACTCAGTGTCATGGGTGGAGGATTTTCTGTAGAGGCCTTGGGTGCTTTGTGGCCATTAAACTATCATGAAGGTTCTTATTTGATGGCAGTGGTGGGGAAGCTGCCATGACAGCCAGTTTCTCAAGAGTGACAGTATTTTGATGATTAAAAATGTAGACTCTACAATCAATGATATTATAAGGGATAGGGTACTCACTCCAGTATTCTTGGGTTTCCCTTGTGGCTCAGCTGGTAAAGAATTTGCCTGCAATGCGGGAGATCTGGGTTCAATCCCTGGGTTGGGAAGATCCTCTGGAGAAGGGAAAGGCTACCCATTCCAGTATTCTGGCCTGGGGAATGCTATGGACTATATAATCCATGGGGTCACAAAAAGTTGGACATGACTGTGCGGTTTTCACTTTCACTGCAATCAAAATGTCTGTTTTAATATCCTGCTCAAATACTTCTTTGGTGTGGGACCTTGAGATTTCAAACACTCCTTGACTCAGTTTTCTCATCTATAAAGTGGGACTGATAATAGTGTGGGGGGAGTTTGTGAGGATTACATAAGTTAGGTACATGAAGAACTTGGAAGGAAAGCTATAACAAGCCTAGACAGCATATTAAAAAGCAGAGACATCTCTTTGCCTACAAAGGTCCATACAGTCAAGGCTATGGTTTTTCCAGTTGTCATGTATGAATATGAAACTTGGACTGGAAAGAAGGCTGAGTGTTGAAGAATTGATGCTTTCAAATTGTGGTGCTGGAGAAGACTTGAGAGTCCCTTGGACAAGGAGATCAAACCAGTCAACACTAAAGGAAATCAACCCAGAATATTCACCGGAAGGACTGATGCTGAGGCTAAAACTCCAATGCTTTGGCCACCGGATGTGAAGAGCCACTCATTGGAAAAGACCCTGATGCTGGAAAAGATTGAAGGCAAAAAGGAGAAGCGGGTGGCAGAGGATACAATGTTTGGATAGCATCATTGACTCAGTGGACATGAATCTGAGCAAACTCCGGAAGATACTGAAGGACAGCAAAGCCTGGCATGCTGCAGTCCATGAGGTTGCAAAGAGTTAGACACAACTTAGCAATTGAACAACAACAGCAACAGAACTTGATACATCATAAATATTCAATTAATGAATAGCTAATGTTATTTGCAGACAAGGTTTCAGTGGCTTGGATTTAAAGGACTTAAGATCAGAGATGAATTCACATATTCAAGGCAGATTTTCTCATGAATTTATTATGATTAGAATGTTTATTATGCAATAGACATTCAAAACCTCCCAATCTATGTTCTCCTAGGAAACTGATAGGCAGTAAGATAAATGCAGCAAGTATTACTGTCCATCTCTCATAAATTCCTATGGACTGAGGCATGAGAATAAAGTTTTGGTTCAGATTAATCCACATGTAGTGATCATGGCTCTTAATTAGCCCAGTGTTTCAGTATTTTCCTCTTTTTGCAAAGCTGCGACCTTCTAAGTGAAGCCTCATCCAGCCCTCACAGCCACGGGAATCACTACTGAAGAGGAAGAAAATGCCATTAAGTGAAATTTCAAAATTCTTCTTGAAGTTATTCTCTTGGTTTTTGAGAAAAGATGTTTTTATTAGAAATTTTAGAGGGAATTTATCAAATACTTCTTAAAAATATCTTAAAGGTGGCAATATTCCCCAGGGTGTTCTGATGTGCCTACTAAAATTTCAGTGATTCCTACATATTGGAGAAATTGACAAATGCCTCTAAATTTGAGTTTTAATTACTCACAGTGTCAATCAAAGACCGATGCTAAAACTCCAATACTTTGGCCACCTGATATGAAGGTGATGTGACTGATTGGAAAAGATCCTGATGCTGGGAAATATTGAAGGCAGGAGGAGAAGGGGGCGACAGAGGATGAGATGGTTGGATGGTATCATCGACTCAATGGACATGAGTTTGAGCAAGCTCTGGGAGATGGTGAAGGACAGGGAAGCCTGGCTTGCTGCAGTCTATAGGGTCACAAAGAGTCAGACATGACTTAGCAACTGAACAACAACAGTGTCAATCAATCAAAGAAGCTAGCATCTCTTCAGTAAGGGTGATCACAGACACACTTTCCTTTGGTACCTCCAGTGCGTTGACCTGTAATATTTTGGGTGCAGGCTTATACCACATGTGTAATGATCCCCTTGGAATCTCTTGTGGTGTGGTTCCTGCTTAAGTATTTTTCTTCATCTTATACCCTTATTATTTGCAAGTATTTCTAGGACACACTCATCCTTAATTATGGAAAGAGCAATCCAAGGGGGATTGCCTGAATTTCTGCTCCGTGTGCATGTGGTTTTTCCCTGTCTTCCCAGAGGAGTGTATATTCCCGGAGTGGAGGATGACACTGGGGTTTTTCCCCCCAGGCAAGAGGAGACTTGTTTTCTAGGTGTGCCTGAGGCTAAAGAACACGAACAATTCTCTTCTATGGTAGAAAATCTCCATTGTTGAGTAGAGTAGCAGCTACAGCTATTACCTCTTGGGTTACTACCAGGAATAAACAATTAGGTTGCATCATATAAAATTTTTACAGATTTCGATTTACAAAAATTTTCATGTGGTTCCACCTAATACAGTGCTGTATATGTGCATGTGCAGGTTGAGAGATTGTTTTGCTTCAGGTTTGTCCTCAAACAGATCCTTGAGAGTGACCCACAACCATTACTGCATCCTGGTGTCCTCCCCTGCAGAGAGCTGATGATGGGATTCAAACAAAGGCTGATGATACTTTGACCTACATAACCGTGGTAGAGACAACCTACTCAAGATGGCATATGGCAGACATAGTGGACTTTGGAATAAGACAGTGTTCAACTCATTATTCTATTCTTATGAGGAAGTAATTTTACCTTTCTGAGTCTGTCTGCTTATCTATAAAATGAAAGACAATAATAGAATGAAATGAGACAATACACATGGAGAAAAACCAGCCCAAGGCTTGTGGTGTATTTGGTATTTAATGTATGTCCTTGACCTTCAATTTCTCCTTTGAGAATGGAGTCAGTGCTGACTCCTGTGATTGAAAAAGGGATCTTGCGCAAACTGTCCTTGGAGAGACCAAGGACAGCTCCTCTGCCTTTCTGCAGGTCTTTGCCCACATTGCCACTTAGAGATGTCCCGTGTAAATTTGCTTCTCTCAGCCACTCAGGTTTTGCTGATTCCCTTGGGAAAAACAGGTGGCCTATATTTAGAATAGCTTCAGCTGTTAAGCATTTGAGTAATGCCTACAAGTGTTAATCAGAAAGTGTTTTAAGCATTGGTTCTGTGTAAAGATATTGTTTCAGACAATATTCTAAATATCTGGAGGATCTTTTTAGATTGGTTTGAAGGAGGAGGATATAAATAGAAGTATATGAATATATATCTCAAAGCAAGTCTTTTTAGAGGGAATTCAGTTGTTGCAGAATATACATTACAATATGTAGAAATAATTTCAGTAAAGAAGTCATAATAGGTTTCACCTTCAATATTTAACGGTCCAAAAGGAATGTCATGTCAGACATTCATAGAGGTCATTGCATAAAGAATAAGTTCTGATTTCTTATTCTTATATTCCAAGGCATCTGTGAGTTGGCCCTAACCTACATTTCTGGCCTAATCTTCCCTGTACCCCTATATCCCAGGCTGAATTGTGTTCTCTCAAAATTTGTATTTTGAAGTCCTAATCCACTTCAGAATGTGATTAAAATGAAACTGTGCTTGGAGATAAATTCTTTATAGAGGTGATGAAGTTAAGGTCTTTAGGATTGTCCCTCATCCAATCTGACTGGTGTCCAAAGAGCAAATTTGGATATACAAAGAGACACCAGGGTTGTGGTGAAAAAGGTAAAGACCACACGAAGACACAGCAGGAAGATTTTTGTCTGTAGAGCTGATTTTGGACTTCCAGCCTCCAGAACTGTGAGAAACAATTTTCTGTTGTTGAAAGTATCCAGTCAGCGGTGTTTTGTTACGGCAGCCTGAGCAGATGATACCCCAGATTAACTAGACTACTCACCAGATCTCATACACCAGACTTTCCTTTCTCTGTGATTTCACTATTACCTACTCTCTTAGCTCATTTGGTCTATTATAAAGGAATACTATAGAGTCAGTGGCTTGTAAACAACAGAAGTTTCTGGTTCACTGATGGCCATTTTCTTACTGTGTCCTCACAGGGCAAAAGGGCCAAGGGAGCCCTTTGGCGTTGCTTTTGTAAGGGCATTAATGTCTTGATGAGGGTTCTACCCTCATGATCTAATACCTTTTATAGGACTTACCACCCAATATCACATCAGGGGTTAATTTTCAAAACATGAATTTTGGGGGAACACAAACATTCAGCCTACAGCATTTACCATAACATGCTGTGAGTAATGGGTAAGTAATTTACCGTAAATAGGTAAGTAAGTTACCCACTTACTTACTGTAAGATTCCTCTTCCTGTATCTCTAGCTAGGAATTCCCCCCTCCAATGCTTCGTATATGCCTCAGATACAATTTTTCTCTTGAATTCTGCTCTCCTACCCACCCTCACTCCTCCAAGATGGAAAAGATCTTCCTCTCAATTCCATTCATGCATGTCTATTTTATAATTTTAAGTCATATTATTCTGGAATATAAAGACCAGAATTTCCAGAACTTGCTGGAGTCGAAAAAGATCAAGAGACCATGAAACCATTGAGGTAATTTTGGCTTTTTATTAGGATGAAAGAGGCTTATGCGTGACTTTAGAAGGAGGAAACAATTCTAGTAAAGAAATAAAGGTTGAAAAATTAAAAGAAAAAACATTTGTATTGTTGGAGCTGCTATTATTTCTTTAATTTAATTTTTGGTTGCACTGCGTCTTCGTTGCTGCATGCCAGCTTTCTCTAATTATGGCAAATGGAGGCTACGCTTCACTGAGGCGTGTGCATTCTCATTGCAATGGCTTCTCTTGTGGAGCACAGGCTCTGTGCACGCGGGCTCAGGAGTTGTGGCTCTTGGGCTCAGAGCACAGGCTCAGGAGTTGTGGCACACGGGCTTAGTTGTTCTGTGGCATGTGGAATCTTTCTGGACCAGGGATTGAACCTATGTCCCTTCCATTGGCAGGCAGATTCTTATCCACTGCACCACTAGGGAAGTCTTGGAACCAGTTATAGAAGATGACAGAGGAGATGGTCAAAGAACAGAGAGAAGAGCTGACGTTGAAAGGAGGGCAAGTTCATGTTCTGAGACTGGAAGAGGGATATGAGAAAAAGAATTGTCTTGCTACGTTTGTAGTCTATTTCAAAAAGCCTTGAGTTATAAGCTCTTGAGCCATAATTTCTTCACTCATTATGCTGGATCTGTGACGTCAGTGGCTTTTATATTTCATTTAGCCTTAGTGTTTCTATATCTGCAATGAGTAAATATTACTGTTGTCAATGCCTAACCACCAGGGATATGCCTGTAGTTGAACAAACTGGATTGATTTTTCCTTGGAGGAAGAAGACGCACTCATGAGGAACCATGGATCAGTTCAGAAAAAGAATGCTAAAAAGGATTGATTATAAAATATGGGTTTGTATTAGGTTCTTTTGGAAAGTATTAAAGGACTTTTCTCTGGATTGGATGCTGTCAGGAAGTGAGTGTAATTCATCAGTGAAGTTGCTCAGTCGTGTCTGACTGTTTGTGACCCCATGGACTGTAACCTGCCGGGATTCTCTGTCCATGGGATTTTCCAGGCAAGAATACTGGATTGTATTGCCATTTCCTTCTCCAGGGGATCTTCCCAACCGAGGAATTGAATCCAGGTCTCCCGCACTGCAGACAGACTCTTTACCATCTGAGCCAGCAGACAAGCCCCGTGAGTGTGATTGGGTATCTTCAAAACTTTTACACAAGACTAAAGTTGTCATTGGTAAAGGAGTAGATACTGCTTATATTAACTAAAAGAGGAGGACATTTGATTTACTACATTTTTGTGGCTTGAACAATACTTATATTTTGTGTTCAGACAAAATAGAGTGGTGTTGTTTTGTCTTGATCCATCCTGTTAGGGAAGTTAAAGTAGTCCTGTTCAGTCTTCAGGAACAAGAAAGCAGAGGAGGCCTCTGATCTTGCTTCTGCCCGGCCTGGACGCTACCCTGGCCATGTGCCTGCTCCAAGTGCATCTATGGCTACCAGTAAGTCCAGGCGAACTGTAGATAAGACAGGGAGCAGGTCTTGGAGTTGTTGAGCCCTTGGAGGAGGTCTAGCCACTCTAGCCCAGTGTTTAGCAATATCCTAGGTTTTTCCACTGGTCATGTATGGATGTTAGAGTTGGACTGTGAAGAAGGTTGAGCACGAAGAATTGATGCTTTTGAACTGTGGTGTTGGAGAAGACTCTTGAGAGTCCCTTGGACTGCAAGGAGATCCAACCAGTCCATTCAGAAGAAGATCAACCCTGGGATTTCTTTGGAAGGAATGATGCTAAAGCTGAAACTCCAGTACTTTGGCCACCTCATGCGAAGAGTTGACTCATTGGAAAAGACTGATGTTGGGAAGGATTGGGGCAGGAGGAGAAGGGGATGACAGAGGATGAGATGGCTGGATGCCATCATAGACTCAGTGGACGTGAGTCTGAGTGAACTCTGGGAGTTGGTGATGGACAGGGAGGCCTGGAGTGCTGCGATTCATGGGGTCGCAAAGAGTCGGGCATGACTGAGCGACTGAACTGAACTGAACTGAGGACTGGCAAGATAAAGAGCACTGTTAAAAAGATTAACCTAAAACCAGAGTTGCAGTTTTCTCACAAACTTCTGATGGTATCAGTTAGCAGCCTGGGATGGTAAGCGGGAACTCCCCAAAATGCAATTATGAAGTCTCACCCACAGAGCAGACGTGCTGCCTGGGACTGTTTCCTGATTGGAATACCAGATTGCTGTTATACGGGACTTCCCAGCGTTATCTGCAGTCTGAATATTAGTCAGCCCCTATTAGGTGATGTATCTGCTGTTCTGTTTCTCTTTCCTGTTAATGATTATTTACTGAAAGTAAGAGAAATAATTCTCTATTAGATATTGGTTCTCTTTTCTTTTAATGATTGTATATTGAAAATAAGTTAGATAATTCTGTATTAGATATTGGAATTGTTTATTTGTGTATGAGTGATTTGTTTTGTTAACGAATCCTTGGAACCTGAAACAAAAGTTAAAACTTTCAGTAAGGAGAGGGTGCGGAGAAAAGGGAACCCTCTTACACTGTTGATGGGGATGCAAACTAGGACAGCCACTATGGAGAACAGTGCGGAGATTCCTTAAAAAACTGGAAACAGAACTGTCATATAACCCGGCAATCCCACTTCTGGGCATACACACTGAGGAAACAGGATTGAAAGAGACACGTGTACCCCAATGTTCATCGCAGCACTGTTTACAATAGCTAGGACATGGAAGCCACCTAGATGTCCATTGGCAGACACAGGATAAGAAAGCTGTGGTACATATACACAATGGAATATTACTCAGCTATTAAAAAGAATGCATTTGAATCAGTTCTAATGAGGTGGATGAAACTGGAGCCTATTATACGAAGTGAAGTAAGTCAGGAAGAAAAACACCAATACAGTATATTAATGCATATATATGGAATTTAGAAAGATGGTAACGATGACCCTATATGCGAGACAGCAAAAGGGTCACAGATGTAAAGAACAGATGCTTGGACTCTGTGGGAGAAGGCGAGTGTGGGAAGATTTGAGAGAATAGCATTGAAACATGTATATTACCATATGTGAAATAGATCGTCAGTCCAGATTTGATGGATGAGACAGGGCGCTCATGACTGGTGCTCTGGGATGACACTGAGGGATGGGATGGGGAGGGAGGGTCACGATGGGGAACACATGTACACTCATGGCTGATTCATGTCAGTGTATGGCAAGAACTACTACAATATTATAAAGTAATTAGCCTCCAATCAAAGTTAAAAAAAAAAAAAAAAAAGAATCTGCCTGCCAATGCAGGAGATGCAGGTTCAATACCTGGGTTGGAAGATCCCCTGGAGAAGAAAATGACAACCCACTCCAGTAGCCTCGGATAATCTTACGGACAGAAGAGTCTGGTGGGCTATAACCCATGAGGTCACAAAGGAGTCAGACATGACTTAATGAATAAACCATTAAGGCTCCAGCATTGGAACTTCTTGTAACATCAGCAAGTAAGTAAATTACAGTTGCTTATTATGCTTCTTGCTCTGTCTTTCTTCTATCTTGTATTCATCAAAATATAGTCACATGTGTAAGTAAATTTTATATATATATATATATATATATATATATATACAATTCCTGTTACCAAAAAAAAAAAAAAAATCTTTCGGCAAAACACATCCTGAGCAGAGAGTGGCCTTTCCAGTGTTGCCGTTCTGTGAAGCTGTTTGTGAGAACACCAAGGCCTGGCTGTGAGTATTGGGCAGTAGCAACACCAAGACCTTGCTGAACAGTGCCTAACGACCTTGTTTCCTGTAGGGCATCTGCAGAGAATGAGGTGCTGAGAGACTGAGATGGAGGTTGATGATCTTTTTTTTGATAATCCCTGAAGAGAATCCCAAAGGGATGATGGGCAACACTGAAAGTCAAGGTCAGAGACCACGGATTTGCTGTAGTCATTTGCATTGTGCTTGTGTGATTCTCTTTACCAACTGAGCTACTAGGGGCCGTGGCGTGCTGCGACTCATGGGGTCGCAAAGAGTCGGACACGACTGAGCGACTGAACTGAACTGAACTGTGTGATTCTCATCCTTGGTGCTTGGCCACCCAGCACAGGTATGAAGAAGGGACATTCCAACACTGGTCCTGGCCTGGGGTTTTCAGAGAGACCAGGATAAAAGAACAGGAGTTCAAACTTGAGAGTGAAGGTGAGAAGAATTCCGTTGGTTTGCTGTGAGATATGGGCAAAGCAATGAATAATGACAGACGATGAAGGAATTAACCACCAAGAGAAACGGGAAACTGAAAGTCTTTTAGAGGACTTTTCTGAGTAGAAATTCTTCTGGGTTGTGAGACAGTCTTTGGCTGGAAAGAATCCAGGACATTGGAAAGGAAGGGGTTGGGAAACATAAAAGCTGAAAGCCTGCAATGCAAAAGAAACTAAGCAAATAGACTTTAAAGTCTCCCTGGGCCATTTTGGATTTGTCAGAACTTCTGCCTCTTTCAAGACAGGATGCAGGCACAGTGACAAGTATCCTGCCACCGTGGCCCTCACCTTTCCCTCACCTATAGAGGATATTCTCTCATATCCCATTTTAGAATCTGTTCCGCTTCACGTGAAGATGATACCTTTTGGCACTGCCTCTGTGTTGTGGTTTGCAGCATGGTTTCTGAAGCAGCTTTGTCATTGCCCTGTGTTTCAGATATTTTTATGTTGGACACTTTATTTTTGCCTCTTCTCCCTAGGGCTCTAGTACAAGTTCAAGGACGGGAAAAATCTAGTAAGCACATACTCACAGTTTTTACAAAACCCTGTCTCCTCTATCAGAAACAAGTTGTCTTTGGAATAAACCTCAAAGCCCTTGAAAAGCTGACTCTTAGGACCTTAGTCATGCCTGGAATGATTTGCAACCTCAGGAGAGCATCTCAAGGCCTCTCAAGCTGGTTCCACTTTCAGAAGAAGGTTTCTCTTCAACTCTGAGCTTCTCCAGAGTGTGGTGTGGTGAATGTGTTAGTCGCTTAGTTGTGTCTGAGTGTTTGCAACTCCCTGGACTTTGTATCCCACCAGGCCCCTCTGTCCATGGGATTCTCCAGGCAAGAATACTGGAGTGGATTGCCATTCCCTTCTCCAGGGGATCTTCCTGACCCAGAGAATGAACCTGGGTCTCCTGCATTGCAGGCAGATTCTTTATGGTCTGAGCCACCAGGGAAGCCCTGGTATGGTAGATTGCTCTAAATAGGTAATGATTGATTAATTATTGAGCCATGAAATTAAAAGATGCTGACTCCTTGGAAGGAAAGTTATGACCAACTTAAACAGCATATTAAAAAGCAGAGATATTACCTTGTCAACAAAGGTCCGTCTAGTCAAGGCTATGGTTTTTCCAGTGATCATGTATGGATGTGAGAGTTGGACTGTGAGGAAAGTTGAGCTCCGAAGAATTGATGCTTTTGAACTGTGGTGTTGGAGAAGACTCTTGAGAGTCCCTTGAACTGCAAGGAGATCCAACCAGTCTATCCTAAAGGAGATCAGTCCTGGGTGTTTATTGGAAAGACTGATGTTGTAGCTGAAACTCCAATACTTTGACTACCTGATGCAAAGAACTGACTCATTTGAAAAGACCTTGATGGTGGGGAAGATTGAGGGCAGGAGGAGAAGGGGATGACAGAGGATGAGATGCTTGGATGGCTTCACCGACTCAATGGACATGGGTTTGGGTAGACTCCGGGAGTTGGTAATAGAAGGGAGGCCTGGCTTGTCACAGTTCATGGGGTTGCAAAGAGTCGGACACGGCTGAGTGACTGAACTGAACTGAACTGATTGATTAATCGAGTGAATGAAGACTGCTGTGGCTAATTACTTTAATGCTGATTTTCAAATAATGCTTTGTGGGACATTAATTGTTATTTAGAGGAGGAAGCAAGGAGTTGAGCACAAAGAACTGTGTCCTCTGCATATTTCTTTAACCAGAGGAGCTTTGTTAAAAAACAGGATCACACAAAGAACAGACTTATGGTTGCAAAAGGGGAGGCCAGAGGAGGTAGGGAAGGTTTGGGAGTTTGAGATTAATATTGTATATAGGATAGGTAAACAACAAGGTCTTACTATATAACACAGTAACTATATTTAATATCCTGTAATAAACCTTAATGGAGAAGGAAATGGCAACCCACTCCAGTATTCTTGCCTGGAGAATCCCATGGACAGAGGAGACTGGTGGGCTACAGTCCATGGAGTTGCAAGAGTTGGACACGACTTAGCTACTACATCATCATCAATAAACCATAAAGTAAAATAATTTAATAAAACACTTTCTTCCCGATTTTCACCTGCAATTAAAGTATATTTGGAGAAGTGAAGTGAAAGTCGTTCAGTGGTGTCCAGCTCTTTGTGACCCCATAGACTGTACAGTCCATGGAATTCTCCAGGCCAGAATACTGGAATGGGTAGCCGTTCCCTTCTCCAGGGGATCTTCCCAACCCAGGAATCGATCCAGGGTCTCCTGCATTGCAGGCGGATTCTTTACCAACTGAGCTATCAGAGAAGCATTTGGAGAAAGGTTTTATAATCTCTAAGGGAGAGAGAGAGATCATCAGGTGAAGAATACAGTTCTGCATTTAGTCATGAAAGACTGGTCATGATCTATTGTTTTAAACTCACGTTGATCGGATGCTTTTGAACTGTGGTGTTGGAGAAGACTCTTGAGAGTCCCTTGCACTGCAAGGAGATCCAACCAGTCCATGCTGAAGGAGATCAGCCCTGGGTTTCTTTGGAAGGAATGATGCTAAAGCTGAAACTCCAGTACTTTGGCCACCTAATCTGAAGAGTTGACTCTGATGCTGGGAGGGATTGGGGGCAGGAGGAGAAGGGGACGACAGAGGATGAGATGGCTGGATGGCATCACTGACTTGATGGACGTGAGTCTGAGTGAACTCTGGGAGGTGGTGATGGACAGGGAGGCCTGGCGTGCTACAATTCATGTGGTGGCAAAGAGTTGGACACGACTGAGCAACTGAACTGACTGAACTGAACTGATCTGTTTGCTTACATGATTTCTTTGTCTAGTTCAACTGATCTAATATGCCATACAGCTGATCTCAGTATGGCACTTCCAATCTTTATATTTATGCTTCCCCAATCTCAAACCTTCAAAATCAGCTCATTTCACACCTTCCTTAATCTCCATGGGGGGATGTGCTTGTTCCTTGTGTGGAATTTCACAGTATTTACTGAGTTTCATGGTCCACTCTTTATGTTGCATGTTTATTTCCTCACCATATTATTAATTCATCAAGTGTTCATTGATGCCTGTTACACACCAAACATGTTGTCAGGTTCAGTCCAGTTCAGTCCAGTCACTCAGTTGTGTCCAACTCTTTGCAACCCCATGGACTGCAGCATGCCAGGCTTCCCTGTCCATCACCAACACCCGGAGCTTTCTCAAACTCATGTCCATCGAGTCAGGGATGCCATCCAACCATCTCATCCTCTGTTGTCCCCTTCTCCTCTTGCCTTCAATCTTTTCCAGCATCAGGGTCTTTCCCAATGAGTCAGCTCTTTGCATCAGGTGGCCAAAGTATTGGAGTTTTATATGTCAGGTACTGAGATTCATAATGAATAACATGGATACCTCTGCCTTCAGAACATACAATTTAATTGGACTTGAGTGTATTTGATTTCCGAGGAGTTTCAGTGGTAAAGAATCCACTTGTCAATGCAGGAGACACAAGAGATGTAGATTTGATCCCTCGGTTGGGAAGATCCCCTGGAGGAGTAAATGGCCACCACTCCAGTATTCTTGCAAAGAATTGGGCATGACTGAGCAACCAAGCGCTCACAAACATGGGGACCATATCAGTCAAAGTTCAACTAGAGGAACAGAATCAGTAGGAGACACATTGTGAGATTTACTACAAGGAATCGGCTTATATGATTGTAGTGAATCTGAAATCCTCAGGACAGGCGATCAGGATGATCAGAGTGAAACGCTCAGGCACAAGCCGATGCTGCTGTTCACAGGTAAAAATTCTTCTTCTGGCAGCAGCAGTTCTGATCTTAGGGACTTTAACTGATTGAATCAAACACATTCAGATTATTTAGCAAACTATTCTATACTTAATGTCAGGTGATTAGACCTATAATCACCACTACAAAGTACCTTCACAGCAACTGCTATGTAATGTATGATTCAATAACTGGGGACTGGGGCCCGGTCAAGCTGACACAGAAAACTGACTATCACAGGAAAGAACACCACACAAAAACATCACAACAAGATTCAGGAAAGAGGAGAAAATATTCTTTTGTCTAGCTGGAAGCTTAGAGATAAATCTAAGCTTTAAAGACTGAACTTTAAGAATTTAATGAAACTATTGAATTAATTGAATGTCAAACTCAGTATTTTTGAAAAATAACAATGACTTGACCCTTCTCTGGACCCATTAAATCAAAACTTCTGGAGATTAGTGCCCTGGAACTTGTGCTTTGAAAATGTTCTGCCAGGCAGGTCGAATATGCAGCTAGAGTTAAGAACAACTGCTCTAAAGAGATTGGATTTTTTTTAGTTGTCCTGGTTTATATGTGTTCTGATATTGAAATGATCTTTTCATTATTTTCAGCTCAGTTCAGCTGCTCAGTCGTGTCTGATGTATTGTGACCCCATAAACTGCAGCATGCCAGTCTTCCCTGCCCATCACCAACTCCTGGAACTTACTCAAATTCATGTTCATCGAGTTAGTGATGCCATCCAACCATCTGATCCTCTGTTGTCCCCTTCTCCTCCTGCCTTCAATCTTTCCCAGCATCAAGTATTTTCCAATGAGTCAGTTCTTTGCACCAGGTGGCCAAAGTATTAGAGTTTCAGCCTCAGCATCAGTCCTTCCGTGAATATTCAGGACTGATTTCTTTTAGGATAGGCTGGTTGGATCTCCTTGCAGTCCAAGGGACTCTCAAGAGTCTTCTCCAACACCACATTTCAAAATCATCCATTCCTCAGCGCTCAGCTTTCTTTGTAGTCCAATTCTCACATCCATACATGACTACTGGAAAAACCATAGCTTTGACTAGATGGACATTAGTCGACAGAGTAATGTCTCTACTTTTTAATATGCTGTTTGGGTTTGTCATAGCTTTTCTTCCAAGGAGCTACCATCTTTTAATTTCACGGCTGCAGTCACCATCTGCACTGATTTTCAGTTCAGTTCAGTTCAGTCTCTCAGTCGTGTCCAACTCTTTGCGACCCCATGAATCACAGCACAACAGGCCTCCCTGTCCATCACCAACTCCCAGAGTTCACTCAGACTCACATCCATCGAGTCCATGATGCCATCCAGCCATCTCATCCTCTGTCGTCCCCTTCTCCTCCTGCCCCCAATCCCTCCTAGCATCAGAGACTTTTCCAATGAGTCAACTCTTCACATGAGGTGGCCAAAGTACTGGAGTTTCAGCTTTAGCATCATTCCTTCCAAAAAGATACCAGGGCTGATCTCCTCCAGAATGGACTGGCAGTGATTTTAGAGACCCCTCAAATAAAGTCTCTCACTGTTTCCATTGTTTTCCCATCTATTTGCCATGAAGTGACAGGACCAGGTGTCATGATCTTTGTTTTCTGAATGTTGACTTTTAAGCCAACAGAGTTTTTCACTCTCCTCTTTCACTTTCATCAAGAGGCTCTTTAGTTCTTCTTCATTTTCTGCCATAAGGGTGGTGTCATCTGCATATCTGAGGTTATTGATGTTTCTCCCAGCAATCTTGATTCCATCTTGTGCTTCATCGAGCCTGGCATTTCACATGATGTACTCTGCATATATGTTAAATAAGCAGAGTGACAAATACAGCCTTGACATACTCCTTTCCTGACTTGGAACCAATCTGTTGTTCCATGTCCAGTTCTAACTGTTACTTCTTGACTTGTATACAGATTTATCAGGAGGCAAGTCAGGTGGTCTCGTTTTCCCATCTCTTGAAGAATTTTCCACAGTTTGTGGTGATCCACACAGTCAAAGGCTTTGGCATAGTCAATAAAGCAGAAGTAGATGTTTTTCTGGAACTCTCTTGCTTTTGATCCAGTGGATGCTGACAATTTGATCTCTAGTTCCTCTGCCTTTTCTAAATCCAGTTTGAACATCTGGAAGTTCATGGCTTGGAGAATTTTGAAGCATTACTTTGCAAGTGTGTGAGATGAGTGTAGTTGTGCAGTAGTTTGAGCATTCTTTGGCATTGCCTTTCTTTGGGATTGGAATGAAACCTGACCTTTTCCAGTCCTGTGGCCACTGCTGAGTTTTCCAAATTTGCTGGCATACTGAGTGCAGCACTTTCACAGCATCATCTTTTAGGATTTGAAAGAGCTCAACTGGAATTCCATCACCTCCACTAGCTTTGTTTGGCCCATCTGACTTCACATTCCAGGATGTCTGGCTCTAGGTGAATGATCACACCATCATGGTTATTTGAGTCATGAAGATCTTTTTTGAATAGTTCTTCTGTGTATTCTTACCACCTTTTCTTAATATCTTCTGCTTCTGTAAGGTCCATACCATTTCTGTCCTTTATCAAGCCCATCTTTGCATGAAGTGTTCCTTTGATAACTCTAATTTTCTTGAAGAGATCTCTAGTCTTTCCCATTCTATTGTTTTCCTCTATTTCTTTGCACTGATCACTCAGGAAGGCTTCTTATCGCTCCTTGTTATTCTTTGGAACTCTGCATTCAGATGGGTATACCTTTCCTTTCCTCCTTTGCCTTTTGCGTCTTTTCTTTTCTTGGCTATTTATAAGGTCTCCTTAGGCAACCATATGGTCTTTTTGTGTTTCTTTTTCTTGGGGATGTTCTTGATCACTGCCTCCTGCACAAAGTATGAACCTTCATCCATAGTTCATCAGGTACTCTGTCTATCAGATCTAATCCCTTGAATCTATTTCTCACTTCCACTGTATAATCATATGGGATTTGATTTAGGTCATACCTGAATGGTCTGGTGGTTTTCCCTACTTTCTTCAATTTTAGTCTGAATCTGGCAATAAGGAGTTCATGATCTGAGCCACAGTCAGCTCCTGTTCTTGTTTTTGCTGACTGTATAGAGCTTCTCCATCTTCGGCCACAAAGAATATGATCAATCTGATTTTGGTATTGACCATCTGGTTATGTCCATGTACATATGGACAAGAGTCTTCTCTTGTGTTGTTGGAAGAGGGTGTTTTCTATGACCAATGCATTCTCTTGGCAAAACTGTGTTAGTCTTTGACCTGCTTCATTTTGTACTCCAAGGCCAAATTTGCCTGTTACTCCAGGTGTTTCTTGACTTCCTACTTTTGCATTCCAGTCCCCTAAAATGAAAAGGACATCTTTTTGGGGTGTTAATTCTAGAAGGTCTTGTATGTCAACTTCAAGAACTAGAAGTTCTTGAACTAGAACCATTCAACTTCAGCTTCTTCAGCATTACTGATTTGGGCATAGACTTGGATTACTATGATATTGAATGGTTTGCCTTGGAAACGAACAGAGATCATTCTGTCGTTTTTGAGAGTGCACCCAAGTACTGTGTTTTGGACTCTTTTGTTGACTATGATGGCTACTCCATTTCTTCTGAAGGATTCTTGCCCACAGTAGTAGACATAATGGTCATCTGAGTTAAATTCACCCATTCCAGTCCATTTGAGTTTGCCAATTCCTAGAATGTCAATGTTCACTCGTGCCATCTCCTTCTGACCATCTTAGAAACTAAAAGTACATAAATTAGAAAGAAATAATTATTTTCATTTAAAAAATGAGTTCTTCTTAAAGCCACTGAAATGCTTGAAGTCACCTTCCTGGACAGTAAGTCTAATGAAGGCTAGTAGGTGGTTCAAACAGTAAAGAATCTGCCTGCAATGCAGGAGCCCAGGTTCGATTCCTGGGTTTGAGAAGATCCCCTGGGTAAAGGCATGGCTACCCACTCCAGTATTTTTGCCTGAAGAACTCCATGGACAGAGGAGCCTGGTAGATTACAGTCTATGAGGTCGCAAAGAGTGGGACATGACTGAGTGACTAACATGTTCACTTTTCACTATCAATTAGAATTGATACCAGTGTGCTCCAATTAAATAAAACCCCTAATTCTCAGGAAGTTAAAAAAAGAGATTTATTTGTCACTTATTAAGGTCTGCCATGAGTTTAGGTGACTCTCCAGGGCAGCAGTTCCCTCTGGGTGGCTCATTAATAAGATCTAGTCAATTTGGTTTCATATCTCTGCATTGAGCCCGATAACTGGCTGATAGTAAGGACTTGTTAAATATTCTGAGAATTCACATACCACACACTTTGTTCTCTGATATGTGTGTGTATGTATGTGTGTGTGTTTGTGGGTAGTGGATTGAATCCTTCTCTGTGGAGAGGTGTTTCTCAGCTCATTAGCTCTGCAAGTCTACCACTCCACAGATTCGCAACTTCATATCTGTTGCCCTGAGACATTTGTGATCCCAACCACAATGATAGCACCAGTAAAGGAAAGTTCCCTTGATACCACAGACTACCACTAACCCTCACCTCCTCAGACCCAATAAAAGACAAAGAGAGCTTTCAGATATTACCCAGTTAAAGGAGTCTGTTTGCAATGAACCGGGCTAAACTCTGTGGAGAATCAGCAATGCAGTTCCCTGGTCAGGTTAATGTCGCTATCCTGCACTGTCCCCAGCAGTTCCCCAGTCTTCACAGCTCTGAAGAATGGAGGCTTCCCTGGGAAAGAGAAGCTAGACCCGAGGGCAAGTCTTTCCTAGACCTGCAAGCATCTGCATGTCTCAGACCCAGCTGTGTAAGATGTCACTTAACAGTATGTTTTGGGGACATCCCTGGTGCCCATTGACTAAGACTCTGTGCTCCCAGTGTGGGGAGCCCAGGTTATGGAACTGGGTCTTACATGCCAAACTAAAAATCCTGCATGCCACAACTAAGAACTGATGCAGCCAAATAAATAAATAAATATTTTAAAAAGTAGTCACCATGTTTTCATTTCAGGATGAGCTCTTTTTCTTCCTAAACTGCCCATCCTGTATGGGAATGCTAGTGTTGAAGATTTGTGTATACTCAACAGAGTATCTGTTACAAAAGACAATTTTCCTAAGCCTACATGAATGATTTCCAATATAAAAAAAGCAATCTTCTTTGATTTCAGTTTCATTAACTGAGGGCATTTTCAGAGGGTAATTTGAAAATGTATTTTTCAGGATTTAAAATAGATCCCTATTTTAAACTTACCATGTTGATGCTGTTTAATTATTTTTCAGGGCTGCCCAGTGAGCACCAGCATGTGGTACTGGGGAGGTAAAAAAAAAAAAGCACTCTTGTTTTAGGAAGATTTGTTTTGTGAATTATGCTTTCACAAGTTATTATGAATAAATATGTCTGAACAAGTTAGAGTAGGGATATAGAAAACAATTATATTTATATTTTGGCCTTTGTAAAAAAGTAACACTTTTTGATCAATTATGCTTACCACTTTGCCATCAAAAAGAATCTGAGAATGACCTACTTTGAGGATAGGCAAGGATTATCTTTTCCCTTGGTTATTCCGTTCCGTTCAGTCGCTCAGTCGTGTCTGACTCTTTGCGACCCCATGAATCGCAGCACGCCAGGCCTCCCTGTCCATCACCAACTCCCGGAGTTCACCCAGACTCACATCCATTGAGTCCGTGATGCCATCCAGCCATCTCATCCTCGGTCGTCCCCTTCTCCTCCTGCCCCCAATGCCTCCCAGCATCAGGGTCTTTTCCAATGAGTCAACTCTTCTTGGTTATTAAGTAAGAAAAAAATTTATTAGTCAATTATTCCAAGTCTGTTTGCCTCAGCTTTGAAATGGTGTGACCAAATAAATCATTGCTCTTGGCCTGGTACATCAGTTTTCTAAAACTGGAGTGAGGAGTAGAGAACTTAATCTCCAATTGCTTTAATTCTTATACAATAGTGTTGTCGATGAGCATCTCTTGTGCAAATATTCCAGATTTTCTAGCATCACAATCCTAACTGGATAAAGCTGTGTTTGGGATGCGGATATATTTTAAAGTTATTGGTAATAGGGAAGGAAAAATAAAGATATGATATGTATGTTTATTTTTAAGTATCTAATATGTGGCAAGTAATTTGTAAAGCCTGTTGCTTTTCATCTTCACAGACTCCCTGAATTTAAGAAGGTAAGTAACTGGCCCCAAACAACCCCGCTTGTGATGACAGCAGAGATCTGAACCTGAAAACGTCTGCTTAAAAATCTTGCACATTTTCCAATACCCCATACTGCCTAAACTAGTTAAGAATTATCCCCTTATTAAAAGAAAATTACTTATTTGGTTGTGCTGGGTCTTAATTGCAGATCTTTAGCTGCAGCCTGAGGACCTTAAGTTGCTACATGTGGAATCTACTTTCTTAATGAAGGATTGAACCTGGGCCCCTGCATTGGGAGTGCAGAGTCTTAGCCACTGAACAAGGAAGTCCCTATCCCTTCATTCTGAAATTTAATATATATGGCCCCTAGATGCTAAAAAAGGCTTCATAGAGCCTTTATACTACACATCATAAGGTCAACATTCATAGTAATTAGTTATAAGTAATAGTATCACCAACTCAATGGCTATTAAGTTGTAAAGCCACTATCAGGAGATAGTGGAGGACAGAGGAGCCTGGCGTGTTACAGTCCATGGGGGTAGCAAAGAGTTGAGACAACAACAAACAGTAGTTATTTAAACTCCACTGCATTTTTATATTCATTTGTATCCTGAATGATTCCCATTTAAAGCTATCCTAATTATTTCTAGGAGTTCCTATAAGTGTTTCTTGCCAGCTGAATTTACTCAGTGTTTTGTTCTGGACTGCCTTGAATTTGCCCTTGAACTTGAGGGGAACCATCCACTCTGCACATCTGCCTGTGTGTGTTAAGTCACATCAATTGTGTCTGACTCTGTGACCCTATGGACTGTGCCTGCCAGGCTCCTCTGTCCATGGGATACTCCAGGTGAGAATACTGGACTGGGTTGCCGTGCCCTCCTTGCAAATCTGCCTAGTGAGTACCAATTAGTGAGGACAAGTCACAGGTTGGCTTCCTCGAATTTCCCAAGCTGCCAGACCTAATGATGATAAACGACCTTCTGCTTACATCCCTATGCCTCACATAGCTCCCTGCGAAAACACTTCCTTCAACTTTTATCTGCAGACTCACCTATCACAGGGCATGGGGGCAGATGTATTACTCTCTGTTCTCTTTCTCAGTCTAACTCATAAACTTCTCACTTTTTGCCGATTATCTTTACTGAAATAAGAGCACTGCTGAGAGGCCCCCTTAGCAGGTAGTGTCAGACATGCCCCAATTTCTCCAACATCTATACATGTAATATATTACAAAGGAAAGGTTCAAACATGTTTGATTTTGAGCAGCATATTATTTTAAAAAATATACTTGGGATATTCTATCATGACTTTTAATCTTCCCAACTCCCTCTCAATATTCCTAGCCAGCTTTACACATGTATCTTTTTTTAAAAATTCAAATGTTAACATTTCCATCATCTGGGAGCTTGTTAAAATGTAGACTTCTAGTCCTCACCTTAGACCTACTGAATCAGAATCTTTATTCCTGTTGACAATACCACCATTTAACAAGGTACCAGGTGAACTATGTGTGTCTTAAAATTTGAGAACACTGGTCTCTGTTACTCTGCCATTCCCTGAATTTAGGTAATGATGAGTTGGGTAGTTTAGGCCACACCACCACTGACATAAATAAATAAAAAGGTCAGGATAGAATACAAAGTGAACTTACGGCAGTCTGGACTGAAAGACTTAGATGTCAGGCAGAGCAAGAAAAAAATTCTCACTCATGGAAGGTTCACCATCATACGCCTAAAATTATTTATACAATAGTTTTCCAAACAGAAAACACAGGTTGCTATAAAAAATAACAGATGTATAAGGAACCAGGATGACATGAATGAGAACCAACAGACAATGGATAAGCCCAATGTGACTTCAGATCTAGGAAGAGGAGTAGGATGAATCTTCCTGTTACTTTGCTTATAACAAGCAACCTAGTGGCACAACACCTTTTTACTATGCTATAAAATCCTGTAGGTTAGGAATTTAGACAATAAGTAGCAGAGATGATCTGCCTCTGCTCCACGGCCTGTGGTTCTTGGTCTGGGTGACCTGAAGGCTACACTCACTGGGATTGATAGCAGGGTGCCTGCACTTGGTCTGACCACCCTGGTAATTTTTGACTAATATGATTTTTTATTTGATAGCTGGATTCTCTCATAGTGAGTACTCAAGAGCACCAGGCAGAAACTGCTTGTCATTTAATTATCTAGCCTTATCAATGACATGGCATTGCTTTTACTAAGTACTTTCTGCGTGAAAATGTCAGCTCCGTGCTCAGATTCAAGTACAGGACATAGACACTGCCCAATGATTGTTCTGAAAAAAAAAAAAATCACCTTATCCATGACAAAAAACTGGATATAAACTAAGGACAACTCTACTTAGAGTCATGAATTATTGTATTTACTTAAACAAAATTGGTCTGATATGGCCTTCAAGGTGCTTTATTGGGCATCTATCATAATTGACTTATAAGGCTACTGCTTACCAGAAAAGAGATGCTCAGGCCTAAGTACATCTTGTTCCACAGAAAGATATCATGGGAATTCTTTAAAGACATATTTAATGAATTTCTTGACCACTGGGCTTCTATAACAATTAAACTGTTTCTAAAAGATTGTCAGAATGATCCTACATGGCAGGATATGTTTAGAAAGGAATACATGCCAAGAAACATCAGTTTAATATGTAATACCAAGAATCCATCGGCCCGTGCAGGAGATGCAAGAGACGTGTATTCAATCCCTGAGTCAGGAAGATCCCCTGGAGGAGGAAGTGGCAACCCACTCGAGTATTCTTGCCTGGGAAATCCCATGGACAGAGGAGCTTGGCAGACTACAGTCCATGGGATCTCAAAAAGAGTCAGACACACTGAGCGTGTGTGTACACACACACACACACACACACACAAACACACTACAAATGTTTAATGAACATGTTAGAAAAATGGAAAAGTAAAAACAAACACGCCCATTTATCCTGATACATCTATTTAGTAGACTTTAAGAGTCACTCAACCCTTGATTAACATTCTAGGCTCAGTTGTATGTCCGCCCCTGAATCAACCACTGGGGCCAATGAAATAGAAAGCAGTGATTGGGTTAGCCTAGGGCCTGTGTCAGCCCCTGGGGGCTTGGCAGGTATTAGTTTCCCTTTAAGCAAGCAGATACAAGGGTGGAAATTAGGAGTCATTGGCATGGGAAAAACTGATGCTAGAAGATCCACTATCTATGATGGGAGAATGTATAGTCCAAACAAACAGAAAAAATAGCTTGTGTAAGTTTCTTCATGATCATGAATGGCTTGTGAGTAATGAAAGTGCTGCACTCAATATGCCAGCAAATCTGGAAAACTCAGCAGTGGCCACAGGACTGGAAAAGGTCAGTTTTCATTCCAATCCCAAAGAAAGGCAATACCAAAGAATGCTCAAACTACAGCACAATTGCACTCATCTCACACGCTAGTAAAGTAATGCTCAAAATTCTCCAAGCCAGACTTCAGTAATACGTGAAACGTGAACTTCCTGATGTTCAAGCTGGTTTTAGAAAAGGCAGAGGAACCAGAGACCAAATTGCCACCATCCGCTGGATCACGGAAAAAGCAAGAGAGTTCCAGAAAAACATCTATTTCTGCTTTCTTGACTATGCCAAAGCTTTTGACTGTGTGGATCACAATAAACTGTGGAAAATTCTGAAAGAGATGGGAATACCAGACCACCTGACCTGCCTCTTGAGAAATCTGTATGCAGGCAAGGAAGCAACAGTTGAAACTGGACATGGAACAACAGACTGGTTCCAAATAGGAAAAGGAGTACGTCAAGGCTGTATATTGTCATCCTGCTTATTTAACTTCTATGCAGAGTACATCATGAGAAACGCTGGGCTGGAAGAAGCACAAGCTGGAATCAAGATTGCCAGGAGAAATATCAATAACCTCAGATATGCAGATGACACCACCCGTATGGCAGAAAGGGAAGAGGAACTAAAGAGCTTCTTGATGAAAGTGAAAGAGGAGAGTGAAAAAGTTGGCTTAAAGCTCAACATTCCGAAAACGAAGATCATGGTATCTGGTCCCATCACTCCATGGGAAATAGATGGGGAAACAGTGGAAACAGTGTCAGACTTTATTTTGGGGGGCTCCAAAATCACTGCAGATGGTGACAGCAGCCATGAAATTAAAAGACGCTTACTCTTTGGAAGAAAAGTTATGATCAACCTAGACAGCATATTCAAAAGCAGAGACATTACTTTGCCGACTAAGGTCCGTCTAGTCAAGGCTATGGTTTTTCCAGTAGTCATGTATGGAAGTGAGAGTTGGACTGTGAAGAAGGGTGAGTGCCGAAGAATTGATGCTTTTGAACTGTGGTGTTGGAGAAGACTCCTTGGACTGCAAGGAGATCCAACCAATCCATTCTGAAGGAAATCAGCCCTGGGACTTTTTCGGAAGGAATGATGCTAAAGCTGAAACTCCAGGACTCTGGCCACCTCATGTGGAGAGTTGACTCATTGGAAAAGACTTTGATGCTGGGAGGGGTTGGGGGCAGGAGGAGAAGGGGACAACCGAGGATGAGATGGCTGGATGGCATCACTGATTCGATGGACGTGAGTTTGAGTGAACTCTGGGAGTTGGTGATGGACAGGGAGTCCTGGCGTGCTGTGATTCATGGGGTCGCAAAGAGTTGGACACGACTGAACGACTGAACTGAACTGAACTGAATATTTCTGCCCACAAAAATACAGGAACCAGGCTATAATTCTGTCACACTGAAGGATGATTACATAATTGATTCATTATCAACACTCTTTCAAAATAAAACAGAAATGTATTTTCATGGAGCTGAGATATGAGACTTGGAAAAAATAGGGGATAGGCAAATATAAATGCATAAATTTTACATAAAGTTTCATCAAAGAAAAAAACACTATGTTCTCCAAGATATTAGCAACTGTTCTTTAAGCTAAAGTTGACTACCCTCAATTACAGGTTCTATTCATGGGCTCATGAACTTGACACTTGAAAGCTTCCCCTGAGAATCATCTGTCAAAAGTATGCTTTGCCCAGCTCCAAACTGGATTTATAAATACTTTAGCCTGTTTTAACTCTGTCTCAGTAGACTTATATGTCATTTATAAGCAGGCATCAATTGATGTGACCTTTCCAAAGGAGTCAAGGATTCAGAAATCACATTGACAATGTACCTTGGATAGTGCCTTTTACTTACAAAGCATACTTGTAAATGTAGTCATATCGAATATTTACAACTGTTTAATGAATATATATATTTGATCATTTTTATTAATATATTTATCTTTTATTGGAGTATAATTGCTTTACAATGTTGTGTTAATTTCTGCTGTACAACAACATAAATCACTTATATGTATATCTATATTCTCTGTCTCTTGGACTTTCCTTCTTCCTCCTCCAACGGCCCCCCTCCCACCATCCCACCCATCTAGGTCATCACAGAGCACCAAACTGAGCTCCCTGTGCTACAAAGCAGATTTCCATTAGCTATCTATTTTATACATAATAGTGCATTTATATCAAACCTAGTTTCCCAGTTCATCCCACCGTCCCCTTCTCTGCCTTTGTTCACATGTTCGTTCTCTATATTTGCATTTCTCTTTCTGCCCTGGAACTAGGTTCATTTGTACCATTTTTCTAGATTCCACATGTGTTTGTATACGATATTTGTTTTTCTCTTTCTGATTTATTTCACTCTGTGTGATACAACATATGATCCAACAATCCCACTATTGGGCATATACCCTGAGAAAACCATAATTCAAAAAGATACATGTACTCCAGTGTTCATTGCAGCACTATTTGCAATAGCCAGGACATGGAAGCAACCTAGGTGTTCATTGACAGATGAATGGATAAAGAAAATGAGGTACATATACACAATGGACTATTGTGCAGCCATATAAAGGAATGAAATGGGTTATTTGTAAGATGAATGTATGTTGATACCCATTTTACAGATGAATAAACTGAAGTTCAGGAAGGTTGGTGATTTTCCCAAAGTTATACAGATAGCCAGTGGCAAATGGGTCTCAAGCCTAGACTCCCTTTTTCCAAATCCAGCATTCTTTTGGCTGTCGCTTTTTCCTATCATGAATAAAGCAGGCATTGTCAGAAGCGTCTCCCTTATTAAAGTATGACTTGAATCACAGAGTACGTATGTTTTAAGCTATTCCACACAACTGGAATTATAGCAATAATTTGCCTATAATCAGCATATTAGGATAATAGAAAATGCAAGTAACATACTTTAAGAAAAGGCTTCCCAGGTGACACTAGTGGGAAAGAGCTGCCCTGCCTAAATAGGAGACATGAGGTTCGGATTCTATCCCTGAGCTGGGATGATCCCCTGGAGGAGGGCATGGCAACCCACTCCAGTATTCTTGCTTGAAGAATCCCACTGGATAGCAGAGCCTGGCAGGCTGCAGTCTGTAGGGTCCCACAGAGTCGGGCATGACTAAAGAGACTTAGCACTCATGCACGCACGTTAAGAACAAGTACGTGTAATCACCATACTGCTTAGATGAAGCTGTGTATTCAAGACCTTCCAAATTTTGTCTCCAACCACTTCCAAATCGTAGTTTTCCATTCTCCCATCTGTATTGTTTTTATCCTGTATTGTCTTGGCTTTGATACCCATCCTATTGTGTACTCTCTTTCTTTTGCTTAAAATTTTCTTCCCAACATGTCTTCCATTTCTGCTTTTCCAAATCTGATTTGGGATTTGAGGAACAACCGCATGGAACTTGAAAGTCTCTATTCCCCAGCTAACCCCTCAAGTTATCCCACTGTAATTCTTTTCCTGTCCAACACCATCCCTCTGTCTCAATATGTGTGTGTGTGTGTGTGTGTGTGTGTGTGTGTGTGTGTGTACTAGCAGGAAGGCTGATGGGAAAATCACTGAAATCTGAAATCATCTTAGTCAGTTTGGGCTGTTGCCCAGAATCCCATAGCCTGTGGGACTTAAACAAGAAGCATTTTTTTTGTACGATTCTGGAAGCTATAAGTCTGATATCAAGGCACCAACTGATCTTGTGTCTGTTGAGGGAATGCTTCCTGTTTGCAGATGGCCATCTTCCTTCTGTAACCTCTTATGGTAGAAAGAGAGAGAGAGAGAGAGAGATGACCTCTCCGACAGCTCTCCTTATAAAGGACACTAATCCCATTTAGGAAAGATTCACCCTCGTGACCTAATTAGCTGCCAAAAGCTCTGCTTGCAAACACTATCTCATTGGGGATCAAGGCGTCAACATATGAATTTGGGGAGGACAGATATGCAACCTGTAGCATTTTGCCTCTGCTGCTGCTGCTGCTGCTGCTAAGTCACTTCAGTCGTGTCCGACTCTGTGTGATCCCATAGATGGCAGCCCACCAGGCTCCCTCGTCCCTGGGATTCTCCAGGCAGGAACACTGGAGTGAGTTGCCATTGTCTTCTCCAATGCATGAAAGTGAAAAGTGGAAGTGAAGTTGCTCAGTCGTGTCTGACTTAGCGACCCCATGGACTGCAGCCTACCAGGCTCCTCCGTCCATGGGATTTTCCAGGCAAGAGTACTGGAGTGGGGTGCCATTGCCTTAGCTTCCCCTAATTTATGTCCATGAAAAAGACATCTATTCCATCCCAAGAGACCCAGACATCTTACCTCATTTCAATAGCAACTTAAAAATTAAAGTCTCATCTGAATGCCACCTAAATCAGATATGAATGAGACCGGAGGTAAGATTCATCCTGAGGCAAAATTCCTCTCCAGCTGTGAATCTGTGAAACCAGACAAGTCAAATAGTTCTAAAACACAGTGGCCAATAGGATAGACATTTCTATTCCTGATGTGCTCAGTTGCGTCCGACTCTTTGCGACCCCATGGATTGTAGCCTGCCAGGCTCCTCTGCCCATGGAATTTTTCAGGCAAGAATACTGGAGTGGGTTGCCATGACCTCCTCCCGGGGATGTTCCTGACCCAGGGTAGTAACCGCATTGGCAGGAGGATTCTTTACCTCTATCGCCACCTAGAGGTATGAAAAAGAAGGACGACACGATGGGTCCCCAGCAAACCCAGTACCTAACAAGGCAATCAGTCCTGAATATTCCAATTGGAAGGACTGATGCTGAAGCTGAAACTCCAATACTTTGGCCACCTGATGCGAAGAACTGACTTATCTGAAAAGACTTTGATGCTGGGAAAGATTGAAGGCAGGAGGAGAAGGGGATGACAGAGGATGAAATGGCTGGATGGCATCACTGACTCACTAGACATGAGTTTGAGTAAACTCCGGGAGCTGGTGATGGACGGGAGGCCTGGTATGCTGCAGTCCATGGGGTCGCAAAGAGTGGGACATGACTGAGAGACTGAACTAAACAAGGCTAACTCCATGAGCCATTAAGGCTCAAGAATTGTCCTTTTTGGCTTGATGCTCTACCTTCTGGACTCAGTGGGTCATGTAACCTGGGCCTCACACTTAGGAAAGACTTGCACTTGGTTTAAGGTTCTGTTGTTGCAATCTGGAAAATCTTAACAATTTTCATTTTGCACTGAAGCTTGGAAATTTTGCAGCTCTTCCTGCTTCCTTGATTTTAATTTTTCCAACAAGTTGGCGTGGAAGGGAAGGAGAAGGAAAGAAACAGTCATCTCTTGTTTAACTGGCCAATTTTGAAATCCCCTCTCTCTTGGTCGGCACTATTTCTCTGCCCAAAATTGTTCTCTAGAAACAAGCCAAGCAAGGCTGCCCAGCTGTATTGCTCAAGCCACTTCAGCCACCCTGCTTTGTTGTCAGCCACATGACTAGTGGGTCATCAACCTGTGCTCTCCTCTGTGTCACCCTTGTGGGGAGGGTATTTTTGTTTCTCTTTCCTTGAAATCCCAGGAAGGGGCATCAAGATGAACCAAGATCCACCAGGAAGGTAGGGATTCTGATTTACTTACTTTTGATTGGCTGCCTGTTTGGACAGCCAACTCGACGATTTCACTTTCGCACATCTGAGTGGAGAGAACATTCCAGAGAGAAGATCCAGCTCAGATGAGGGGGAAAGAGGAAAAGCTTTGGTGCAGATAAGATTCTTCCTATTCAGTGTCATGCATTTGCCAAAGTTCATTGCAGACATAGGGGTATGTGACTGTATTTGAACTATTCTGATGGTATGCACCCATGAAGTTGTCTGTTAAATATTGGAAACCATGTGCAAGAGGCTTGGACGGAGCAGGGAAGGGGGGGGTGTCATATGAGTGTGCATATGAAGAAAAAGTAAAACTGGAGTTATACTTGTGTCTTCTGTTTTTTTTTTAATTTTAACCTCTTTATTCTCTTCATCTTTTAATTTTTTTACCTTTTTATTTTATATTGTAGTATAGCCAATTATTAACAATAGAGGAGGAAATGGAACCCATTCCAGTAGTCTTGCTTGAAAAAATCCCATGGAGAAAGGAGACTGGCAGGCTACAGTCCACAGGGTTGCAAAGAGTTGGACACCACTGAGCATCTGAACACACATAGCCAATAAACAGTGTTGTGACAGTTTCAGGTGGACAGCAAAGAGACTCAGCCATAGATATACATGTGTTCATTTTCCCCCAGACTCCGTTCCCATCCAGGCTGCACATAATATTGAGTTCCCTGTACTATACAATAGGTCCTTGTTGGTGATCCATTTTAAATATAGCAGTGTGTCCATGGCCTTCCCAAAGTCCCTAACTATCCCTTTCCCTAGTCTTTCCCTCTGGCAACCATAAGTTCATTCTCTAAGTCTGTGAGTCTGTATCTGTTTTGTAAATAAATTTATTTATATAATTTCCTTTTAGATTCTGCATATTAAGGGTGTCATATGACTTCTTGTCTGACTTACTTCACTCAGTATGACAGTCTCTAGGTCCATTCATGATGCTGCAAATGGCGTTATTTCATTTGTTGTTATGGCTGAGCAATATTCCATTGTATATATGTACCAAAGCTTCTTTATATATTATTCTGTTGATGGACATTTACGCTGCTTCCATATCTTGGCTACTGTTAACATGTTGCAATGACAACTGGGGAGCCTGTGTCCTTTCAGATCATATTTTCCTCCTGATATATACCCAGAAGTGGGATTGTAGCTTCCCTCCAAGGAAGCTTCCCTCCAAGGAAGATGTCTTGGAGGAGGGCATGGTAACCCACCCCAGTATTCTTGCCTGGAGAATCCCCATGGAGAGGTAGCACAGAGTTGGACATGACTGAAGCAACTTCTGCTTCTGTTAGGTCCATACCATTTCTGTCCTTTATCGAGCCCATCTTTGCATGAAACGTTCCCTTGGTATCTCTAATTTTCTTGAAGAGATCGCTAGTCTTTCCCATTCTGTTGTTTTCCTCTATTTCTTTGCATTGATCGCTGAGAAAGGCTTTCTTATCTCTACTTGCTATTCTTTGAAACTCTGCATTCAGATGCTTATATCTTTCCTTTTCTCCTTTTTTTCCCCCTTTTTTTGCTTCTCTTCTTTTCACAGCTATTTGTAAGGCCTCCTCAGACAGCCATTTTGCGTTTTTGCATTTCTTTTCCATGGGGATGGTCTTGATCCCTGTCTCCTGTACAATGTCATGAACCTCCATCCATAGTTCATCAGGCACTCTGTCTAGCAATTCATGAACCTTGAACTTCCAGATGTTCAAGCTGGTTTTAGAAAAGGCAGAAGAACCAGAGATCAAATTGCCAACATCCACTGGATCACTGAAAAAGCAAGAGAATTCCAGAAAAACATCAATTTCTGCTTTATTGACTATGCCAAAGCCTTTGACTGGGTGGATCACAACAAACTGTGGAAAACTCTGAAAGAGATGGGAATACCAGACCACCTAACCTGCCTCTTGAGAAACCTGTATGCAGGTCAGGAAGCCACAGTTAGAACTGGACATGGAACAACAGACTGGTTCCAAATAGGAAAAACAGCATGTTAAGGCTATATATTGTCACCCTGCTTATTTAACTTATATGCAGAGTACATCATGAGAAATGCTGGGCTGGAAGAAGCACAAGCTGGAATCAAGATTGCTGGGAGAAATATAATAACCTCAGATATGCAGATGACACCACCCTTATGGCAGAAAATGAAGAGGAACTCAAAAGCCTCTTGATGAAAGTGAAAGAGGAGAGTGAAAAAGTTGGTTTAAAGCTCAACATTCAGAAAACGAAGATCATGGCATCTGGTCCCATCACTTCATGGGAAGTAAATGGAGAAACAGGGGAAACAGTGTCAGACTTTATTTATCTGGGCTCCAAAATCACTGCAGATGGTGACTGCAGCCATGAAATTAAAAGACGCTTACTCCTTGGAAGAAAAGTTATGACCAACCTAGATACCATATTAAAAAGCAGGGACATTACTTTGCTAACAAGGGTCCATCTAGTCAAGGCTATGGTTTTTCCAGTAGTCATGTACGGATGTGAGAGTTGGACTGTGAAGAAAGCTGAGTGCTGAAGAATTGATGCTTTTGAACTGTGGTGTTGGAGAAGACTCTTGAGATCAGATCTCTTGGACTATAAGGAGATCCAATCAGTCCATCCTAAAGGAGATCAGTCCTGGGTGTTCATTGGAAGGACTGATGCTAAAGCTGAAACTCCAATACTTTGGCCACCTCATGTGCAGAGTTGACTAATTGGAAAAGACTTTGATCCTGGGAGGGATTGGGGGCAGGAGGAGAAGGGGACGACAGGGGACAAGATGGCTGGATGGCATCACTGACTCAACGAACATGAGTTTGGGTGAGTTCCGGGAGTTGGTGATGGACAGGGAGGCTTGGCGTGCTGCAATTTATGGGGTCACAAAGAGTCAGACATGACTGAGCGACTGAAGTGAACTGAAGTGACTTAGCACATGTAGCACATAGTAGTTTTATTTTTAGTTTTTAAAGGAATATTGAAACTGTTCTCAGTAGTGGCTCTACCAATTCATATTCCCACCAGCAGTGCAGAAGAGTTCCCTCCTCTCCACACCTTCTCCAGTGTTTATTGCTTGTGGATTTTTTGATGATGGCAATTCTGACTGGAGTCAAGTACTTATGTCTTCTATTCAGAGAAATATGTTCACATGATCCAACAAGGCCTTCCAAAACACACATATCCCATGGGGAGAGGAGATATTTGGGTTCCTGCTCTAAGAAGTGCATCACCAGTAGGGTGATATTAACAAGAGAAGCAATCATATTCAACAGAGAATTGCAGTTCAACACTCAGATAAAACGAGAAACATCTGTCCTGCTTCCTTTCCTTCCCCCACTGACTAACACTGACCAAGATGCAACCAGAAAAGTTTGGGGAGGAAGAACGAAAAAACAGCAGACACTGTCCCTTTTCCAAATTCAAGCTCCTTAGGCTGAAGCCTAGCTGGTGCTTAGCAGAAGGAAATAAGAACTTTAAATCACACACCAGAGCCAGGCTACAAATTGGATTAGACTGGCTGGAGAGTTTAGTAATGAAAGAGAACGGAAACTATGGGATCTGCCCTAGATTTATCATAGGACGGCAAAAATATATTTGACAGAACACAGCTGGCCCAGTAGTTGAAGGAACTTAAAAACGTATCATGTTTTGTTTGCCTCATGTAATTCAGGTCATTTAATAAACCATTTACATTTGCAGTTTGGCTGCCAGAAGTAGCCAGAGAAATGCTTTCCTGTTCACTTTTTCTCAGGAGCTGGAGAAAGATAGATAGAATCTTCTATACAATTTCTTCCCTTTGGCTTGGGAAATTTAGGTCTCAAATTTACTCCTGAACTGATAAGGATTCTAACAAGGGAAGACCAGCTCCAATGGGCCTAGTCTAGCCTGTATCCATCCATGCTATGGGATGGAATTAGTTTCTCCTACATTATATGGGTTATGTGGAGGAACCTGAATTCCTTCACATCATAAGGTAAGGAGAGAGATGCTGCTGACTAGGCCACCAAAACTCTCCACTGCGTGGGGCCACCATATGTGGTAATCATCTGCCTCCATTTGGTGATGACCCAGGTGCCCTCACTAATTTTCTGTGGGTTGCTCCATGGCAAGGATCTCCTCCATTCCTTACAGTTAGTGGGAGTCACTCATGCCCAGATAAGGGAAAGCCGATATGTCATTGCTGATCAAAGAACTGTGTGCTCTGGTCAGTTAATCACCCTCACTCTTCTCCTCATTGACTGGCCTTCAGAATGGTTGTTCTAACTCCCAGATCCATCATGAGTCAGCCTTGGCATTTGTTTCTTTGAAAACACTCTTCTTTTAATTTTTTTTTCTTTTTTCTTGCTATCTTCCGGAGTCATGCTCTAAAAACAGAATTAAAAATTCATCTCCCAGTGTGTCTCTGTGATGTTCATTCTCCCCATGCTGAATATTTGGCTGGCACTCACTTCCTCTATGCTTCATAGAACAATTCTACTCTTCAGTTCACTAACTTATTTTGAATAGATGAAATGTATGTCATTATTGGTTGCAAATGTTTCATATAACATTTTAAAAAATGACCTATCACTTAATATTTTAAAAACATTTCTGGAAGCATTATGAAAGGAGCCAAATACTTATTTTTTCTTTTTGATGATTTAAAAAGAAAATTTTATTGTGATTTTAAACTTTTGGGAAACCTCTTGTAACCTGGTGTTTTTCCAGGTTGAGGACATCTTTACATTTTGCAGTTAAGTGAAGTGTTTATCTGGAGGGAGGTTATGTGAATGATCTAGAAGTACGGTCTCTTTGCATGGGGATATTCTAAATAAGGAGTCCCCAGTCCCAAAACCATGAACTGGTACTGGTCCCTGTGTAAGGAAGTGGGCCACACAGCAGGAGGTGAGTGGCAGGTGACCAAGGGGAGCTCTGTCTATATTTACAGTTACTCCCCATCACTTGCCTAAGCTCTGCCTCCTGTCAGATCAGCAGTGACATTAGATTCTCATAATAGCGCAAACCCTACTGTGAATTATGCAAGTGAGGGGTCTAGGTTGAGCACTCATGAGAATCATTGTGAAACCACCCCCAACCCCCTCATCTGTAGAAAATTGTTTTCCGCAAAACCAATCCCTGGTGCCAAAAAAGGTTGGGGACCACAGCTCTAAAGAATTAACCCAAACTTTTAGTCATCATCTCCACTTTCCCACCTTAACTGCTGTCAATGTCAAGTAAGTAACACAGAGTTTTGTTTATCTATTCTCTCTATTCGGGGAGCATGATGGTAGCTGAGAAAAGATGCGATTGAACCAATAAGGATGATTTGTGGTTTGTGACTCTGCTTCTTTTCCTGTCTGCCTTGTATCTCCTTTGACCTGGCTCACTTCTCATTCCTCTAATTTATACTAATTTAAAAACCTTGCAGCAGAAGTTCAGAGTGCAGGCTCTGATCTGTCTGGGGGTAAATCCTGCTCTACCCGTTTCTAGGTCTGTGATTATAAGCAAGCTACTTACCATGTTCCAGATTCTTCAATAATGAAATGATAATAACAATACTTTATTAATTCATAAGGCTGTTGGGGGGATTAAATAATATATGTAGAACACTTCACATGTGTCTGGTGTGTGGATCAAATGCTCAGTAAATCTTAGTTGCCAGTTATTTTTCTTATTATTCTTTGAAACCTTGATTAAGTTCCCTTCACCCCTGAATCTCCACTTTCTCACCTGCAAAACTGGAGCCATAGTTTTTTTTTTTTTTTTCCATACTCAGATTACTTATATGGACCTGAACGAGGAGCACAGAGGGAGTGGTCATTAGTAAAGTGTTGGTGAATTAACACCAGGAAGCTTCATACCAGGGCTGTCCTCTGTTTTCAGAATCATCAGAAGTTGATGAGGCTCTAACTTCAGTTAGATGCTAACAGATGTCACCAACTTCCAACTCAAGGGCTTGCCCAAACCTCCAATGCTGAGTATGGAAAATTAATTTTCTCCCAGGATGAAACTCATTTATTTTTAAATGTTACTTATTCTTTAGAGGAATTCTGATGATGACAGTATTGCCCTTAACATTCTAAAAGATAACAGTGTACTCAAGGAACCATCAACCCATGCATTCCTGCAGGGCAAGGAAATATACAACCTGATGAGGATGGGGCAGCAAGAGCTAGAGATAGTTCAGAAAATGTCAGGAGAGAATGTTTTGGGATCTTAGCTGAAAGTGGGAAATATACAATCTGAGAAACGTGAGGGTGAGAGGAAAAACTGCCCAAAGAATAAGGACATATTGGCTTCTTGCAGATTTCTGTTCTTTTTAAAAATTAAAGAAAATGTTTAAATTTTTATTGAAACATAATTGATTTACAGTGTTTGGGTTGGGAAGATCCCCTGAAGGAGGAAATGGCAGCCCACTCCAGTATTCTTGCCTGGACAATCTCATGGACAAAGGAGCCTGGTGGGCTGTTCTCCATAGGGTCACAAAAAGTTGGACATGACTGAAGTGACTTAACAAGCACAGTTTCAGGTGTACAAAAAAGTGATTAAGTTATACATATATATATATGTATATTCTTTTTTATTTTTAAATTAAATAATGTAATTTAAAAAATTTTTGACCACACTGTACAACTCATGGAATTTTAGTTCCCCAACCAGGGATCAAACTTTCGTTGTCAGTGGCGAGATAGCAGAGTCCTAAACACTGGACTGCCAGGAAATTCCCTGTATATTCTTTTTTAGATTCTTTTCCATTATAGGTTATTACAAGATACTGAGTATAGTTCTCTGTGCTATACAGCAGGACCTTGTTGCTTACCTATTTTATATATAGTAGTGTCTATATTTTAATTCCAAGCTCCTAATTTATCTCCCCTCATTTTTGTATTTCTTTCTCATTTAGGTCAATCAGTTCAGTTCAGTCGTGCAGTGGTGTCCGACTCTGCAACCCCATGAATCGCAGCACGCCAGGCCTCCCTGTCCATCACCAACTCCCGCAGTTCACTCAGACTCACGTCCATTGAGTCCGTGATGCCATCCAGCCATCTCATCCTCGGTTGTCCCTTTCTCCTCCTGCCCCCAATCCCTCCCAGCATCAGGGTCTTTTCCAATGAGTCAACTCTTCGCATCAGGTGGCCAAAGTATGGGAGCTTCAGTTTTAGCATCATTCCTTCCAAAGAAATCCCAGGGTTGATCTCCCTCAGAATGGACTGGTTGGATCTCCTTGCAGTCCAAGGGACTCTCAAGAGTCTTCTCAATACCACAGTTCAAAAGCATCAATTCTTCTGTGCTCAGCCTTCTTCACAGTCCAACTCTCACATCCATACATGACCACAGGAAAAACCATAGCCTTCACTAGACGGACCTTAGTCGCCAAAGTAATGTCTCTGCTTTTGAATATACTATCTAGGTTGGTCATAACTTTTCTTCCAAAGAGTAAGCGCCTTTTAATTTCATGGCTGCAGTCACCATCTGCAGTGATTTTGGAGCCCAAAAAAACAAAGTCTGACACTGTTTCTACTGTTTCCCCATCTATTTCCCATGAAGTGATGGGGCCAGATGCCATGATCTTCGTTTTCTGAATGTTGAGCTTTAAGCCAACTTTTTCACTCTCCTCTTTCACTTTCAACAAGAGGCTTTTTAGCTCCTCCTCACTTTCTGCCATAAGGGTGGTGTCATCTGCATATCTGAGGTTATTGATATTTAGGTCAATACAGAGCATTAAGTAGAGTTCCCTGTGCTCCACTGTCAGCTCTCATTTGTCCTCTATTTTGTACTTGGTATCAATAGTATATATATATATGTCAATCCCAATCTCTTATTCATCCCATCCCTTCTCCCTTGGCGTCTATACATTTGAGAACAGCAGACATTCTGCTAGGTTTCTTTTCTTGGCTTTCTTTCCTGTGAGTTGAATACTAGTTGGATTCTGGGCCTAGGAAGGCCTATGATGGAATATTGAGAAATGTTTAGTCAGATACTAACAAGCTGTTATGGACTTCCCAGGTGGTGCTACAGGCAAAGAACCTGCCCACCAATGTAGGAGACATAAGAGACTCAGGTTTGATCCCTGGATTGGGAAGATGCCCTGGAAGAAGACATGGCAACCCACTCCAGTATTCTTGCCTGGACAGGGGAGCCTGGCTGGCTACATTCCATAGGTTCAGAAAGAGTCAGACCTGACTGAAACAACCTACCACACACACATGCAACAGGCTATTATGGGCACAAGAAGTTGGTGGTAGTGGTTTAGTCATGTCTGAATGGTGTTTTTATTTGGTAAAACATGGAATTTACTGTCTTAACCGTTGCAACTGGTGCATTTTTAATGACAAGTAATACATTTCATCTACTTTGAGTGGCAGGTGGTTAAAACTGTGATCACTGTTTTTCAACAAACCTGGATGAAGGAAAGAAAGTGAAAGTGATGGTTGCTCAGCTGTGTCCGGCTCTTTGAGACCCCATGGACTATACAGTATCTGGAATTTTCCAGGTCGGAATACTTGGGTAGCCTTTTCCTTCTTCATGGGATCTTCCCAACCCAGGGACTGAACCCAGGTCTCCTGCATTGCAGATGGATTCTTTACCAGCTGAGCCACAAGGGAAGCCCAAGAATACTCTCCCCAACCCTGGAATCAGACCAGGGTCTCCTGCATTGCAGGCAGATTCTTTACCAACTGAGCTGTCAGGGAAGCCCTAATGAAGGGCTTTCTAAGTGGCGCTAATTGTAGAGAACCTGCGTGTCAGTGAAGGAGACATAAGACGTGTAGGTTCGATTCCTGAGTTGGGAAGATACACTACAGGAGAGTATGGCAACCCACTCTAGCATTCTTGCCTGGAGCCTCCCATGGACAGAGGAGCCTGATGGGCTAGAGTCCATCGAGGTCGCAAGAGTCAGACTGGACTCAGCACTCACTCTGATGAAAGAACAGATTCTCATGGCATGATTGGGGGAATAGCATCAGGCCCTCAATCCCTAGGATTTGAAGAGAAACTAGAAGTTCTTGGAGTTGAATGGAAACCTCTTTAGGAACCATGAATTATTTTCCTGAGACACTGAATTCCACACAAGTGTTGGTATCATCTTTACATTTACCTTTCTCTCTGCCAAATAGCAATCTGTAGAATGTTCTAGTTTGAACTGTTCTCATATATTGCCTTATTTGCATCCTTTATTTGTTATGTTAAAAAACAAAACAAAATGTTTCAGAAACATACAGTCCTGTGCTGGAGGGCACATACAGCTGGGATTTAAATTACCGATTTTTCTACTATATCTTTGCCCTTAAATTTTAGGAGTCCTGATGTCAAACATGAGGAAAGAAGGAAATAAGTGAACTAATCTGATGAAGCTTTATTAGATATTTCTATGAGTTTCACAAAAAGCCAATATGTGGTCTACTGTCTTTTTCACTAAAAATGTTGCTAGGTGTAAAATAACTGTCCTATTGTTTGAAACAGTCGGCAAGAGTAACCTTCACAGATGGAATGTGTGACAATGGCGGAGAATCCAGTGCGCTGGAAATTAAGAGGCTCTCCTGGTATCACCCATCTTTATTCTATCTTAACAAAGATATTTGATTTCTTCTGCTTTCCTCTGAAAGAAGGAAAACAGTGCTTGCTCTCACTTTATCTGTGCCACATGCTACTGTTTGTGACAAGATAAGAGAGAAAAATGTTGCATGTGTATAAATATTTGGACCAGGTGTTCAGCCCAGACACAACACAATCTGCCTTGAAACAATCTTTGTTCCTGGGTTTTGTGGTGCTCAGAGCATCATGGTAGAATCTGGAGTCCTTGCTATATTCTGGACCAGAAACAGGCAGAGCAGAGGGTAAAGTAGCAGATGGGACAGAATTCAACAAAGCAGAGGGAATCTCTCAAAGGCAAACAAATAATTGTTGATGTCAACTACAAATTGGCACTTGCCATCAGCACTTGCCATCTTCCTCTACAAGGATTAAATCATGTGCTGTTGCAGTTGTTGACTTTTAACACCCCCTGAAAGGAGTTTGGGTTGGAGAGCAGAAATAAGGCCCTACTGTGTTTTGGGAAAAACTGGATATCAAGTCTTCGGCTATGGTTAGGAGCTGATTTTATGAGCTCAATTCTTATAGCTCTTCATATATAGAAAAGCACTGAAATCATGGTGACAATTGCTCCTTCTGATGAGCAGATATCTGCAAAACTAAGTGCTTGATTGCATGTATTCCCCCTTCACCAAAATCACTTGTAATACTGACCTTTCCTTCTGATTCTTTGGAGCAGTTTCTCAGAGCTATCTGAGGTGCTATCTCCAGGCTATAGTCCTCATTTTGCCCAAAATAAAACTTGACTCCCAACTTTCACATGCATTTTTTTTAAGTCGACGTTGATAAATTTTAATGAAAGGCTGTTTTTAAGGACAAAAGCAGAAGAAATGGGAAGGAAATATGAAACTGAGAAGAAGTGAAACTGGATATGGGGCTTTGCAAGGGTATTTTGGAGGGGATTATTTCAGGAAAAGAAAAACTTAGGTGGTCAAAGGATTCTTACATCAGTTAATAGTGGATTAGCATTTTGTTCATTTGTTTGAGCACAGAAAGTCTTTACTGATAGGAAAGGAGGATCAAATGATTCTTCCCTTTGTCCATCTTGTTCAGACCTAATCTGCACCCAACTGGCCTCTGAGTCTTGCTGATAATGTCCTGGATATCACTTAAATTCATCCCAATACCATGAAGACATTCTCCTTTCTGTGACTGAATGTTCTAATGCAACTAAAATAAAAGGCAAGTATTTTCAGAAAGTTTCACTTATGTAAGTAGAAAAGTAACTTTATACAAAGTCTTGAGACATTTAATACAGCAGGTCTCTGGAAAACTAAGGAGAACTTCAGAGTAAAATTGTGTTTCTCAAATTAATGGTTGACCATCACTAGATGTAAACCAGAGCCTCAATTATCCAAGGTCCATTCGCTTTATCAGTTCAATTCAACATCTGCCATGGACAAAGCATTGTGCTAGAGATGATGAGCATGTCCATACATGAGTTAAGGATGGCTCCATCCTCAAGAAGCTTACAGTCAGTGACGGAGACATAGGTATTCAACTTATCATGCTAGACGGCAGACTGAGATGGTTAACCTAGAAGGCCTTGGTACTCACACAGACCTCTTCATAAAAGAGGTCTGATTTCAGGTCTTGCCCTTGACTGGCTCCTAGGAGCTGAGCTCTGAGTTTTGGACCCATGGAAGCCCCCTGTTCACAAGGACCCTCCAAATTTCCATTCTTGATCTCATAAGTCATTAGCTGAACTGTTTGTATCCACTGATCAACTGGAGGAATATACTTGTTAACCAAATTTAGTTAAGTTTCTCGACTTTCTCCAGGCTCCTTAACTTTGACCCATCCTTGTTGGCAGGATCCAGTATATAGTGTCTCCTTAAAGAATCCCTCCTGCGAATAGACTGAGCCCAGCGTAAAGCATTCTCTCATCTACTGCCCCATCATGACACCTGCACTGGCTCATCTCATTCTCCATGCCTGGCTCTTTCTAATCCTTTTATCTCTGAAATAAAACCTCATTTGTTAGCCCAGAACACTTGTAGATCTCACAGTTGGAGTTTTCTTACTTTGCAATAGAAAGAGTCCCCCTTCCTTCCCATTGTAACAGTCCCTTTCCCCTTCTTGTAGTAATCCTTTCAAATAAAGTCCCTCCTTACTAATGCCTAGAGTTTATTTTTATTTGGCATTGTCCTCTGGCAGATGGAGAATTCTTTACATAAGCATATCCAAGCCTCTTTATTAGTGAATAAAATAAAATGCTCAGGTATCTCAATACTTTCTTTCTATAAATCTAATAATTTTTGAGGTTGAATATGTTTTTATTTATGTGGGTTGGTGTTCATGGTGAGTGTTTTTTTCAAACATAATTAACCTATAGAAAAAGAAAATGTTTTGTTTCATTAGTCTAAATATCTGAATAGTCAGCGCACACACACACACTGTCTCATACATAAATTAACCTCAATGAAATAATTTTGATTGTAAGAGATGCATTATAAATTTTTACCAAATATGACTTTGCAGTTGGAAAACATCAGACTGTAATTAAAATATTGATACAACTATCTAGCTATTTCTACACAATCTTTCCAGTTTTCATACAGGTATTAGGAAAACAGATCTCATTAAAAAAATTTTAGATCTTATTTCATTTACTCAAGTTATAAAAATAGCACATGCTCACAGCCAGAAGTATGGTACAGTGGCTAAGATTTGCAGTCAGACTGCCTGTGCTCAAACTCTTCATAGTTGTGGGAGCTGGAAAAAAATTAGCTCACCTCTTTCAGTCTTATCAGACCTCACTTTTGCTCCTCATTGTTTAAGCATTGTATAGATCATTCAGGTTCTCTATATTTTAGCTTTCCACTTTTGGAAAATCATCATAAAAATTGCAATTAACAAAACTGTTGAGAATAGTAGATGCTAAGTCACTTCAGTCGTGTCCAACTCTGTGTGACCCCATAGACGGCAGCCTACCAGGCTCCTCCATCCCTGGGATTCTCCAGGCAAGAATACTGGAGTGGGTTACCATTTCCTTCTCCAGAATAGTAGATATGTTTATTTATTGTAGATCTATTTATTTTATAGACAGATTTTATTTTATAGATTTATTTAAAAAATAAAAAAATAAGAATAGTAGATATGTTATCCTTATTTTTAATTACCTGAATAATCTTTTTTTTTCTTTTGCTATACATCTGCATCACAATAAATTCTAATGAGTTCAAAGAGCACCAGTCCTTTTATCTCTAAGACTGAACATTTATCTCTAGCTCACTTGCTTCTAGGCTGGTTTAGTCCCAGGTCTGGAGATGCCTGGTTGCCTTGTGCCTCTCTCTCTTGTCACCGAGACTTACTGTGAAGGCCACAGCCCAGTCAGTCCTGGGAGGGTGTGGCGAAAGTGAAAAGTGAAAGTGAAAGTCACTCAGTCTTGTCCAACTCTTTGTGACCCCATGGACTGGCATTCTCCAGGCCAGAACACTGGAGTGGGTAGCCTTTCCCTTCTCCAGGGGACCTTCCCAATGCCTGCTTTTCAGGTTCCTACTGGGGTTCTCCAGACTAGGGGCCATTCGGGGCCCTCCTTTACCCTAATGCCTCCTAGAGCCTCAGGCTTTGCCTTTTCAAGGCATTTTTTACACCAAAGATCCTCAACCAATGGTGATTTTGCCCCCCAGGATCTACTTTGTTGGTTGTCATAACTGGGAGTGGCTAGTCACCGACATCTATAGGTAGAAGTCGGGAGAAGGGGCGCTACTAAACATCCAACAACACGGACAGTATCCCCGACCCCCAACAAAGAATTATCCAGCCTTACCTGACAGTGGGGCTAAGCCTGAGAATGGAGGTTTATGTAAATACTACTGATCCCAACAATTTAGTCAAAGAATATCTGCTTATTCAAAAACTGAAAGTGGGACAGTGAAGTTGTATAAGAGATAAATCTACCTTCATCCAATCACACTATGACTGCTTTTCCTGTGAGGCACTTAAGCTCTGGGAGAAAAAAATGATCAACCAGTTGGCAACAAAAATTTATTGATTTGCAACTTTAGATACAACATATATTTCATCACATGGTTATAATTCAGTATTTGTGCTTTGTAGGATAAGTAAACATTCGAGCACAACAAAAGTCTACACACAATATTACAATCTTCTGGGGTTGTTCAAAAAATAAACATATCCTTTTCCATCTAGTATCACAAAGAACTTTCACTTTGAGAGGATGGATAAATGTTCAAGTTTGGTATTTGTATAACATGTCAATTAAATATATAACCCAAATTTGGACTACTTTTCTATAATAAATGCCTAATGAATCCTGGAAAGGATTCTGGGGGTGAGTGGTAGGGAGGATGACTTCCAATAAAGTTTTTTTTGACATTTCAAGAAATGTCAATTTCTTGTCAACGTGGATGACACAGAAAGCTGGCATCAATGGCGTGGGATTTTGTTCACATTTAAAATTACTTGACAATCTTAAAAATAGTGTAAAAGCATAGTATTTCAGGAAATCTTTAATAAACACTTCTTTGATTCAAGAAAATAAAAGCCAGTCTAGCTCATTTAGCTGAAGGGGAAACAGCCCTATTAGGGAGAAGTTAAATACCTTTATTTTTCAAAAAAGTAAATCTCTGTTTTTAAAATACTTCAATGTGACAATATTTTCTTTTTCAGAAATTAAATGCCAGTATCCTTAAATTAGGAAGTATATGATCCTAACTGGAAATGTTAAATGCATCCATCATTATAAATGTCGTCTGACTAGCAGGTCTGCCATACGGGTACCAACATGTTTATAATGAAATCATAGGGCTCAAGTGTCAATATACAACTTAAAACAATAATCTCTTCATATTTTTGAACCTCTAAGGCTAACTTGATATATTATTTATGACAGTCTCTTCATAATTTACAATAGAAATGAAAGTTTATATTTTATATAATTTAATATACAAGCAGATTTTCTCTCCAAAGACTCTCTTGAGTAGGAAAGCTTTCCCACAGAGTAAGAGTTCTGTAACCATGTCACTCATGTAATAAACAGATGGAAATAAGACAATCTTCCACCTTTCTCTCTCTCAGCTAAACACCAAGAGTCTTTTGATTAGCTGGGAACTCAAGACATTGCTGAGGAGATATGAACTATTTATCAGTGGGCTAGAGTGAACAAATGAAATCACCTCTATAGGCAACACTGATATATCCTTTCATCTCTGTTAATATCCACTGATAATGGTCTAAAACTGAAAAGCTTTTATATCAAAATTTTGGAAATTTCTCATCTGTATCTTAAATATTTACCTGGGCTGATAGACCCTTTAATCTGCTCAGAAAAGTAAAATAAAGATTACAGCAGAGTTTATAAAATGATTTTGACCAGTGATGTTGTTTCTAGTTGATTCACATAATTGGAGATAATACATGATATTTTATGTTATTAAAAATATGCAAGTGCAACTTTCTGGAATTTAGGCTTAGCCCTAAGTTTTCCATTTGGGCCCATTACAATTTCTGTTTCTCCAGCCATTCTAACACAAGCTCTTTTAAACTCACCTACAGGTTGTGTTGATTTGTACAGACCTATATTTTGCTTTCCCTCAGATTTATTCCATGTGCAGCAGACTTGAGGAGCAGATTTTTTCCTGGCTCTGTTAATGTGATGTGATGTTTTGAGAAAGTTTAGAGCATTTAGAGCAAACCACTGTAATCTAAGCTGGAAAGAAGGAAAGGGATACTCTGCAGGGGACTGCGGCCTTATCCCAGTTCCAAGAGCCAGTCAAAGAGACTCGGGGTCCCATCCTTCCGCTCCTCATGTATCTTGCAGTACTGAACCACTGCATGGAATATATCCCCCACCTTCCAGGACTTCTGATGCACCAGCGCACGACATCTAGAAACTAGAGAAAAGCACAGAGTCAGGACTCACATATCAGAGGATCCTCATAGTCATCTCATTCAACCATTCTACCAGAGCCAATGGCTCTCCAGGCTATTTTGGAATACCTCTAGTAGCAGGGAACTATATTTCAAGGCAGTCTATTTTCTTTGTAGACAGTCCAGATGATTAGAGGGTTCTTTCAACTGAACTGAGATTTTCCTCACAGCAGTTGCCATCCACCAATTTTGAGAGTCTACATGGAATTCTTCTTTCAACATCTTATCTTTTAGGTATTTGAAGAGTTCCCTCAAATCCACCTTTCTCTGGGTTAGACTCTGTCTAATCATTCTGTATAGCATGGTTCTCAGTCCCTTCTATCAGTGGGTCATACACAATCTTTCATAGGATGTACCATTTAGGCCAAATAAATTATATTAAAATTTTGGATGCTGGAGAAGACTCTTGAGAGTCCCTTGAACCGCAAGGAGATCAAACCAGTGAATCCTAAAGGAAATCAACTCTGAATATTCATTGGAAGGACTGATGTTGAAGCTTCAGGACAATACTTCGGCCACCTGATGTGAAAAGCCAACTCATCGAAAAAGACCCTGATGCTGGGAAAGCCTGAGGACAGGAGGAGAAGGGGGCGACAGAGGATGAGATGATTAGATATCATCATTGACTTAGTGAATATGAATCTGAGCAAACTCCAGGAGATAGTGAATGAAAGGAAAGCCTAGCGTGCTGCAGTCCACGGGCTCGCAAAGAGTAGGGCATGACTTTAGCAACTGAATCACAAACTTTTGGGTAGTTTTACTTACTGGTTCCTCATTCCACTTTGAAAAGTTTCCTCCTCCTTCAACAAGTTTCAAGAGACACTGTTTTTCCATTGGAACAGGAAAAGGAAAGATTGCGGAAACATCCTAGACTCATCACCTGGCTAATGGTATCATTTTCAATTGGCCACAACTTAAAAAGTGTCTGGCTGTAGGTTGAGTTGGAGCACTGGAAGATGGGAAAATCATACAGATGGTCCCCTTCATGAAACTGTAGCCTAAAGCTCAGCATGAAGTCCTCTCAAACTCCTTAGTCAGATACGTATAAAGAAAAGTAACAACTATTAACCAAAACCCGTAGGAAGTACCTTTCAAGCATGTAATCTCATTTAATTCCATCAACAACCCTGCAAAGCAGGCATTTAAAGATGAAAAACTGTGGGTTTGTGAGATGAAAAGTTGGCAGTAAGATGGTCTTCATTTTTTAATGTGGATCATTTAAAAAGTCTTTATCAAATTTGTCATAATATTGCTTCTGTTGTCTACATTTTGTCTTTTTGATCACAAGCTATGTGGGATCTTATCCCCTTGACCAGAGATGGAACCCACACCCCCTGTATTGGAAAATGTAGTCTTAACCACTGAACCACCAGGGAAGTCCCAGGATGCATGGTCTTCTGACACTGCAGCCCAAAGCTCTTTTTGCTACAGTACCCCATGCCTTTTGGTGGTAGGAGAATATACTAAGTCACTATAGTCGTGTTCGACTCTTTGCAACCCCATGGAATGTAGCCTGCCAGGCTCCTCTCTCCATGGGATTTTCCAGGCAAGAAAACTGGAATGGGTAGCCATTTTCTTCTCCAAGATAAGATAACAAGACACTAATATTTATTTGGAACATTGGGATAAAGGAAAGGCTGGGACTCTAGTCTTGTTTATTGAGGAAGAAAAATCTATTTCTTAAAAAGATGAGAGATGTGCTTTAGTTACTATTTCTTCAATGTTTCCTTCTAGAATTTCTTTGCCCTGCTCATTTCACATTTGCTCAGACTTTGAAGATGAGCCAGAAATTGGAATTTTTTCTGATCTTCCCCCACCCCCTTCAGTTTGAATTTGCTAATTCACTTCAATTACTGAGAAATTGTTTCCCAGGGAGCTACTATTAAATTATGTTTCTTCTTCCAGCTGCTGTGACAGCACCAGCTACTGCAGTTACAGAAATCAGTGCTTTTTTGTACTCATTCGCCTTGTGTTGGCTTAATCAGAATAAGCAATTTTCTAGGCTGGAAAATAAAATGCTTAACTTTTAATACATGGAAACATAAACATCATCTCAAGGAGTTTTAGGAAGATGCAAAAAGGGAGACCAGTGGGAAGCTGATGGCAACAGTATATATAGACTAATCTCCCTGGGAAAGGACACCATCTGAACTACCTCTCGCTTTTTTTTTTTTTTTTTTTGGCTTTACCAGGTCTTTGTTGCTGCGTGTGGGTTTTCTCTAGTTGAAGTGAGCAGGGGCTACTCTGTTGTAGTGAGAGAGCTTGTCACTGCAATAGCTTCTCTTATTGGGGATCACGGGCTCTAGAGTACAGGCTCAGTAGCTACAGTGTACCATCTTAGTTGCTCTGCAATCTGTGGGATCTTCCCAGACCAGAGATCGAACCCATGTCCCCTGCATTGGCAGGTGGCTTCTTAACCACTGAAAGTTAACCAGGGAAGTCCTTAATCACTTAATATTGGTAACACCTTATGGAAAAAACATGAATGAACTGTTTGGCCAACCCAATATCTTGTGCCTGCACCTACTAGGGACTCAATAAATATTTGCAGAAAGCTGAACACCCAAATGTGAGTCAAATATATCAAACGCATTCGAAATGATCAGTAAGACTGCTTGAAATATGGAGTGACATCCAGAATCATTGAAGCTGAACCTTGTCTAAATATTCATTCTTGAGTTTTACATATTTGCACATACACCATTAAAAAATTATCAGGCGCATCTTGAGGCTGCTTACTCAATTAATTTCCTACTGATAGGATCCTCCAAAAAATGAGTCAAGGCTGAGATTCTAAGCAAAGGCAGAGCCTGAACTGGTGCCATGGTAGTGGGCAAAGAGCAAAGTCAGAGATGGTCATGGGGCAGGTGTTTCATCACCTGTGACTGGGAGTGGGCATGCATGCTGTGGAGGTGGGGTGCCCGGGACCCCTCTTCACTGGTCATTACAACAGCCCTGGAAGGTTAGCTCCAATCAGCTCCATCAGGCTCAGTGACAGAACTTCAGACTGTTGTTGATTGGTATCCCTCACAATTCTGTTGAGCTTTCTGCCTGTCAGACTCCTGAAATTTTAGAGAACTTAATCCTTTAGGTTAAGACTTTGCTCAGAACACAAATACCATCAGAAAGAGGAACACTCTAGGTGGTTATTAGTAAATTCATGGAGCTGCATAAAAGTAATTTTGTGAGCTGTTGCTTGAATGTTGGTGTGTATGAAAGATACTAGGCATGCATGCTTTCCTACTGGACTAGGTGGCAAAAACATGCAGCCTCAGGAAAAAGGGGAGAAAGGCTAGGATGTCTTTGCATGATTTTGTTAATCAGACTTTTCCAGCTCTTACTGGAGAAAGGTGCTCCCAGTGCAGAAGGTTTGAACATCAAGTTTCTGAGGTCTCACTGAGAAAGGCTCATAATTCATCGACTTCTTGTCAAGATTTTCCTCCTGGGTCATCAGCGGTCTTAGACCAGACTTATCCCTTGAGGGTGTTTTCTCTTTTTTAGCATGTTTTATAAAGATGCAGTATAAAGTACAAAGAAATATAAACTTAGTCTCAGCACTTTTTTTTTTCTTTCTGTACACTCTAGTTTTCTGGGCCACCATCTTATTCCCAACTTTAATCTCTGAGTCATTGCTCTGAGAGAGAATGAAAATTACAGAGCAGATGTCAATATTGGCTAAACTCTTCCCAGAAGGCTGTCTACTTCAGACCTTTCTGGAAGGTATTAGCTACTTTCCATCTATTCTGGGCCTCTGAAGCAAGGTTTCTCACTGTGGTCTGTGATGATGACCACAGGATGTTGTGAACTGACCCAAAAGTGTCAAAACGTCCTACCAACTGGGCTACTTTACCAGTAGTTTGTGAAATGGCCACATGCTAGAATCTGTTTCATGACTTCTAAAGTCAGGGTGATATCCCAATAAATTGGAAAAGGAAATGGCAACCCACTCCAGTATTCCTGCCTGGAGAACCCCCATGGACAGAGGAGCCTGGTGGGCTATAGTCCTTGGGGTTGCAAAGAGTTAGACATGACTGGCGGCTAAGCATATCCCAATACAGCGATTTTTAAAAATGATCTGGTCCCACTAAGTATAGCATGCTTTTAGTCTGTGATGGCTTCATCTCAGACATTAAGACTTTGAAACATCGGTGGGGTTGATGAGTAAGGAAGGTCTTACACTTTCTTTTCTTCCTGTATTTAAAAAAAATTCTAGACAAAAATGAAGCTAAGATTGTAAATAAACCAGAAAAGGACACTTGCAGTTCATGACTACAGTCTTTAAAAACTGCGTTCTATTTAGCAGCGGTCCCTGTATCTTTCACTGTGTCTGTCCACGCTATGGACTCGTTAATCAGCTTTAGGATGTCAGGGATCTGAGTTTTTCTTTCCAACGCACTGACAAAAATAAACAATTTTCATTTTCTATCATTTCACAATTAATAACAATTAGTTTCCCTTCCTATGTATCATAGTTGCCATTTCCTTGAACAAATGTTTCATTTTAGGAAGCTAGAAGAATTTACATCTTGTGATGGTATGTTGTAGACCTGTTTGAAGGAAAGTATCACATGGTAGGTACCTTTTATATTCTCAGATGCATTACTCAATTAGATTACTCGTTTATAAAATCATATGGTGGGATCTATGAGTTGTTGTTGTTTAGTTGCTAAGTTGTGTTTGACTCTTGGTGACCCTATGAACTGTAGTCCCTCAGTCTCATTTGTCCGTGGGATTTTCCAGGCAAGAATACTGAAGTTGGTTCCCATTTCCTTCTCCAGGACATTTTCCCGATCCAGGGATCGAAAGGAATTTATTGGAGTTGTTGCAAATTGTTTGGATTTTTTGGGAAACACTCAATGTAGATTTCTGAAAGCAGCTACCTTCTTTTGTTCCAAGGCGGTCCATTTCATTAGGCACAAGTGACCTGGTTTTTATATTGCTCCCACAACTATGGCCTGTAGGTCAAGATTCTCAGCCTTGGCTGTACCCTGGGACTCCCCAGGGATCTTGAGAAAACCCCAAAGCCTGGTTCATCCCAAGAGAAGAGTTTGATTTGTTAGCTCGAGCCTTGGGCCATAAGAGCATCCCCCAGGTCATGCGGATGGGGCTCCCAGGATGGAATTCATGCCCTTCTGAGAAGATGAAGAGATATCAGAGCTGGCTCTCTGCCATGTGACAGCACAGAAAGGAAGTTGTCCCTCATCAGGAAACGCACCTACTGGCACTTTGATCTCACACTTTCTAGCCTCTAGAACTCTAAGAAATAAATGTCTGCTGTTCAAGCCACCGCCTATGTTATTTTATTAGAGCAGCTTGAGCTGACTAAGACAATATTTAATTCTTTATTTTTCCTTTGTCAGGTAGCGTTTTCAAAACTGAGACTTTAAGTGTAGTATTTTGGAGAAAGTTAACTTAACAGTAAACGCCATCAATATTTTCTCTCTCATTCTCTTTCCTCTTTGCTTGTGGAAAAGAGTAAGACATTAAAGGAGAAGCGAGTCTTCTTCTGACACCCACTTTCTTAGGAAGGTAGGTATACCTCTGTTTCCTCTTAGGACATTCTGTTCTATGCACTGCCCTCAAGAGAAGGATGTAATTCCCCAAATGAGCTTAATGATGAGGAAGAAAATCTAAAATACAGTTTATAAATTTAATTCACAGTGACCTTGACATCAATTAAATTTAATCTACTCAATTCATAGAGGGGGAAAAATCATGAGAGCCATTTTTTAAAAATAAGGATATCAATTAACTAATTGTTCTGCTTTGTGGAGGCAATGTATTATTGTTCTCCAGCTCTTTTACTTCTGTTTAAATTCAATAATCGGGGAGCTGGAATGAGCTGATGACTGGCCTCATAGTAAATCAGTTACAACTGATGTCAAGGTCACTGTGAATTAAATTTATAAACTGTATTTTAGATTTTCAAGTGCTATGATTCTCAGCAGTCTTTTCTTTGGAATTTAGCATATTTAAAAGCCACCTCAAATCCTGCCAATCCTTCAAGATATTTCTTATGGAAGTGTTAGTTTCTCAGTCATGTCTGACTCTTTGCGACTCCATGGACTGGAGCCCTCCGGCTCCTCTGTCCATGGGATTCTCCAGGCAAGAATACTGCAGTGAGTTTCTATGCTCTTCTCCAGGGGATCTTCCCAATCCATGGATCGAACCCACATCTATTAATGTTTCTTGCATTGGCAGGTAGCTTCTTTACCACTAGAGTGACCTGGGAAGCCCATTTCGTATGGAATGGGGTCTCAAACTTTAGTGTTCAGCAGAATCATCATACTTGTACAAATATGTTAAAAATGCGTATCTCTAGGCCCCACTCTTAGAAAGAAAGCTCCAAGAAGGGGCCTAAGATGTGAGTTGTAAGTTAGTGTCCCAGGTGACCCTTTGCGTTTGGCTCATGGTTTGCAGGGCATAAAGTACTATTTCAGTGTGTTTCTCATCTTTCCTTATTCAGAATAAGCTCCCATTACATTTCAAGTTTGATCTTTACAAGCTGAGCCTCCTTTGGTTTACCTTCTCCCTGCCCTTGGCCCTTCCTAACCTGGAATATGAACTCCCAAAGGGTAGAACATCTTGCCTCTTTTGTTCCTTGTGTCCCCAGAGCCTCAAACAATGTTGGCATGTTGTACATAGTCGATAAACTTTTGATGAATGTCCTGAATGTATGATGTTCAAGTGCACCTAGCATTTTAATAATTAGATGGAACACTAAAAGAGAAAGCCTGAGAATAAAGGTGTCATTTACTGGAGAGGAATGACAATACATTGGACACCCAGAATGTTTGGAATTCATCTTTTGAATTGAAATAAGACTGCAGGTAGTCATAAGCTGATATTAGGTGTCCTTCCACTCCAAGGCCAAGTTCACAAGCAGTGGTGGGACAGATGAGATGCTTCTGTATTCAATCATAACATCTCCCGGAACTTGCTCAAACTCATGTCCATCGAGTCAGTGATACCATCCTACCATCTCATCCTCTGTCATCCCCTTCTCCTCCCGCCTTCAATCTTCCCCAGCATCAGGGTCTTTTACAATGAGTTGGCTCTTAGCTCAGGTGGCCAAAGTATTGATGTTTCAGCTTCAGCATAGTCCTTCCAATGAATATTCAGGACTGATTTCCTTTAGGATTGACTGGATTGATTTTCTGGCAGTCCAAGGGACTCTCAAGAGTTTTCTCTAACACCACAGTTCAAAAGCATCAATTCTTCAGTGCTCAGCTTTCTTTATGGTCTAACTCTCACATCCATATATGACTATTGGAAAAACCATAGCTTTGACTAGACGGAAATTTGTTGGGAAAGTAATGTCTCTGCTTTTTAATACTCTATCTTGGTTTGTCAAAGATTTTATTCCAAGGAGTAAATGTCTTTTAATATCATGGCTACAGTCACCATCTGCAGTGATTTTGGAGCATAAGAAAATAAAGTCTCTTGTTTCCATTGTTTCCCCATCTATTTGCCAGGAAGTGATGGGACCAGATGCAACTCTCACATCCATATATGACTATTGGAAAAACCATAGCTTTGACTAGACGGAAATTTCTTGGGAAAGTAATGTCTCTGCTTTTTAATACTCTATCTTGGTTTGTCAAAGATTTTATTCCAAGGAGTAAATGTCTTTTAATATCATGGCTACAGTCACCATCTGCAGTGATTTTGGAGCATAAGAAAATAAAGTCTCTTGTTTCCATTGTTTCCCCATCTATTTGCCAGGAAGTGATGGGACCAGATGCCATGATCTTAGTTTTTTCATTCTCCACTTTCACCTTCATCAAAAGCCTCTTTAGTTCTTCTTTGCTTTCTGCCATAAGGGTGGTGTCATCTGCACATCTGAGGTTATTGATACTTCTCCCAGCAATTTTGATTCTGGCTTGTGCTTCATCCAGCCTGCCATTACTCATGATGGCATTATGAGTTAAATAAGGAGGTGACAATATACAGCCTTGACGTACTCTTTTCCCAATTTGGAATCAGTTTGTTGTTTCACGTCTGGTTCTAACTGTTGCTTCTTGACCTGCATACAGTTTTCTCAGGAGGCAGGTAAGATGGTCTGGTATTCCCATCTCTTTAAGAACTTTCCACAGCTGTGATCCACACAGTCAAAGGTTTTGCGTAGTAAATGAAGCAGAAGTAGATGTTTTTCTGGAATTCTCTTGCTTTTTCTATGATCCAACAGATGTTGACAATTTGATCTCTGGTTTCTCTGCCGTTTCTAAAACCAGCTTGAACATCTGGGAGCTCCTGGTTCACATACTACTGAAGCCTAGCTTAGAAAATTTTGAGCATTACTTTGCTAGTGTATGAGATGAGTACAATTGTGTGGTGTTTGAACATTCTTTGGCATTGCCCTTGTTTGAGATTGGAATGAAAACTTACCTTTTTCAGTCCTGTGGCCACTGCTGAGTTTTCTAAATTTGCTGACATATTGAGTGCAGCACTTTAACAGAATCGTCTTTTGGGATTTGAAATAACTCAGCTGGAATTCCATCACCTCAACTAGCTTTGTTCATAGTGATGTTTCCTAAGGTCCACTTGACTTTTCACTTCAGGATGTCTGGCTCTAGGTGAGTGGTCACACCTTCATGGTTATCTGGGTCATTAAGATCCCTTTTGTATAGTTCTGTGTATTCTTGCCACCTCTTCTTAATATCTTCTGCTTCTGTTAGGTCCATTCTGTCCTTTATTGTGTCCATCTTTGCATGAAATGTTCCCTTGGTATCTCTAATTTTCTTGAAGAGATCTCTAGTCTTTCTCATTCTATTGTTTTCCTCTATTGTTTTGCACTGATCACTGAGCAAGGCTTTCTTACTTCTCCTTGCTGTTCTTTGGAACTCTGCATTCAGTGGGTATATCTTTCCTTTTCTCCTTTGCCTTTTGCTTGCTGAACTTAACAGAGACACTTCTTTCACCTTTTCCAAGCTGATGAGGAGCTAATGAGACATTGCTGCTTTCAAGTGACACAGCCTCCTGGGTGGGAAGCCACAGTCTCTCTTTCATACCACTTGGAAATGGCCACTTAACTTCCTGACCAACTCGACAGTCAGAATGGGGGCTCCAAATAAAAGACAGGATATCACAATTCTGCGTAAGGGTTGGCTTTATTTCACCAGTTCTGTCACAGAACTGGCCACAGCAGTAGCCTTTTATGGAGAAGCCACTACCTGTAGAGAATTTTAACTGACTCAGAAAAGAAAGATGATTCGGTCCCTAAAATTATACTACTCAGAAAGAAGTCCCTTGAGGTGATGCTAAATAGGAGTGAAACATCATTTAATGTATCCTGACATACTAATGGAACATTTATTCTTACAGAAAAATTGTTATGAGCAAAGACAGGTATCCCCTTTGATAACTGAAAAATCACTGGGCAGAAATAAATATGTCAAAGCATCATTTATGTAATTAAGGTGTTAGCGACATATTCCTTGTCCTTTCATCTAAACAAAAATATATTGGACATATATTCACATAGAGTGTTACACTGTTTCTTCAAAATGGACAGTATAAAAATCAGTGGGACGTGAATGTGAGCAAACTCCGGGAGAGAGAAGAAGACAGAGGAGCCTAGCATGCTGTACTCCACGGGGTCCCGGAGAGCTGGACACAGAGCAACTGAACAGCAACATAAAAATCTGTTTCATTGAGAAATCATCTAAAATACACCACGAATGCTTTTATTCAGGAAGAGGCTGGGGATAAAACTAGAACCCAACCTGCCTTTCATTTTTCCAGGAAACCAAGAACTCTGGCTAAAAATGTCTTTGTTCTCCTGCCCCTGGCAGGGGGTCTTGGGATTATGTGTGGCAGGAGGGAGGGGGCAAAGCTGAAGCACTCTATCTGTCACTGCACCCTTTGCATTGGCTGGCTGGATGGTAAGGTGGGAGGAGAATTTACAGTGAACCATTATAGTGAACCACTCATCACCTTGAAAATAAAGGTGTGCCAAGTATGGAGTACATTTAGAGAAGACAGAACTGTAGGCAGTCCTAGGCATAAACAGAAACATGAATCACTGGCTAGAAAGAGAAGCTGAAGTGGACGAGTGTATGGAAAATAAATTAAGTCCTCAATTTTTCCAGTAGCCAAGTCCATTGACTGGGGAGGCAGAGACAGAGAGAAAGAGAGAGAGAGAGAGATGGTATTTTAACTACCGTTACCTAAGCCTAAGCCAGAGAGAAAAGGGCTTCTCATCTCAGGATGTTTCAAGATGCTAGATTTTGACAATAAAAATTAAAATGCAGTTACACCTTTTAAGAAAGTCTAGATTGTAACTCCAAGGCAATTTAACTTGAGAGAGATAAACTATCAAGAAGTATATGTGGAGATAGTGAGGTTCTAGGACTAGGCTCAGCCATCACTATCTGAGGACTCTCATGGACCAAACTCTCTGAGTCCTTACTTGTTCATCAGTATGAAAGGAATGATAATATCCATTCTGCTCTTCTCAGAGGGTTGTTGAGAAACAAATATAATGAGTATGTGGAAATACTTTATAATAATAAGACATTAAAAAAATGCACAGTGGTAATGATAGGCAGTATCCTAAATTGGCTCCCCAAATTTTCTGCCCTAATTCTCAGTACCGTGAATAGGATGAGACAATTAATGCCCTTATTAGGGCATATCTTAAATGGAAAAAGGGATTCTTCAGTTACTTTTGAGTTAGTCAAAAGGCAGACTATCTGGTGAACTTAATCTGTGTAATTTGATAGAATGAACCCATTAGAAGCAGTTTTCTCTGGCTAGTGCAGAAGAAGTGATGGAAACTAACAGCACGGGGCACAAAGGGACCGCATGACAAGGAACTGTACAACTTCCAGAAGCTGAGAGTGGACTTCGGCAAGGAAATGGGACTTCAGTCCTACAGCCTCAAGGAACTGAGTCAGGACAACAACCCTAACAAGCGTGGAAGCTTATTTCTCTCTGTGGCTTCCAGATAAGTGCCAAGTCAGGCTGGCAAGTTGATTTCTGCCTTGTAAGTCCCTCAGCAGATAGAATGGAATTCACCCAAACTTCTAACAACAGACCTGGGTGTTGCTGTTTTAAGTTAGCAGATTTGTAACACAGAAATAGAAAACCAATAGAGCAACATTATTTCTAATTATTTTAAAAGTATACTTTTAAATTATGGAAATTGAGCTTGAAAACATTGGTGTGCATGATTAATAGTTCAGTCCATCCAGTTCTCTGTGACTCCCTGGACCAGAGTCTGCTAGGCTTCTCTGTCCAGGCAAGAATACTGGACTGGGTTTCCATTCCCTTCTCCAGGCGATCTTCCTGACCCAGAGATGGAATCTGTGTCTCTTGCCTCTCCTGCATTCTTTACTACTGAGGTAGGCAGGTTCTTTACTACTGAGTCACCTGGGAAGTCATTAGTAGTTGAATTCTTGTTTTAACCTTAATAATTTATATTCTATAATAGTAAGTGATTGGTCTTAGAGAATAGGAATTAGAGTGACAGTTGCTATTAATTTTGATGTTGGCCAAAGATTTATTCCTTAGCTTTATATTTTTGGTAGGTGGAGAATAATAATGAGAAAATCCATCCAATGCAAATCTGTTCCATAAGGAATGAAAAATGCCTTCTCTTTGACACCGTGACAGTTTGTTTTAATTATCAGTGTGACCTCACTTTGGTCTAGTATATATCAAATCTTTGCTTCTCTACTTTTAATTTAAATGAATATAGGAAGAGGTCAATTCAAGAGCAAGGAAACACACCTAAAGATAACAGAGTCTTTGAAAATATCCTGTCTCCTCAATTTACTTTTTCATCATCCCCAACTAGTGGAAACAAACTGCCAGTCAAAGAGTTGTCATGATTATATTTATGCAGGTGGAAGGCCTCAAAGTTCTAATCAAAATTCTAAGGTGAAAAGTCAAGAACAAAAATATTCAAATGGGCCAACTGGACATTTACTGAGTTTCAAGCAGGGATGAAAACACAGAGCCTTACGACATCCAAACAGGGGTCAAGGTACCTTTTCGATTCTGTTTTCTTGAGATTTCTTAAAGTAGATGGTGGGGATACCGAGTTCAGATGCAGCTATCCACTGCAGAGTGGCTCGCAGCTCAGTGTCAGGACACTCTGGCTCCAGGTCAAAGTTGATCACCAGCAGGCTCCCCTGGCGGCTGGCTGTTCCCACTGGCGTTCCAGAGGCATGTTCTGAACACAGACATAACCACCTTACTACACTTGCATGGGAAGATCACAGGCAAATTGTGTCTCAAAATTATGGGAAAGTGGCTTACCCTCCATGGTTTCTGCCTGTCCTTTAAGAATCTCCTTTTCTTCTACCAATTCACTTTGGGAGAAAACAACAGTATATGGTTGGTAATGTTTAGGAAGAACAAGCTGTAGATGGAAGATGAAGTGATGGGTCTTATTGATATAAAAGCTCTTGAAATATATTTATGATTTTTGTGGAATAAACGAATACTAGAGAAGTACTAACATGGCTATTAACGTTGGACTACTGAGTCTGAAATAGATATTCTCGCCCCTAAAAAAAAGGCCAGATAAACTGCATGGTTTTAGTTGAGATGATAGGTGTGGGAGACTCTGAGAGATGCAATTTTCAATTCTTCTCAACTTTCCTTTTCCTTTTACAAACCCTCACAGGTTTGAATAGTCAAGAAAATATTTAGTAGGTAACTAGATCTGATTGGAGGATTTATCCTTCTGCATTTTATTTGTCATTTAAAGGATCTTATATTTCCATCTCAAGACTGATTATTTTTCTATAGCATGATAGCAACATAAAATTTGCATTTTAGTCTGAGAAAATATTTTTCTACATATATCTAGTTCTTTGACCTGGAATGAGGAAAAACACAATCACAAACTTTAGATCTTAAGTTGTATGACAAAATATCTCACTTAGTTGAAAATTTTCTTCTGTTTATTGAGAATTGTTAGCAGGCTGAGGGTTGTCTAGAACTAGAGATTCATAACCGAAGTGAGTTCAGTTCAGTCGCTCAGTCGTGTCCGACTCTGAAAACCGAAGTAAGGATCTCATTAAATATAGGTGTGTTGAATATCTGAAGTATTTTCATTATAGGAGTACTTATTAGGGAGCCTTGCAAATAGTGGGAAGATTTAGTAAATGATTTTAAAATTAGAGTATATGTTCCAATAGCTGAAAGCAAGTGGCCATCTTGGGAAACTCATCATTGTCCTGTATTTTTGTCCTGTCTAGAAATTAAACAGCAGGTGCTCTAAAAATGTGTCTCTTTATGCGGGAGGATTCTTCCTTATATTCTGTTACTGCTAAAATCCGGCTAGGAAATTCCATTGTATTCCTAACATCCATAGAAAGTACAATTGTTCTTTCATGAACACCTATTTGTTTGTGGAAGAATGGTCATTTTCCCAAAGGGTCTATATTTTTTGGTAGATCTCTATCCAAGGAACATAAGTGAAATGAGCTACTAGATAGAGTTTCTGCTGTTATGAAGCTGTAGGATGCTAACAAGGGTATAAAGATGGTCTTGTTTTTCTCTTTCTGTATTCTGTGGGGTCCTAGACTCATACTGGGGAGAAAGATGGACAACTAAAGAAATGTTGTCTGAAGGGGAAAAATAAATTTACCCCAAAGTATTTTTGTTTGTTTTGTCTCCTTTCAAAAACAAAACAGACCCAAGATAATGTTTATGTTCATCTCTACCTGCGAATTATGGCTCAGTTAAGGAGGCACTGCAACTTTCAATCACTGAGGAATATTCCTGCAGGCAAGATACTGATTACATAGTGAAACAAAAGTGCTTTCGCTATGGATAATAATCAAAAAAATAGAACAGGGAAAAGCTTTAGCCGTATATCTCATTTTTATTTTTCTGAAATTTCAGAAATCGCCAAATAATGTCATAATGGTCAAAAATAGCTTTTGGTCTATTTAATTTTCCAGAACAATCACAAATTCTAGATGAAGTCCTGACCTTATGTTGCTCTCCCTTTATATACCATATTTCATGCCTTACTTATTGTACTTTTTTCCCTTGCTATTTTAGAAGGGCCTCATAACGTGGGGAGCAGATGATGTTATCTCCATCATAGTGCCATTTGGTACTAGACTCATTAATGGCAATAATTCTAGGTGTCTACAAGAAAAGGAAAAGCCTTTCACACTATATTCTATTGAACAAGAGTCTTTGTTGGTTGGTATGTACAATTTAAATGGATTTTTGGTTCTCTGTATCCATCAAATAAAATGATATGTATGTCTGAATATATGGGTAAGCTTATCCAAAACGGTTATAGAATAAGGGATAGACTTGAATAGAAAGCGGCTGATGGTAGGGTGAGGCTACGGCGTGCCTGAGTTCTTACTCCAGTGACATGAAACCCCACGTCTCTGGGAACCTTGGTAGGACAGACATGATGAAGCCGGTGGTCGGGCGCAACCTGAATGATCAAAATGGATTTGCCAGATGGAATCAGAGTAGCGGGCTCACAATCACTGCATCTCAGTGGCTACTTACTTAATCATGGGAGAAGATGGCATGCTTTCCTGATAAATGTCCAGGTCCATAATGCCAAGACTGCTAGTGGCACTACTGTTGCCATTGCTGACAAAGCAAAAGTTTACATATTAATGCCAGTCTCCGCCACCTGGCCACACTGCCGACACTGATGTTCCACCATTCTAAGAGGTCCTTCCTTGGATCCCCAGGAGAATATCGCTTTGTGCCTAGGACCCCTAAATTGATGTTTATTTCTGACCAAATCAGGGGAAAACACAATAAAAGACTCTTTTGACTCACCACCATCATCCTCATCATCAGTATTTTGTAATTTCTGCAGTGGGCTCAGACTTGGTGGATCACACCCGGTGGGTGACAATCAGCATAACCCCTTTCTTCCCCATTCTAGTAACAGTGAGGATGTTTATCCATCAGCAACAGGCTTCTTGGGTGTACCTCCAGAGACTAAGACACTTCTGAGAATGCTGGCTCTGGGGGAGATCTTCCTGCTTCTTGGCTTTTGACAGAAACCAGTAGGGTTTTCCCTTTGCCATTCAGGGGATTTTTCTGAGGCATATTCCATAGGATATGCACTTGTCTCATTTTTTTTTTCCTAAGGGGCTACAGAATTTGTAAGTACAAAGTTGGGTAATGTCAAAGTTTTATAGCTCCTTTATCTTAAAATCTTTGAGAAGGAGCCACATCTGATACTTCCTGTGTAGAGAAGGAGGAATTATATATTGCATCATTTTTGTAGGTTGCACAATCAACATATGGTCTAGGTTCTAGCCTGGAGTCTATTACTGAAACACAGAAGAGTTGAGCCCATTTTTAGGTTCTGTCTGTCTGTACTTGCACAATGGAATGTATCCAGTTTCACCAAACTCACCATGTGTCCTCATACCTTCTCTAATTTCCAATGACTTGTCTTGCAAGTAAGGTTTTCTAAGGATGTATGCTGGGGTGTTGTGTCATGGAATGGTCTTCCCTCTGGAGTTCTATGAATAAACAACTGAATCCCCTCATTTCAAATTCTTGTCTTGGGTTTCACGTGGGGGTACTGAATGTATTCACTGATTGACATTTGAGGACACAAACATTACACTGGAGGTAATTAACTGTATAAACTTATGATAAACCCAAAGATTCAAATTCTCTTTGCTTTTTATCACTATACTGCAACATTTCCACCAGTGTTTGAAATTTTCGATAAATCATTTAACACTGACATTTTCTAAGTCTAAACAGACTGAACTGCAGGAAAAAAAGAAAAACCTTTCCAGGAGGCATACACTCAGATGCAATTGAAGCCACTTTCCAATTGATCTTTCTGGAAAGTCCTTAGACTTGCTGGCCTGGTATCAAATAAGATTTGGGATAGAAACAGGAAGATTTTTTCATTTTCACCTCACTGAGGACTAGTTTTTAGTTTATGTCTCCTGAGTGGCTTAGGTTCTCCTAAATCTAATCTCTCTAAGCTCCTGTCTAGCTTTCTAGAGCAACAGTACAGAGGGCAGGGCAGAGAAAGGGAGGAACAGTCAGTCCAAAAACCACAACACTGTGTAAAAACACTTGCCTCATGTAAACCCAGCCTGTCTTGCATCTGAAATACAAACGAACCAGAAAGAATCAAACATCAAACACACTGCTGTAATAGCAATTCATTAAAACAAACAAACCAACCTCACAGTTGTCACATAATTGAATGCACTAGCTGGAGCCTGCAGAGAAGGGAACACGGATGACTCTCAACCTTGGTCGAGCTAATTGAAACCATAACTGGATATTAAGAGCTCTCAGCACAAATCATGACAGGCAGGCACTGGTCCTAGCAGGAGCTTTCCTTTTTGCTATTAGGGATCCTTTGAAGAGAATAATTTAAAATGCATTTCTGGAATCCGCGCTGAGACTTATTTCCCTGGGAAGTCAATTAAAGAGCAGGTACCTCATGGATCGCTCACTGAGCTGCAGGAAGCTGCTTGTGTCGTCTGGGTTGTCCTCCTCATTGGCGAGCTGGGACCAACTGTCCATGCTCTCCCCACTGCTGCCGGGAGGGCTGGAGAACTCATCCAGGGCTCTGCCTTCCTTTGAGACTTCAGCCTCCGGTACATCTCTGGCATCAAGTGTTTCACTGTAGATGGTAAGACATTACTAAGAGTGTAGGCACGAGACTGAACTTTTCCGGGGAAACTCACTGCCCATAGTGTATATCCTATATATTATTAAGAGTTTGTATGTGTTTGGGGTAGAGCTGTGGGGACACTAAATATTCTGTAAATTAATGTGTCTGTCTGTAAAGTTGCTTAGTTGTGTCCAACTCTTATGCAACCCCATGGACTGTAGCCTGCCAGGCTCCTCTGTCCATGGGATTTCTCAGGAAAGAATACTAGAGCGGGTTGTCATACCCTCCTCCAGCGGATCTTCCCAACCTAGGAACTGAACACGGGTCTCCTGCAGTGCAGGTCCTTTACTGTCTGAGCCACCAGGGAAGCCACAAATGAATATGTTATTGTTAAAACTGCCTAGTTCATAATCAGATGCATACTCTCAATTTAGGTAGCCCTCCCTGTTAAGTCCCAAGTGGAAAGATCTGGATAACTACAGTATGGAGATGGGGCAGTTTCTATCACACTCTAAGCAAAAGAGTTGGGTACAATGCACTGACTAAGAAACAACTGCTGCTAACACTTGGTGAGAGAGAGTTTTTGACAAGCTTGACTTTCCATTTGTTTGCCTGGCAGTTATATACACACACATACACAGGTGCTCTAGATTAGGGATCAGACCATTTCTTTGCATCCATTTCCCAAGTCTGCCCCAATTTCCTAGTGTACATTGCAGATATGTGAGGTTTGCACCACAGGAGAGGAGGCTCAAAATTAAGATGCTAGGAACATCTGCCTCCTTTTCTTCAGGGAGAGAGGGGAGAGAGACGGATGGAAGCGAGAGAACTTTGCTCTAGATTATAAATAAATTAAAATCTTCTCTGCAGAGAGGAGTTGGTGTCATCATCCTGGAATGTAAACAACCAGCTCTAGGAAAATGAATCTCTATCTCTCTAGAAGTCTCTTAACTTGAGGGTTCGTAATTGATCAACCATCAATCCAGGTGCCAGGACTCTTTGCTTAGAAAGCCAAATGTATAGAAATGGGGAGAGATTCATGCAAAGTTTTCTCCATAGGCTCATGGAAAACTAACAGCATGGAAGAGAAGGGCTTTATTGACTGTAAACAAAAAGCAAGACTGTATTTCTCAGTTGACGATGAAGAATAAGGTAACTCAGTGAGTGGACACTGGAATGTTTTCCTTGGCTGTAGAGAGTGTTGAGGGCTTCCAGTGAGGACTGTCCTCAGGTCTGGAATTGTCTTGCCAAGGTTATACCCTTTTCCAATGAGTACCCCAAGGATGCGATGATACAGAGCTACAAAAACCTACTCATTGGCTCCATTTGCCCTAAACCTGACAGACCATCTCAGCTTCAGGGTTTCCTGTAGACTGCTCTGCTCTCAGTTGTAAACACATTTGGGAGGGGACCATCTCCTCTGTCTAATCTTGTCTTTCCCTGCTCCTTCCACATGGATGTAGACTTTTCTCTGGAGAGCACTCCAAACATTATCTGTCTGCTGCTCTCTTCAAGGTCTGTTCCTGGGAAATGCAATTTAAGATACTTGATCAATTTCATTCAAAATTCTTGGGTTAGGTAGGAAGTTAGGCATGAGTAGCAAGGGTGGTCTATGGGAAAAGGTTGCAATCTGATCTCTAAACCTAGACTTGGCCAGGAGAGCAGACAGCGGATACACACTGACTACAGGGGCTTCCCCAAGTAAGCTTAGGCAGCTAGAAGCCCACTAAGGCTTCATAAATATTTCTACTGATTATAATAGACCGAATTATCGGAAGACATGCACAGCAGAGCGACTGTCAGTTGACCATGAGCATATGACCACCTGCATTCCCTTTCTTGCTTGGTAGTGGGTACAAGCCCTAAAAGTCTACACAATTTTCCTCAATCTTAGAATGAGTACTGTTGTCCTTTTTCCAAAAATGATTGTATTAAAAAAAAAATCTCAGTTGGTAAAGAATCCGCCTGCAATGCAAGAGACCCTGGTTCGATTCCTGGGTCGGGAAGATCCACTGGAGAAAGGATAGTCTAACCACTCCAGTATTCTTGGGCTTCCCTTGTGGCTCAGCTGGTAAAGAATCTGCCTGCAATGTGGGAGACCTGGGTTCGATCTCTGGGTTGGAAAGATCTGAAGAAGGGAAAGGCTACTCGCTCCAGTACTCTGGCCTGGAGAAGTCCATGGACTCTATAGTCCATGGGGCCGCAAAGAGTCAGACATGACTGAGCGACTTTCACTTCATTTCACTTCACAGAATTTCAAGTGCTTAATTTTGGGGGTGTGATTAAACACCACCCCTGAAATGTGAAAGTGTCACCTTGGTAATTTCACAGCATCCGGACAAGTGTGGTGTTGGGGTGTGGCTGCTTCTAGTGCAATTTGCTGCTAACATTTGGTGCAAAGAGACCATATAAACTTGATATTTCTTTCAAAAATGTTGAAATTTTCTAAATTGAGCAAGGAAAAGGGGTGGGGGAGGAATAGATGCAGTCAAGTAAACATTTACTGAATTTAACTAAATTGAAATGAAAGAGAAGTCCATTGATGACAAATGGAAATAATATACATGTTCCCCCAAGTGGAAATGAGCCAAGCGTTGAGCACAAAGGAGAGAGATCCTAAGCCAATTGTTCATTTGGTTAAAAAATAATTTCCTAGACCAATTCCTTACTGAGTTAAGACCTTATATTATTAGTAAAATTCATTCCAGGACATTTCTTACTAAAGCAGAAGTTAAATCTCAGTGACTGACATTAAACATCCAGGTTAAAAATGAAGCTGTCAGAATATTTTATTTTATCTCAATTTCACACTCTATTTACAATAAACTTCATATCCCATGTTACATAACCAGGAATTCAGAATGAACAATGATTATCTAAAATAGTAGTTTTCATTTTGAGAGAAATTTTAGCCTTGCTCATTTATTTATGAATAATGCACATATATGTTTTGCAGATGTATGTGTTGGCTTTTTTTCCTACTTCGGATCTTACAGTTCACACACACACTTGATCTGACATCTAATTGAACTGCAGAATTTCTGAGTTGGCAGGGACCTCAGAGACCACCTAGTTCAGAGTTCCTCCAACTTCATTTGCTAGCAAACCATTGTCATAATTTTGGCCATATTTGTATTACCCTTTACAATAATAATAAAAATTTAAAAATTAGTTTATATAACCAAAATGTTTATTTCAGAAAGAAAATTTGAGTCATTACTATAAATGGAAAGCAGGAATCACTTGCCATAGGTAGACAGTAACAATAATCTTAATGTAAGTGATGGAGTTTGGGTGAAAATGATGTATTATGTCGGTTTACTAGCTGTCACAAGTGAACCACTGGTATATGATGGTGATAGTGGGGGAGGCTGTGCTTATGTGGGGGCAGAGGACATGGAAAATTCTCTGTTCCATCTACTTTACTGTGAATCTAAAACTGCTCTTAAAAAATTAAGCCTATTTTAAAAAAATGAAAAAATAAGGCTATCAATAAATAGCAATTTTTATTGAACAAAATGTCACTAGGAATTTTGCACAGTAAGAAGTGCAGTGGAAGTCTTTAGGCGGAAGGAAAATAATACTGATTGGAACTTGGATACACAGAAACAAAGAACACCACAAATAGTAGATAATTTTCAAGATGATAACTGAAACTCAGGCATGCTGATAAGTGCATTAATTTTCTAATGGTCAAAACACTCTAACAAGGAGCAGAGATTGTCATTTTTATTTCAGATCCTTCCATTTTCTGCCTCTGAGACTGTCATATGATTATGATTATTAAGTCAGCCCTAGATTTAAAAGGATGTTTATTATACTCAATCTAGGATTTCTAGGTGATTCATCCCGGGACAATTTTTGTCTATCTAGAACACAATGATGTTAAAGATTCGGCTTAATTCAATTCTTCATATCACTGGCATCATTTTTCTCTTTTTTCACATTTTGTCTCAAATGCCAACATTCCATCTTAAGAAGCCACTCCCCCCAACTAGTTATTTTCTATCACATTGCTCTTCTTATTTTCCTCTCATCACATTTTACAGTAATCTTTTTCAAAAGGGTTTTCCATGCACACTGTCTATTTCTCCCACTGGTGTGCAAGGTAGCCCTCCAGGCTCCTCTGTCCATGGGATTTCCCAGATAAGAATACTGGAGTGGGTAGCCACTTCCTTCTCCAGGGGATCTTCCCGACCCAGGGATCGAACCCAGGTCTCCTCTATTTCAGGCAGGTGATCTACTGTTTGAGTCACCAGGGAAGCCCAAGAGCCATGGGTGCACTTAATCTTTATGTTCTCTTGTGTTTGCAGCCCCAGTGGCAATGTGTATCACAGATGAGCATGCAAATATTTGTCAGGTGCAAAATTTTTTTTTCTTAAAGCAAACATAAATGAATACACAATATATTTCTAAAAAATTATATAAGGTGAGTGCAACATGTGAATGATCAAAATTTTCAGTTTGGTGTTTATACCTTTGTCTTCAATTAACAAAAAGTTAGATAATTGCTTCTCAATAATCTCAAAGAAGGTGGTTGAGTTAAGAACACATTGCTGTTCACCAATAGGATAATATTTTCCCGGAAATCAAGAACTGAGCTATCCTAAATCACTTAAGCTCTTTAAAACTGATTTAATTCTGTACGTGGACAAATGTGATGGCCTGAAATACAATAGTAGCAGTAGTAGTGTTAGTCGCTCAGTCGTGTCTGACTCTTTGCAACCCCATGGACTGTGGCCCACCAGGCTCCTCTGCCCATGGAATTCTCCAGGCAAGAATGCTGGAGTGGATTGCCCTTCCCTTCTCCAGGGATCTTCCCAATCCAGAGAAAGAACCTGGGTCTCCTGCATTGCAGGCAGATTCCTTACTGTTTGAGCTATAGTATTTCTATTTGGGTCTAACGGCCATGATGAATTCTGGTTTTACATAACAAAAAAGTAAGAATGTGATTTTTATTTCATTATGTTGAGCTTTTATGAAGCTTTTAGTAAGAATTATGGAAATGTCCCTCAGAGAATAGCCTAAAAATATCTTCAGGACATGACACCTCCCCACTTCCAAACAATCTAATGTATGCCTCTGTCATTTCCCTCCCTCTTGTGTATAAGTGGGTAGGAAGTCTTTCATAGGGAATTGAGTTCCATATTTAGGTATTTTGACACGTCAAATCCCCTGATAACAACCCTGAACTTAGAAAACGTGATCTAGGTATGACTAATTTCCCGCTTGCCAATCCTGAGAATTCTCTAGTTTTAATAAAATTCTCACACTGTTCATAACAGGTTTCTCTTGGGAAAAAGTATCTTCTGGAATAAAAGTAACCATATACCTTAAGCCAAAACAACAACTGTAAACATTTATTGAGTGTTTGTATTAGACTAGGTGCTGAGTTAAGAGCCTGTCTACTTTTCTTTATGTAAAACAAGAATTTTCTGATGATGTAGTTGTTACTATAATTACCCCCTACAGGTGAGACAGAGTGTCTGAAGAATGATGGACGGAGGGTCGTAACATTGCACAGGAGGCAATGATCAAAACCATCCCCAAGAAAGAGAAATGCAAAAAGGAAAAATGGCTGTCTGAGGAGGATTTACAAATAGTTGAGAAAAGAAGAGAAGCAAAGGCAAAGGAGAAAAGGAAAGATATACCCACCTGAGTACAGAGTTCCAAAGAATAGTAAAGAGAGATGAGAGAGAATTCCTAAGTGATCAATGTAAAGAAATAGATGAAAACAACAGAATGGGAAAGACTAGAGATCTCTTCAAGAAAATTAGAGATACCAAGGGAACATTTCATGCAAAGATGGGCTCGATAAAGGACAGAAATGGTAGGACCTAACAGAAGCAGAAGATATTAAGAAGAGGTGGCAAGAATACACAGAAGAATTATACAAAAGAGATCTTCATGACCCAGATAACCATGATGGTGTGATCAGTCACCTAGAGCCAGACATCCTGGAGTGAGAAGGCAAGGGGGCCTTAGGAAGCATCACTATGAACATAGCTAGTGGAGGTGATGGAATTTCAGCTGAGCTATTTCAAATCCTAAAAGATGGTGCTGTGAAAGTGTTGCACTCAATATGCCAGCAAATTTGAAAAATCCAGGCCACAGAACTGGAAAAGATCAGTTTTCATTCCAGTCCCAAAGAAAGTCAATACCAAAGAATGTTCAAACTATTGCACAATTGCACTCATCTCATATGCTAACAAAGTAATGTTCAAAATTCTCCAAGTTAGGCTTCAACAGTATGTGAACCATGAACTTCTAGATGTTCAAGCTGGATTTAGAAAAGGCAGAGAAACCAGAGATCAAATTGCCAAAATCTGTTGGATCATATAAAAAGCAGAGAATTCCAGAGAAACATCTACTTCTTCTTCATTGACTATGCCGAAGTCTTTGACTGTGTGGATCACAACAAACTGTGGAAAGTTCTAAGAGATGGGAATACCAGACCACCTTACCTGCCTCCTGAGAAACCTGTATGCAAGTCAAGAAGCAACAGTTAGAACTGGACATGGAACAACAGACTCGTTCCAAATTGGAAAAGGAGTACTTCGGAGCTATGTCACCCTGCTTATTTAACTTATATGCAGAGAACATCATGAGAAATGCCAGGCTGGATGGAGCACAAGCTAGAATTAAGATTGCCAGGAGAAATATCAATAACCTCAGATATGCAGATGATACCACCCTTAAGGCAGAAAGTGAAGAAGAACTAAAGAGCCTTTTGATGAAAGTGAAAGAGGGGAGTGAAAAAGCTGACTCAAAACTCAACATTCAAGAAACAAAGATTACCTCATCCAGTCCCCTCAGTTCCTGGGAAAAAGATGGGGAAACAATGGAAACAGTGATGATTTTATTTTCTTGGGCTCCAAAATCACTGCAAATTGGTGACTGCAGCCATGAAATTAAAAGACACTTGCTTCTTGGAAGAAAAGCTATGACAAACCTAGACAGTGTATTAAAAAGCAGAGACATACAGGGATAATCCAGAGAGATGGTGTGGGGTGGGAGCGGGGAGGGGTCGGGATTGAGAGTTCATGTATACTCGTGGCTGATTCATGTCAATGTATAGCAAAATGAATACAGTATTGTAAAGCAAAACAAACTAAAAAATAAAAATTAATAAAAAAAAAAAAGCAGAGACATTGCCAAGAAAGGTCTGTATAAAAGCTGTGGTTTTTCCAGTAGTCATGTGTGGATGTGAGAGTTGGACCATAAGGAAAGCTGAATACCGAAGAATTGATGCTTTTGAGCTGTGGTGTTGGAGAAGACTCTTGAGAGTCCCTTGGACTGCAAGAAAATCAAACCAGTTCACCGTAAAGGAAATCAATCCTAAATATTCATTGGAGGAGAAGGTGATGGCACCCCACTCCAGTACTCTCGCCTGGAAAATCCCATGGACAGAGGAGCCTGGTAGGCTGTGGTCCATGGGGTCACGAAGAGTCAGACACGACTGAGTGACTTCCCTTTCATTTTTCACTTTCATGCATTGGAGAAGGAAATGACAACCTACTCCAGTGTTCTTGCATAGAGAATCCCAGGGACAGGGGAGCCTGGTGGGCTGCCTTCTATGGGGTCACACAGAGTTGGACACGACTGAAGTGACTTAGCAGCAGCAGCATTCACTGGAAGGACTGATGCTGAAAGCTGAAACTCCAATACTTTGGCCACCTGATGCAAACAGCCAACTCATTAGAAAAGTCCCTGATGCTGGGAAAGATTGAAGGCAGGAGGAGAAGAGGATGACAGAGAACGAGATGGTTTGAATGCATCATCAGCTCAATGGACATGAGTTTGTGCAAGCTCCAGGAGCTGGGGAAGGACAGGGAAACCTGGAGTGCTGCAGTCCATGGGGTTGCAGAGTCTGACATACTGAGTGCCTGAACAACAGCAGGTGAGTAACGTCTTTCCTGGTGCCTGAGTGGTGAAGAATTTGTCTGCCAGTGAAGGAGACATGGTTTGATCCCTGGGTTGGGAAGGTCCACTGGAGAAGGAAATGGCAACCCATTCCAGTGTTTTTGCTGGAAAATCCTAGGGACAGATTTGCCTGGTGGACTATCATGCCCCCTGCACTGAAAGCATTGAGCCTGTAGTCTAACCGCTGGACCACAGGGAAGTTCCTATAATTCTTTATATTGTGCCACAAAGAAAAATATATTAAATGCTTAGTCTGGATGCTTTGAGAAAAGATTTAGCTCTCGAGTTTCTAAGGCTGATGATTCTACCATGTTTTTTTTCTCTTTCACTGTTGGAAAATTGAATCAGAAATCCACATCATGAGATAATATGTATTTGGGTCATTTACTGGGAACACAAACTAATTCAGTTGGAAGCTTTATTCCTGCCTATTTCCCAACCTTTTGGAATGTTCCTAGGTTGTACCTATTTTGAGTATCATTTGTGACATTTAACTCAAAATTGTCGAATGCATGGTATCCAATTTCAGTGACCGCCACTATTAGATTTGAGCCTACAACTATGAACCCTGTTGAACTACTGGTGCAAGGATGCTCCCTAGCTAGGTGATCTTCCTTTATTAAGAATCTCAGCTGAAGTTTTCAAGTCAGACACCTGGGATCCAAAACAAGTCTTTAATCACAATTAATAATTTGTCATGCATCATATTTCCCGGAGGTGGTAAACACTATGGTAAGATATGGTACTTCTGTAAGATTTTGACAAGTATTGTCTGGAGAATTACAGATATGTAAGAACTTGTCTTCTTAGTCAGTTTGGCCTGTACTTCATTTGGTTTAGGTTCATGTTCTTTTGCTTGCAGGTTTTCATGCTTTTGTCCCTCTGCATTCTTCCAGGATTTAATCCAACTGGAAAGCTAAATTTTTAGCACTAAGTAGCTAAGAAAGTGCAACTAGACCACCCACTGCCCATAACTGTAAAGATGCTTTATAATGATGAGCTTTAGTACCTGAAGATGGATCCATTTGGGGGATTTCTCATTCTTGGTTTCATATTCAAGAATCCTATGAATTTGCTACAGAATATGGGAGCTGTAAAAGGAACTGATATTTCTTTAAGCTGCCTGAGAGAAATAATTACCTTCTCTCAAATTCAAAATGCACTGTCACCTGCATTATGATTTTCTGGAAAAAGAACTATTGAAATAACAACATTCCAGTGTTTTGCTTTTGCATTTATCCTACCATGATTATGTTGAAGTTTAGTCGCTAAGTCGTGTCTGATTCTCTTGCAACCCCATGGTCTGTAGCCTGCCAGGCTTCTCTGATCATGGAATTTTCCAGGCACAAAAACTGGAGTGAGCTGCCATTTCCTTCTCCAGGGAATCTTTCCCACCCAGGGATCAACCCATGTCTCATGGATTGGCAGGTATTTTTTACCACATGCATGGAGGCCTGTATTATACTATGGATCTAAAGAGTCAGCACTGTGGGACATGGTGTCCTTGCAAAGATCTTTAGAGTAAGACAAGAAAGAAAAACTCGAGAGAACCTGGGGAAAATTACACCGAAATATTTAATGTCAGATTCCAATATTAAAACTTATTTAAATTTAGCTTTTTTTCAAGTGAACAAGTTGATGTGTTTTCTTTTTTGCTTGAAAGTTGCCATGAATTAATTTCAAAAGGTAGCTTACTACGGGAGATTAATTTTAATGGGGAGAATGATATCTCATTTCTTTTATTATACACAGAAATCTAATTTGTTTTAGAAATTAAAAACAATTGACTTCCGCCTTTCTGTTATATGCATGCTAAGTCACTTCATGTCTGACTCTTTGCCACCCTCTGGACTGTAGCTCGCCAGGCTTCTCTGTCCATAGGATTCTCCAGGCATGAATACCGGAGTGGGTTGCCAGGCCTCCTCCAGGGGATCTTCCCAACCCAGGGTCTGAACTCATATTTCTTATGTCTCCTGCATTTGGCAGGAGGGTTCTTCACACTGGCACCACATGGGAAAGTGTATATTAACTCAAGGAGGCCAATGTCTACCTCAGGAATTCATTTCCTGCACCAGTAAGTTCCTAAGATTTAGAATAAATACTGATTAAGGTGCAAACTGCAGTCCCATGCACCCTAGTTCGTCTAAGAGATCACTCACTCACCTGGGGTTCTGGTAGGCACTCAGGGCAGCGTCTTCACCCTTCCCTGCCTCTGGGACCTTTTCTTCTTCCAGACACCTTTCTTTTTCCTCTAGGGGGCTGCATTCGGAAATAACGTGTTCAGATTCTCCCACACATTCTTCTCTCTGATCTGTTTCGATCTGGATTAAAGGCACTTCCCTTGAGCAAAGTGATCGCCGGGTGTGGCTTAGAGGGACGGCATGGTGGCATGAGGGAGTCTCCTTTTTAAAATCTAAACTGCTGTGACTTGTAAGAGGAGCAGCTTTGCTTGGGGACGACCCCGGGAGATGGCTGCTTTCTGTGATTGAGTTTTTCCTCGGATAATCCAAGGACTCCTGCACGAGCAGGGCTGGCCCACTTTGCACCCTGCCCGAAGCTAACCTGCCTGAACACTTTTCCACTTGCAAGGAGGGGCCCGCTGAAGCAGGTTCAGCATCAGCCGCACCGGCATCGTCCACTATAATTTTGTTCTTCCGCATGAGAGCCTCGATTGAGTTTGCCCACGTCTCGTGAATTAACATGTTTGTGATGTGGTCAGCCCCGCCTCTGCGATACAGGCAAGAGTCAGATTTGCAGAGAGCCGAGGAGGAAGCGCCGCCGACTGGCTGGACGCTGAGAAAGTCTTGCTGGCTGTGCTGAGAAAAGCCGTCTAAGGAGTTGGCTTTGATGGGCACGTTCACCGTGAGCCTGGCGCCCGGGGATCTGCCGTCGGGCACAGACGACTGTCTGTAGTACAAGGGGGACCGCAGAGAAGGCGAGAGCAAGCCAGTGGTCCAGTCCTGGCTGCCTCGCCGGGAGGAGGGGCCGTCTTTGCCCTCTCGTTCAATGTCCCTCAGCATTACCTGTAGAACTCCTCGGTGATGCTCTCGGTGCTGGACTGCTTCGAGGGACAGCTTGGCTTCACACTCAGGTGGTCATTTTTCCGGCAGGCCTGTTGCACAGCTGAGTTCAGGATGCTGCTGGCATTCTTGCCTGCGTAGTAATCCAGCAGTAACTCGAAGCCTCTTCCTTCATTTTCCATCTGGTTCACCATGAACCTGGAAAACTCATCGGTGATGCTCTCGCAGCTCGACTGCTTGGAGACGGAGCTGGCCCGGCTAACTGGCTGACTCAGGGTACTCATTAAACCCAGGCTGTTCACATAGGCCCGGGTGTTAGAGTCCTCCTCTGGAATGCTCTCGCAGCTGGAGGCCTTCAGGCGGTTCCACCTGTCCCCACCCAGTAACCGACTCCGGGGGTAGCCCTGGGCTTGCCAGACACCGTCCACCAAAGAGAACTCTGTGAGGTTCATGATCTTGGCTGCCACTTCGTTTGCAAAAATACTGACAGAGTCTGGGATGTCCTCGAGGTTCACAGACTCATCCACCACCCTGTTCATCAGCTTCTCTTTCAGCTCCGGGTGCTCATCGGTTTTCCTCTTGATCTCACTGAGTCGCGGGGGCTTGTGTTTCCTCACAGTGGCCCCGCTGGCCTGGCTCTCTTTCTTCCTCTTCAAGGATCGGCAGGAGATGTTGGGGGTAACCAGAAACTCATTCCCTCTTTTCCATGCACAGAACCAGGGTTGTTTTCCATTGGAGTTGTCAAGGCAAATCGCTGCGATTTCCGTTGCCATGGAGACGATCGTCTCTGCTAATTCTTCTGCGAAGTCTGCAATGCAGTATATGTCTGGGTCTTTTTCTGGTAGCGTGGATTGAGCAGGAAGTGGCAAATCATCCCCCAACAAAGATGGGCAAACTTGAACTTCATTGTTCAGAGGCAAGGCACCATTGTACTTTTCTTGAGCATTTGCAATGATGCTGTCCTCAGTGTCCTGAGAACTGGTGCTGTACTTGCCAACTGTTGGTGTCATTTCTTCCTCTGGGGGGCTCTGCATTCATTCTCAGTATCACTGGGTGGTGGAGGAGGGTTTTTCATATCCTCCACCACCGATCCTTTCAGATGTATTTCCTTGGGGGGTGCTTTAGCAGACATGGTGGTACTGCAGGATAATTCGGATTGCTGTGTGGGGATCTGGGAAAGACCTAACTGTGCTGGACCCTTGCTATCTTGCTTCAGATGTCCAGCATCCACGAGATCATTGGTAACAGGACTGCTGATATGCAGGTTACTAAGTGGATGGCAACTGGAGTATTCAGTGGCTTTTGTCCATGCTGGACAAATGGCTTGATCAGTTGGCTGGAAGTCTGGTTCGGTTTCCCTCCATCTGACGGTCTCCTTAGAAAGGACAGGGGGACATCCCCCAAGCTGTACAAGGTGGCTCATCTTCTTGAACGTGAAGTGTATCACATTGAAGAGCAGCTGATTTACACTTTCCATTAAGGATTCCAGGGTTTCAGATGAGTCCCTGTCATCACTGGGGTCTATTATTTTATTTTTCTGGTGAATTTCATCAATGGAATGCTTCAGGATAACATTAGACAGGGTCTGTGCCAGTTCATTCCCAAGGGCATTTTCTGAGCACAAGGTCTGAGGCTTTGAAACAGCTTCTACGATCCTCCTATTCACTGACTCCATGAGGTCTCCGATGCTGCTGTAGGCGTTAGGTCTTGTTAAGACCAAGGCAACCTCCTTGAGCAAGGCCTCTGCAATGGCTTCATTCCCCAGCTCCATGCTCTTCTCTGTCACTAAATCACAAAGTGGGGGGATGGCTGCGGGGGCCTCCACTGCAGACAGGAAGCCACTGGAAGCCACCGGGCACTTCACCTCTCCTGTTTCCCCCAGGCCACAGACAGCAACAGCACTGGCCACCTGAGTCATGCCACATAAAGCAGACGGAAATGAGTATTCACTGAGGGAGGGATCCTTGAGTACTTGAGAGGCCTGGGTTTGCACTGGCTCATCACCTCCCAGGGGATGGTGTGAAACCAGGGGTTCTTGCTCCATTTGAATCTTTCTGTGGCTTGGGGACTGGAAATGGTTCCAATAACAGTGGCTGCACAAGCTAATGCTACTTCTAGAGCACTCTGGGGGTGTCTGCTGGAGTTCTCTCCAGAGGGGACGCTTGAAGTTTCACTGGAGACTTCTGTCTCAGGCCATGAGGAGGTGCCTCGTTCAGGGCCAGCATCACTGCCTTCTGGACTCTGGACAATGACAATTTTGGGGAGCTCATTCCATGACTGAGGTACCATGATATCTTTTGTGGAAGAGCCACTGGGGAGCAGAGTACTTCCTACAGAAACACTGACCGCAGATTCCTGGGGGAGGGCAGGCTGAGACTTAGAGAGTCGAATAAATGCATCTTGCAGCACAGATTCTGCTAAATTCGTGGCATACTCGCCTGTTGTGGCTTCTGCATCCTGTAAGAGAAGAAGAGAGCTTGTGCGGTCTTCATGGTCTCCTGGGTCTAAATTGCTGTCATGCTCAGAGAAAGTCCCACACACAGAAGGTCCATCCCTCTTAACCATCCTTGAGAAATAAGCATTGCCTGGAACACATTGTGCTTGTGGTTTTTCCTCTTGACTTTTACACTTTTCTGAATAATAATCCTTTGTGGTTGACTGCTCATTCCCCACAGCTTCACCTTTCCACTTTGACATCTTGGCTGAAGGATCTAGACTTTGAAGACTTGTATATTCTGCCGTTCTTCCCAGAGATCCTTCTGTTTTAACCAGTGGTGTATGATATTTGCTGACATACTTGTCTTCCAACGTATAAAGTAATTTTTCCTTGCTGTAATTCCATTCCTCCTTAGTGGCTTCCTTTGGCTTTTTATTTTCCAAGATACTGGTTGAGACATTTATATTTTCATAACCTGGTGAAGAGAAAATGATACTACTTATTTATTTCATTTAAGTAAAAATATTACTTATTTATTTTTTCACTTTTGATCATCTGCTTTTATTCCATTTTTTTGAATTCTGAGTACTTTTTTTTTATTGGAGTACAGTTGATTTACATTGTTGTGTAGTTTTAGGTATACAGAAAAGTGAATCAATTACATATATATATATATATATATATATATATATATACACACACACACACACACCCAGTCATTTTTAGATTTTTTCCCATGTAGGTCATTACAAAGTATTGAATACAGTTTCCTGTGCTATCCAGTAGGTTCTTATTAGTTATCTATTTTATATACAGTAGTGTGTATATGGGGCTTCCTGGGTGGCTCAGCTGGTAAAGAATCCGCCTGCAATGCAGGAGACCTTGGTTCAATTCCTGAGTTGGGAAGTTCCCCTGAAGAAGGGAGAGGCCACCCACTCCAGCATTTTTGGGCCTCCCTGGTGACTCAGATGGTAAAGAACCCAACTGCAATGCGGGAGACCTAGGTTTGATCCCTGGGTTGGGAAGATCCTCTAGAGGAGGGCATGGAAACCTACTCCAGTATTCTTCCCTGGAGAATCCTGAGGACAGAGGAGCCTGGCTGGCTACAGCTCATGGGGTTGCAAAGAGTTGGACACAACTGAGCGACTACATACAGCAAGGCAGAGTGTGTATATGTCTCTCCCAATCTCCCAGCCCGCCGCTCCCTGACCATTTCCACCTGGTAATCATGAGTCTGTCTTCCACATCTGTGACTCTATTTCTGTTTTATAAATAAGTTCATTTGTACTATTTTTTTAGAGAAAGGAGAACAAACAAAACCCAAAGTTAGTAGAAGGAAAGAAGTCATAAAGATCAGAGCAGATATACATGGAACAGAGACAGACAGAAAAAAACAAAACATAAAAAGCCATAATTCAAGAAGTTACATGCACCATTACTTTTTAGACAGCAGGTTCACATGAGTCTAAAATAATCTTTATTTCCAAAAATGCCTTAAAGGATCAGTTATCTTTTTTTTTTCTGTTTTTTGAAAATAGTATTTTGAATATTTCTTCAAGAAATATGAATCTGAAAAAGCTTCTGAGTTTCATTGTGAACTGCCCTCAACGGAATGGCTTTCAACATGGAGTACAAATGCCAGTGCTAGAGTGAAGAGGGCATTTGGGAGCTGAGGGCTGGTCACTGTGCTTTGGCGAGAAAGTAACCAAGACAACTGTGTCTTGCAGCTGCCCAGTGGTTACAGAGGGAGAAGGCGGGATATGCAGGATATCACGGGCCTTGTTGAGAGAGTTTCTCTGAAGCTGGCGTGTCCACGCCCCAAGGACAGTGAGAACAGAATCTGGAGTAGCCCTTCCTCTCTGGGGAAGAGTAACTCATTGTTCACTGAACTCTATTAATGAGTCAAAAGAAAGAATTAATAAACACATGCTAAGCACTTTTCTGGGTTACTTCCTCCTGCCTTGGAAAAATAACCATGCTGGCTCAGTCATGTCCGACTCTTTTGTGACCCCACGAACTGCAGCCTGTCAGGCTCCTCTGTCCACGGGACTTCCCAGGCAAGAATACTGGACTGGGTTGCCATTTCCTCCTCCAGGGGATCTTTCCAACCCAGGGATCTAACCCGCATCTCCTGTGGCTCCTGCATAGGTAGGCAGATTCTTTACCACTGAGCCACCTGGAAAGCTCAGAAATGTAACAAATATATATTTTAAATGGCTAAATATAATACATATAATAGTTCTGGGTGCATTGTTATACTCTCAAATTATGGATAAGGAAACTGGAGCTCAGAAAGACTCAGATCACTGGCCCCAGCTTTCACAGCCTCAAAGAGGCAGCGCTCGGATTCAGGCCAATCTCACTCAGCCTCAGCTAACAGATGGCTTTAATGGAAATCTTAGGGAAATTAACTTTCCTCCAAGTGATAGTCTCCATCTTTTGGCAGGCAGGAAGATTTTGTTTTAAAACAGAGATTTCCTTCAGCATCCCTAAGGGATCTTTACGGAGAATGGGGCCATCTAACCATTAAATCTGTTAAAGTGCCTCCGTCAGCATCCTCACTAGTGTTTCCTTATTCTCTCTCCTTCCTGAAACTTTTTACGTGAAGATTGTGATGCGTCAGCCAAACGGATGTGGCCTGAAACTTTTCTGAAATGTAACCAAGACATTTTTTAGGGTGACTAATTTCAGGATGCACATTCATTTTACAGGAAAGTTCTCACCGTTCCTATACTCTTCCACTTCACTTTCCTCCTCCAAGTGCTCGGACGCAGTGAGAAAGTCTTCTTCAATTGAAGACAAGGAACAGTTCGTGTCATCCTCCACTTTCAAGATGTTTGTTTCGAGGTGGAGCTGCCGCTCCTGTACCAGTTCCAGACCAATCAAAAATTTGTTGATTTCAAAGATGATGCAATTGGTACTGTTTGGTCTGTTCCCTCTTGCACACTGGACCAAGCAGACATCTGACATCCAAGGACACTGCAAGTAGAGACAGAAAAAGGCATTTGTTAAAAACAACAACAACAAAAACCACGGAGCTTCTTGGGGGATGCTAGTGGTAAAGGATCCACCTGCCAGTGCATGAGATGTAAGAGACGTGAGTTTGATCCCTGGGCCAGGAAGATCCCCTGGAGAAAGAAACAGCAACCCACTCCAGTGTTCTTGTCTGGAGAATCCCATGGACAGAGAAGCCGGGTGGGCTACAGCCTGTGGGGTCGCAAAGAGTCTGACACAACAGCACATACACACACACACACAAGAGAAAATAAAAAATCCAACCTTTCTTCTATTAGTCTCTCCCATTAGAAGGAATGGGGACCTTTAAAATACTTGGAATATCTTCAGGGCGTATACTGATGAACTGCTTGAAAAAAATTCAAATGGTGCCTTGGAACACAGGGTATCAAGGAGAAAAGTTGACTAGTTGTATCACATATTTCTGTTCTCTCCTGTCTAGGTGAAAATTGCACTGGGCAAAGTTTAGCTGGCACAGAAGACTTCATTCAAAGCTTTTAAAATAAGAGGAGGCCAGAACTGAGTTGGATCACAACTCCACTGAAATAAAAAAAAGGCAATAGGGTTTTGAAGAGCTGGTACAGGAGGACTGAAGTTCATCTCTGTTTGCTTAGGAAAAGGAAACTTCTTCTATCTTCTTGGCTGGAGGTAGTTTTGTAAATTGGAGCAAAGTGTCTGCAAAGTTAGGCTCCCATCCTTCCAAAGACATAGGGACACTAACTTCTTTGACGACATTTCCAAGAGATGGGTCTAAGGTCCTTGAGAAAGACATTCTTGGGTTGTACAGTGTCAAAAGGTTTTTAAAATGATTTATATCTCAATGGGGCAGAGAAGCAATTTATAAAAATAAGTTCTCTAAAATCAATATTATAAGAAAAGGGAAGTTTAGGGCCCAGAGTTAGGAATAAGGCTGTCTAAAATTTAATAAAGCCAAGGGGAAAGTTAAGGCTGTCTTGGGTGTTCCTTTTGATTAAATGATTCTCAGGTTCTCAGACCAATATTTTTTCTGCCTTGGTGATATTCAGTACAACCTCTCTGCCAGTATTTCACACAGATGGAAAGTGTTCTATCAACTATGGTTATATTTTATAATTTGTAGTGTTCATTTGAAGATGCAGCCAAAATGAGATGTAAAAAAATCCACTGAAAGTGATCAAATTCTCTCTAAAGGCCAGGTTTATGGGGCCAGCAGTGAGGGAGGCAAATCACTGGAGAGTGTCTCATGGAGACCTACTAATTCTTCTCAGTTCCAAGGCTACAGACTGCCTCCCCATTCTCCACTGCACATTTTCACCACTCACAGTGTCGTTTGTTAGAATTAGAGTAAAAGGTCTCAGTGGTCCTTGCACAGACTATTAGTAAGTCACAGATAAGTCTTGTGCATTGGGTTTTTCACCTTTGTAAGAGGAACAATATGCTGATTTCTAGCAATTTTTAAGAGAAAGTTATTTGCATAGAAACAATAGTGGGCAAAGGGAAGCTAAATAAACTTATCTCAAGATGGAATTTAAAATGTTTGGGAATATTTTATGTCTACATGTTCCCCTTGTAAAAAGAGATTATTTAAAACACATGCTTATCTCTGGTTGGAGGTAATTAGGTCTCATTCTAGTTAACTTGCCATTTTGAGACGCTTGAGTGTGAATGTAGATATCTGAATGTATTATATATATATATATATGTATATAAGTATAAACATGTGGTGTGTGCGTGGTGAGGATGCATACAGGCAGAAGAACACACACACATAGATACCCATATTGTATCTCTGAAAGTCGTACATCTTTTTTTGTGTAAATATCATTTATCAATCTCTTTGATTGAATACTATATATAATTAGAGTAATTCTAGGACAGATAATTATAAAATGAAAAATTCAATCATTCTCTGAGTCCAGGGGTCCCTAGGAGGCTCAAAAATAAGATTTATCTATGTGCTTAAGTGACTGGGTCTTTTTTCAAGAAAGGTGGCCCATAACCTTGCTTTTCAAAGTGTGGTTTGTGTACTACCAGCCTCAGTATCACATGGGAGCCTGACAGAAATATATAATCTCAGACTCCACCCAGATCTACCACACCAGGATCGACATTTTCAAGAAAACTTTTGGTGATTCCTACATGCATTAACTTTTGAGAAGTATTGGTCTATAGATTCTGTGAAATTCACAAAGAATCTGTGATCCCCCAAATGGTGAGGACCCACTGCTATAGAGTAATGGTGGCTGACTTGATTACTTTTCTTTCCACTGAATTCAGAAGTAAGACAATAAAGTGAAATTTACCAGATATTTTCTGAGTGCCTATTATATGCAAGATATGCTGGGAAGTACAAGTTCTGTTCAGTTCAGTTGCTTAGTCATGTCTGACTCTTTGCAACCCCATGGACTGCAGCATACCAGGCTTCCCTGTCCATCACAAACTCCCAGAGCTTGGTCAAACTCATTCCCATAAACTTGGTGATGCCATCCAATCATCTCATCCTCTGTCATCCCCTTCTCCTCCCACCTTCAATCTTTCCCAGCATCAGGGTCTTTTACCAGTGAGTTGGCTCTTTGCATCAGGTGGCTGAAGTATTCAACTTCAGTATCAGTCTTTCCAATGAATATTCAGGACTGACTGGTTTGATCTCCTTGCAGTCCAAGAGACTCTCAAGAGTCTGCTCCAACACCACAGTTCAAAAGCATCAATTCTTTGACTCAGCTTTCTTTATGGTCCAACTCTCATTCCATACATGACTACTGAGAAAACCATAACTTTGAGTAGATGGACCTTTGTTGGTGAAGTAATGTCTCTGCTTTTTAATATGTTGTCTAGGTTTGTCATAGATTTTGTTCTATGAAAAGGAGGTACAAACACGAATCAAATAATTACTCTAGGGAATACAGTACGATATATTCCCAGTAGATCACATAGGAATAAAAATCATTACAAAGTTGAACCATATGAAATTGTCACATATACAGATTAAAATGATTGGTTATTTTATATCATTTAGACTAAATATAAATAACATAAGATGAAATGGGACATAAATCAAAAGCAATGTTAACAAAGTAATATAAGCAGTTAAGTCATACTTCAAGACAGACTTAGGGAAAGGATGTTACTAAACATGCGATGTTACACAGATATGGTACCCTTAGGAAGAAACTGTATTTTGTTTACAATCTTCTTGAAAGTAAATAAACATCCTGGGCATCTTAGGTACATGATGGAAACAGTAGAGGCTGGAAAATAACGGGAGATACACCAAGGGGAAAAGGGCTATGGGTGGGAGGAACCGGGAGATTGGGATTGACACATATCCACTGCTGATACTATGTATAAAATAGATTACTAAGAAGAATAGGCTGAATAGCACAGGGAACTCTATTCAACGCACTGTGGTGACCTAAATGGAAAGGAAATCCAAAAGAGAGGGGATTCAGGTATTAACATTTGTATGGCTGATTCATTTTGCTGTACTGTAGAAACTAATAACAGCAAGGTAAAGAAACTATACTCCAATAAAAATTAATTAAAAAATAGTGGCAGATATTATTTATATGATTTCTATGATAGTCTATTAGGTGCTTTGTATATCTTATTGCCTCTAATGTTAACCATTTTCTACAAGGTTGCTGATGCTACTGCCCTGTTACAGATAGAGGCACAGAAAGGCCAATTGATTCATTTTATACAATTTTTTTTATTGGAGTCTAGTTGCTTTACAGTGTCGTGTTCGTAGCTGCTGTACAGCCGAGTGATCAAGTTATGCATACATATATCCCCTCTGTTTTGGATTTCCTTCCCATTCAGGTCACCACAGAGACCTGAGTAGAGTTATCATTAGTTATCGATTTTATACACAGCATCAATTGTGTATATGTGTCAATCTCTGTGTCTCCATTCATCCAAGTCATGGAAATATAAAGGGGAAGAACCACCACTGCCGTCCAGGTCTGCTGGACTCCAGTTCCTGTGTTTTTTCCAACTCTCCTCATGGAGAGTTTAATTAGAAATCATAACTAATAGGTCTGGCGCAGAAACCACTCTTAAAACTCAGGTTTGAAAAAATATGTTTGGTTATTATGGCTTTGCCTAATATAAATAGACAGCACTTATGTCCACTTCCATATTCTCTTTTCAGACAATTAATTTTCTCACCAAAGAAAAGTGTTATTAGATTGACTGGGAATAATCTTGTTCTAGGCTCGAGGAGCAAATTGTAACGAGCTGTGTGTAGATTTTCACTGAGCATCTGAAGTATGGAAAGAAATAGTGGGTGGCCCACTAAACGTTTTTTGATATTTTGAAGGATTAAAGAATAAAAGAAGATTTAAAAACTTTCCAGCGAAACTAAAACAAGGAAGAACCATTTATAGAAGAAAATAAATGCTCATTATTTTAGTCTGTAGTTATCAATCACTATTCACGTATCTTATGTGAGAACATTCACAGTCGTTTATACAGTATGTCTCTAGAAATTTTATGTAAATTGACTAAAAATTTAAAATGTTAAAGTTTTCTTCAGCATTATAATTATTTATTTAATAATAACGAACATTAGTTTAATAGATTGAAAGATAATAGTATTTTAAACTCTATTTTCAGTAACATTCTTTTCTTCTGGGAACTTCATTTTGGGCCTAGGAAACTCCATTTTCATCTTTGGGACTGCTATCCTGTATTTATTAGCTTGGCTGGTTTGATATAGCCTAAAAAAGAAATAGCATCCAGAAAGAAGAAATTATGCCCTTTTGGCATCACATGGTATGAATTAGAATTTGCTATTTTTCCTGAAACAGAAGACAATTCTGGTTTTGATTACCCAGTAGATTAGTAGAAAACCAAGCTAACCAACCAATGCCGGGTGTGTCTGCTCTAGTTTATGTGCAAATTAGTACCATAAACTTGAGAAGATAATATATGTTAGAAATCAATGTAAGGGAAACTCTGTCAAACTTTAAGGGGTAATATTTAAAAGAAGTACAAGTAAAGTCTATTATAGGATACAAAGACGTTTAGATTCTTATGCTGGGGAGTCTACATACTGCATTCATTTGGGCCTCTTACTGATTTGTGCCAAGAGCTGACCACAGATAACTTACTAGTGAATTGCTTATCAAGAGCTACTATTTCTTACCTGTGAAACTTCAAAATCTGCCTGTAGGTTTCCAGATGTTAACCCACTTAGGAGGACAATTTCATTTTCTTTTGGCTGTTGGACATTCATGGAGCTTATAAGTTTTGGAAGATCTGGTGAAACACTGACCAACTTCTGTAGAACAAGAATCTTTATTAGTTGAGATAATTTATTTTCACTTCTAAAATACTACCTCAAAATTATTTTACTTGCAAAACTAATATACTCATATAACTATCCATAATATAGATAACTGAATCTACGAAGATTATTACGAAAAGAGATTGTATAAAATTGAAGCATAAAGGTTTAGATTGGAATAGAAAATTTCCTAAACATAAAGATTTAACAATTTTTAGTTTGAAGTTTCCCAAAGTAAACACTTAATGATTTTATTGTGACACCACAGGCATCCATGGTAGTTTGGGAATTTTCTTCCCTTTTAAGTCCTTCAGTAAGAGACTCATTGACTAATAATCATGTGTTCAAATGAAGCTAATAATAATAAAACTGCCTGGTAAGTTGCTTCAGTCATGTCTGACTCTGTGCGACCCTGTGGACTGTAGTCTGCCAGGCTCTTCTGTCCATGGGATTCTCCAAGCAAGAATACTGGAGTAGGTTGTCATGCCTTCCTCCAGGGGATCCTCCCAACTCAGAGATCAAACCGAGTCTCTTACATCTCCTGCATTGGCAGGTAGGTTCTTTACCACTAGCGCCACCTGGGAAGCCCCCAGTAATAATATTAATAATAAAATAATTACCGACATTGATTTTTCTGTATATATGAGGTACCATATTAAGGACTGCATGTATGTTACATTGCTACACTCAGTTACTGCAATACCCCTAAATGAATTAGGTAGCACTATCACTTTATTTTCACACATAAGTATCCTGAAATCCAGAAAGATGAGATGAACAACTTTATGTAACTAAATCAGCTTATGTACGCCCTTAGGCAATAGCCGAAGACTGTCTCGAATCAGTCATAAATTTGTTAAATACAGTCTTTTTTTTTGCTTTTGTCTTTTATTGTGCTTGACATATATACTTATTTTTTTTCATATCAAACAAAAGAATGCTTATTTGATACAAGAAAAACAATCAAAACCTGAGAACACAGAGAATACCAAGAGATTAATATACAACAGGTTAATTAGAAATACACATCCACATATTTATTTATACACTCTGAAAATGTAATTTTCATAATATTATCAAATTTTCATTTCACATGTATTTAAAAATTAATATTTATCATCTATTTGCATATTTAAATACTGCAATAGCCGTCCCAAAGATCACTGCTGAAGCATTTTAGTTTCCATGAAGATCACGTTAATTGGAGAAATAAAAGTGGGAAAAATGTTGTTAAGTTATAATGCATATTTTCTGTATCATAAAGTTTGATGGAAACACACAGTTCTTAAGATGACAGCTTGCTTGTTCCTTCCTGCTCTCTCTGATGGACTTAGCACCACAATTCTATAAAATGAAATTATTTGTATAATTTCTTTTGAAAATCTCTATAGTACTACACAGATGAGGGATATTTGGGGTTCAGTGGAAATCTGTAATAAATAATCTGTGTGGACAATTAAATTTGAGAATCTTCAGGTGGAGCACTGTCAAGAAAAAAAAGTTACAGGAGTAACTGAGTAATTTCAGATCCACTGTCCTATGGCAACAAGATGCAAACGGTGTACTATTATACATTAAAGAGTGTTGTGCCAAACAGTAAAATCAAGCTATCTTCAGTTTTGGGCATAAAATGATACATCATATCACACCAATGAAACCTTCCCATTGTACCTACAGGCTCTGGTTCCTAAGGATTGAGTGAGTCTTCAAGTTTTTGTATGCTGTCAAGGATTTACATCAGAAATCTCACAACCTTGGATAAGTTTGGAATATTTATCTCCCACAGAGTGCAAAAAATGTGAGTCCCAGACGAGTGTGGGGCTGAGAAACTGAGGTTAGATATAAAACATTTGATGAGAACAGCAAGAAGGAACAAGCCAGAGGGAAGGGCTAGCTGGTATCAAGCAGGTTTTGGAAAAACTTTGCAAAAATCATCACAGAGTGTGTAGAGCGGGGCAGTAGAAAAGTCACTCCTAGGCACTGGGGCTGCAGGAGAAAGAGACTGCTTCGGAAACAGCCTAGTCTACTTGGGAAAGCAATTCTCAAATGTAAGGACAGCAAACGGTGTAGAGAAATCTCAGGAAGAGGTCAGGAAGAGGGGCTGTGATGAAATCATCTAATTAATGAGTCTCCTACAAAGCATCACTGAGGCAGAGTCATGGTAGGCCTTTCGTCAGTGCAGCCAGCCCTTGAAGGGAGCTCCCAGAGTGCAGTTCCCCGAGTTACCTGCTGCAGGCGCTCCGTGCTGCACGCATCCTTGTTCACATCCAGGTTCACAAAGCAGACCTGGGAAAAGGGCAACAACTGTCAATGAAGTGAAAAACCGGACTGTCCTTTTTGAAGAAAGCAGGAATTAGTCGGGCACAAATGACTCACGAGTCAAATATTTTTGTATAGTTGATCTGGCATAGAAACAGCCATCTTTCCTTTCAGCTTCTGCATGGGTCTCTAATAGCCTACTCACGATTCCCACTGATTCCGCTGAATGTTGTCTGCCTTTCATGGCCCAGCAAACAAAACAGAACCTCTTTGTATAGAACCAGTGTAGCACTCTCAACAAAATCTTCAGTTTTTAGAGGGTTGTTAAATCTCATGAAACAGAAAAAAGCTTTTAATACTTGCAAATTCTTTATAATTGCAGCAAAAAATTTCTTGCCGGTTCTCTCTTTTCTCTTATTTCCTGCTCCCTTTCTCCACCTACTTTTCATATCATGTACTATCAGTGGAGTTCTCCATGTCTTATTATTTCAGTTAATTTTTAATGTATTTAATCTTGTTGTAAACTCTGACACTTTTGTAGCTATCTTAAATAAGTATCTGGATAAATAAGAGTGTAAAAACAATAGCTATAAGATTAAATAGTAATTCAGAGCAACAGTCAAAGAATTGTTTTGATTTAAAACCATCGCAAGCGGACTTGGAACAACAGACTGGTTCCAAACTAGGACAGGAGTATGTCAAAACTGTATATTTCCACCCTGCTTATTGAACTTCTAGGGAGAGTACATCGTACAAAATGCAGGGCTGGATGTAGCACAAGCTGGAATCAAGACTGCAGGAAGAAATATCAACAACCACAGATTTGTAGATGATACCACTCTAATGGCACATAGGGAAGAGGAAATAAAGAGCATCTTAATGAAGGTGAAAGAAGAAATTGAAAAAGCTGGCTTAAAACTCAGCATTCAAAAACTAAGATCATGGCATCTGGTCCCATCACTTCATGTCAAATAGATGGGGAGAAAGTGGAAACAGTGACAGATTTCATTTTCTTGGGCTTTAAAATCACTGTGGATGGTGACTCCAGCCATGAAATTAAAAGACACTTGCTCCTTAGAAGAAAAACTTACCTAGACAGCGTATTGAGAAAGCAGAGACATCACTTCGCTGGCAAAGATCTGTATAGTCGAAGCTATGATATTTACAGTAGTCATGTATGGAAGTGAGAGTTGGACCATAAAGAAGGCTGAGCACCAAAGAATTGATGCTTTTGACCTGTGGTGTTGGAGGAGACTCCCTTGGACTGTAAGGAGATCAAAGCTGTCAATCCTAAAGGTAATCAACCCTGAATATTCATTACTGATGCTGAACTGAAGCTTCAATACTTTGGTCATCTGATGTGGAGAGCCAACTCTTTGGAAAAGACCCTGATGCTGGGAAAGATCGAGGGAAAGAGGAGAAGAGGGCTACAGAGGATGAGATGGTTGGATGGCATCACTGACTCAATGGACATGAGTCTGAACAAACTTCAGGAGATAGTGAAGGACAGAGAAGCCTGGCGTACTGCAGTTCATGGGTTCACAAAGAGTTGGGCACAACTTAGCAACTGAACACAGCCACAACCACATCACATTAATTAAAATAAACACCCGGGTCTCCCACATTGGAGGCAGACGCTTTAACCTCTGAGCCACCAGGGAAGCCTCAAACTACCATGGGTACTAGTATATATGAAATAGATAGCTAGTAAGGACCTACTTCATAGCACAGGGAACTCTACCTGGTGCTCCGTGGTGACCTAAATGGGAAGGAAATCCAAGGAAGAGGGGACATATGTACGTCAGTGGCAGATTCACTTTGCTATACTGCAAGAAATTCACACAAAGTGGTAAAGCAACTACAATTAAAAAAAAAATAAAGGAAGAAAAACAGTAGGATCATAAAAAACTGGATGAGAATATTAATTACCTGAATAGTTAGTCAGATATTTGGACTTAAGCAGATACCTGAAAGCATATAGGGGTTTCTGATTTCAGTTAGTTGTTTGGGGTCGTGCTTTCTTAGAGTCCATCATGTTTCTTTTGGGGGCTGGAAAAGAACCATAAGGGAAAGATTTTGGGAAAGACCTTAAAAATTAAAATAGTTATATATTGATGAAGTATAAAGCTCACTATTGTTTTAATCTTAATTATTGAGGGATTTCTTTAAGTTTCCTGGGCTCACAATATCGTTGCAGTACATTTCGTGGATACAGTATTTGCTTGTTAAGAATAACTTGATGGACATTTGGAATAAGGAAGGGTGTGAAATGCCACCCACACTCTCAATCTTTTGGTTAAAAGGGAGGATTTGGGCATGAGACCTTTTGCAGACAGAGCAAATGGAAGCATAAGAGAAGGTGCTTCCTGGTTTACAATCTAGAGCAGTTTGAGAATATTCATATAATAATAGTAACTCTGCCCTTGGAAAGCTGGTTCAGTATCCATTAGTACTCAGGGACTTTTCATTACGGGCAGCTGGGATGGCAGTTATTGAATTGATTAGATAATTTTTCATTCACCTTAAAGAAAGGTGCATTAACCTGGCCCCTGGGAGTCACAAAGCTCTATTATCCTATTTTACAGTGGAAGAGGGCAAAGCAGAGAGACCCAAGAAAAGCATCTATAATAACCATTTCTCTGCCCCCTGATACTGTATTTCGTTTCTGAAGATGAACATTTTTAAAAATTAATTTTGTGTTACAATGTGAAACTCTGCTGATGTTTGGAGGAGGAAACTCTCCATACTTGCTGGCTGGACCAAGACTGGAACAAAGCAAGACATAAACCAGTTGCTTGCTTATATCGTATTGAGCCCATACATCTTTCTGAATGTTGGTGGTAGGGGAAGTTTTAGGGCCTTATATACATACAATTTGGGGAGACATTCCTTTAGAAAAAGAATGATGAAATTGAAAAGTTTAAATTAGATGTGAAAATGACTATTTATTTAGAAAGAGAAAGGAAATCACAACACATCTCAAATTTAAAAAGACTGACAAATACCATAAACACAAGAACTTTCTGAAAAATGCTATTTTTATTAATAAACAGCCTGGTACACCTACATAATATTTCCCCCTACAGTGTTGGCTCAGTACTCTGATGATCTCTTCATATAAAAGCAGTTTTATAATAACATTTTCTCTAGCAAGAATAGAAAGATAATTCAGCCCCAATAGTGTTGATTTAATTTTTTCAGCTTCACAAACTTATATTGATAACATCTTGCACATTTTCCAGGTTGTTGTCAAATCCAGTGAGAAATCACTAAATAATTCCTTTCATATATGAGTGGCTATAGGTATATTCATTCACTTTAATACTATTAAAGTCTGTGCTCTACAAACTAACATTTGGATAAATTCTCTTTTGATCCTACTGAAAAGGAAAGACAAGGACATGGTACATTTATAATTTTCAATGCTATGTTACTGAATTTCCATTGGGGAGAACTTCTGTGTTGTCTAGACACCAATGGAACCCAATCTTGTATTTGTAATTTTACATGTTTGGTGACTAGAGTTCTTCACAGACTAGCTCCTGGCACATAAACCTTGTTTACTATTTTATATTTCTGGTATTGGGGATGGCAGGACACATTCAATTGGAAAACTGTCTCTCATCTGAAATCTTCTTGGTGCAGTGTCTGGCTGGGCTACCCTCTGTCCATGACAGGAGCATTCAGGAAGACATTCCTACATTCCTACATGGATGTGATCTCAAACTATATAAACATATCTCAAGGAAATACATATCCACTCATTTTCTCTTGAGCCAGACCCCACACATGTCTGGGGTCCCTCTGATGACCCTCCACATGAGAAGAAGTAAGATGCAGGGAGTCTGAATGGAAAGAGACAACTGCAGTTTAAATATCTTCAATTTGAAAATCACAAAAACATATAATTTTGTGAATACCTACGAGGGGATCCTATCTACCCGAGGAGCCCTGAATTAGAAGCTTTGACAGTTTTACTGTAAGTGCAGTTCACAGTGAAATGGTCTCTGTGATGGAAATGCTCTTAGGATGTGCTCACTCTCTATGACTGTGGACTGTTTACTTGAGATTCAGGCATCCTCTGATACTGAACTCTGAGTGGAAAGTGTGAGACAAGCCTCTGTCCAGTAAGGCTGGGGAATGGTCGCTATGGAGTGGAGATTGTATACGTTGATCAGAGGACTAAGGGCCCTACACCTCCGAGGTTTATGGCTTGGTGCTGGGTGCTGAGAAGACAAACAGATGTTTTTCTCGCTCTCAGAAAGTTTTGGTCTGCTTAAGGCTGAATGCATCCCTAAAAGGATGAACATGCAGTGTTTCAGAAGTAACAGGCACACATGTTGGTGGAGGAAGCAGGGAAAAGGGATTCATCACAAATGGCATCTCTGAGAAGACAGTTTGAGGTGAGCTTGGCAGGCAGGCAGGCAGGACCCATTTAATTAGCAGAAGAGGGAAAATGGTAAAAAACAACGAATGGATGGTTTTCCCCTGACCAGCTGTTGAGTAATGAATGATAAGAATCTCTGTATTAAGCACAGGCTGAGGAGAAGGAGAAAACAGAGGTTGTGAAATCCAAAGCAAGGAAAACTTTCTAGAGGAACTCCAGAGTTAGATCAAAGTGGGTGGACAAAATGTCCTTCTTTCTGAACAATAAAAGACTCGGAATAATTCAGCAGACTTTTAAAAGATGAATGAAAGAGGAACTCATAACTTTGTGATACACTTCCTGTGCAATAAGAACTGAAGGAGACCTATGGGTTAGAATTAGGTATTTCCATTCCTGCAAGTGAGGCTGCTCCCATGTTATTACAGGAGGAAACTTAAACAGGAGGACATTATATAAGGAAGCTTGGTAACAGGAAGTTAAAGTTTCTAGCAGCTTAGGGTGAGTGTTATGTATAACCAACATTAAAGCCTGGGAGATTATTCATTATTGTTTAATGGGCTACATGGAGGCTGAGTCTGTATGTCTGAGACATCATCCAATTAGGAATAAGTGTAACTGCTCTGTGTTGACACTTTATCTCAATCTGGAGTGATGTTACTGTTCAGTTCGGTCACTCAGTCATGTCCGACTCTTCATGACCCCATGGACTGCAGCACACCAGGCTTCCCTGTCCATCACCAACTCCTGGAGCTTGCTCAAACTCATGTCCATTGAGTAGGTGATGCCATCCAACCATCTCATCTTCTGTCACCCCCTTCTCAATCTTTCCTAGCATCAGAATCTTTTCTGATGAGTCAGTTGTTTACATCAGGTGGCCAAAGTACTGGAGCTTCGGCTTCATTATCAGTCCTTCCAGTGAATATTCAAGACTGATTTCCTTTAGGATTGACTGGATGGATCACCTTGCAGTCCAAGGGACTCTCAGTGTCACTGAGTTATCTGTCAAATGACTGTATCTGCAAATCCAAATACGTAAGTCCCCGAAATACAAACTTTAATTTGCAAACATTCAAAGACATGAACATGCCATCCATGATGAGAAGAAGAGAGCTACTACTCAGACATCATTGGATCATTTTTTCCAAAAGGTAGATAGATTTGAATGCAGCAAGGAATCAGAACCTGTCATTAATGTCACAGGTGAATGAAATTGCAGCCTGCCCTCCATCTGCTATTGCTGACAATCCCTCATGTCCACCTTCTCTCCACCTTCTCTGCCCCCTTCAGTCAGTAACTCTTCCTGCCTGTTCACTCAATGCCAGCCCTTGCTTACCAGCTATTGCTCGACACTACTGTGCCTTTCAAGACACTGTATGGTAAGATTAAAAATACTGCATTTTTTGTATTTCATTTTTATATATTATTTGTGTGAAAGGTATTATAAACCTACTACCATACAGTACTATAGAGCCAACTGTGTTAGTTGGGTACCTAGGCTAACTTTGTTGGACTTACGAATAAATTGGACTTAGAAATGTGCTCTTGGAATGGAACTTGTTTCTATGTAGGAGACTTATGTATGTCAAGTGATATGGGGAAAGATTTTTTTTAATTAATTAATTTTAGTTGGAGGCTAATTATTTTACAGTATTGTGGTGGTTTTTGCCGTACATTGACATGAATTAAAGTATGGGTATTTACTTAATTACTTTTGTTCTTGAGCACAGTTTATTTCCTTCAGCCTGGACTAGATTATTTGTTCATGAAGTCAGATTCTGGTCATCACTGTATTCTTAGTGCTTATCATAGCCTGGCATTTCATAGATGCTCAATGAATCCTTGTTGATAAATGTATATGTGTGAAGTGAAAGTAGTGTCACAGGTGATAGGTGTAATAATCATCAATTTAACTAAATATTTTCCTTATTTGCTGCATAGTTTACTTCTAACAAGAATGTAAGGAATTAAATACAGAAGTTATAGGACGATAAACTGGGCTAATATGAATCAGGCTGTTGATATTGCTTAAAGTGCTTAAAAATTGGCTTCTTTATCCCTAATAAGGATTTGCTAAAAAAGAGAAACAGGCAAAAAGTTGAGAACCATAATAAATACACATAAAAGGTACTAGCTTTGTTTTGGATGCAAGGCTCCTTGTTCTTCACATAAAATGCATTCCACATTGTGTCTGCATTTGTCCTTGTTTAGAGCATCTGCAGATACATCAGTTAAAGCAGATGGAAACACAGTATCATCATCAAGAGAACACAAACAACTTTTCTTGCTAATTTTATGGTTGTGTGTAACTTTTAAATTCAAAGCTTCTCTTCTGTCATTATTATGGTTTTAAAATAAAACACTGTAGGAATCAGTATCACAGAAAATTATGCCACTTTATGATTTTGACTCTTAAATAATCTAATAAAATATTCTTCAAAGGTACTCACACGTAGTAAACAGCTGCCATCTATGGGGTTGCACAGAGTCAGACACGACTGAAGCAACTTAGCAGCAGCAGCGGCAGGCGATATACTGTTTTCTCTGGATGATTAAGTCAAGGATTTTACCTATAAGTCTACTTTCATGAATGGAGGATGTAGGCATGTAAAAATAAAACTTTGCTATATTTTATTAGATAGTGATTTAAGATGTTTGGGTGAAAGCTACTATGAGAAAAGGTTAGCCTTAAACTATATTAAAATAAGAAAATAAAAACAATTTTAGGTAGACTGTAATTCATAACATGTGAAGTCAAGTAGGCAGATGATACCACTCTAATGGCAGAAAGTGAAGAGGAACTAAAGAGTCTCTTAATGAGGGTGAAGGAGGAAAGTGAATGAGCCAGCATAAAACTAAACATTAAAAAATACTAAGATCATAGCATCCGGCCCCATTTAGTTCAGTTCAGTTCAGTTGCTTCGTTGTGTCCAACTCTTCACGACCCCCTGAACTGCAGCACACCAGACCTCCCTGTCCATCACCAACTCCCAGAGTTCACTCAGACTCATGTCCATCGAGTCAGTGATGCCATCCAGCCATCTCATCCTCTGTCGTCTCCTTCTCCTTCTGCCCCCAACCCTCCCAGCATCAGGGTCTTTTCCAATGAGTCAACTGTTCACATGAGGTGGCCAAGTATTGGAGATTCAGCCTCAGCATCAGTCCTTCAAATGAATACCTAGGACTGGTCTCCTATAGGATGGACTGGTTGGATCTCCTTTCAGTCCAAGGGACTCTGAAGAGTCTTCTCTAACACCACAGTTCAAAAGCATCAATTCTTTGGCACTCAGCTTTCTTCACAGTCCAATTCTCACATCCATACATGACCACTGGAAAAACCATAGCCTTGACTAGACGGACCTTCCCTGGTAATGTCTCCACTTTTGAATATGCTATCTAGGTTGGTCATAACTTTTCTTCCAAGGAGTAAGCGTATTTTAATTTCATGGCTGCAGTCACCATCTGCAGTGATTTTGGAGCCCCCCAAAATAAAGTCTGACACTGTTTCCACTGTTTCCCCATCTCTTTGCCATGAAGTGATGGGACCAGATGCCATGATCTTCATTTTCTGAATGTTGAGCTTTAAGCCAACTTTTTCACTCTCCTCTTTCACTTTTATCAAGAGGCTTTTGAGTTCCTTTTTACTTTCTGCCATAAGGGTGGTGTCATTTGCATATCTGAGGTTATTGAGATTTCTCCCGGCAATCTTGATTCCAGCTTGTGGTTCTTCCAGCCCAGCGTTTCTCATGATGCACTCTGTATAGAAGGTAAATAAGCAGGGTGACAATATACAGCCTTGATGTACTCCTTTTCCTATTTGGAACCAGTCTGTTGTTCCATGTCCAGTTCTAACTGTTGCTTCCTGGCCTGCATATAGGTTTCTTAAGAGGCAGGTCAAGTGGTCTGGTATTCCTATCTCTTTCAGAATTTTCCACAGTTTATTATGATCCACCCAGTCAAAGGCTTTGGCATAGTCAAGAAAGCAGAAGTAGATATTTTTATGGAACTCTCTTGCTTTTTTGATGATCCAGCAGATGTTGGCAATTTGATCTCTGGTTCCTCTGCCTTTTCTAAAACCAGCTTGAATATCTGGAAGTTCTGATGGCAAATAGAAGGAGAAAATGTGGAAGTAGTGACCAATTTCCTCTTCTTGGGTTCCAAAATCATTGAGGATGGTGACTGCAGCCATGAAATTAGAAGATGATTGCTTCTTGGCAGGAAAGTGATGACAAACCTAGGCAGTGTGTTGAAAAGCAGAGACGTGCCTCTGCCAACAAAGGTCCCTATAGTCAAGGCTATGATCTTCCCAGTGATCATGTACGGCTGTGACAGCTAGACTATAAAGAAGGCAGAAGGTGAAAGAATCGATGCTTTTGAAATGTAGTGCTGGGTAAGACTCCTGAAAGTCCTTTGGACAGCAAGGAGATCAAACTAGTTAATCTTAAGGGAAATCAACCGTGAATATTCCCTGGAAGGACTGATGCTGAAGCTGAAGCTCCAGTATTTTGGTCACTTGATGTGAACAGAAGACTCACTAAAAAAGTCCCTGATACTGGGAAAAGCTGAGTGCAGAAGGAGAAAAGGGTGTCAGAGTATGAGATGGCTGGATGGCATCACTGATGTGATGAATATGAACTTGGGCAAATTTTGGGAGATGGTGAGGGAGATGGAGGCCTTGTGTGTTGCAGTCTGTGGGGTCACAAAGAGTTGGACACAAAACAACTACAAAGAAACAATTCATAACAACTTTTCTAAGTTAGCTATATTTAATAAAGAGTGAAAAAGTTGGCTTAAAATTCAACATTCAGAAAACTAAGATCATGGCATCTGGTCCCATCATTTCATGGGAAATAGATGGGGAAACAGTGGAAACAGTGTCAGATTTTATTTTTGGGGGCTTCAAAATCACTGCAGATGGTGATTGCAGCCATGAAATTAAAAGACATTTACTCCTTGGAAAGAAAGTTATGACCAACCTAGATAGCATATTCAAAAGCAGAGACATTACTTTGCCAACAAAGGTCCACCTAGTCAAGGCTATGGTTTTTCCTGTGGTCATGTATGGATGTGAGAGTTGGACTGTGAAGAAAGCTGAGGGCCAAAGAATTGATGCTTTTGACGTGGGTGTTGGAGAAGATGCTTGAGAGTCCCTTGGACTGCAAGGAAATTCAACCAGTCCATTCTAAAGGAGATTGGTCCTGGGTGTTCTTTGGAAGGACTGATGCTAAAGTTGAAACTCCAATACTTTAGCCACCTCATGTGAAGAGTTGACTCATTGGAACAGATTCTGATGCTGGGAGGGCTTGGGGGCAGGAGGAGAAGGGAACGACAGAGGATGAGGTGGCTGGATGGCATTACCGACTCGATGGACATGAATTTGAGTGAACTCTGGGAGTTGGTGATGGACAGGGAGGCCTGGCGTGCTGGGATTCATGGGGTCACAAAGAGTTGGACACGACTGAGCGACTGAACTGAACTGAATAAATAGTTTTATTTCAATGCAAATTAAGTCAGATAAAAACAATACTAATGTGTCAAGTAAAAAATTCAGATTTCAGTCTTTGAACTGATCCACTGTATGTGGATAGTTTTATTTTTTCATGTATTCATTTTAGTCAACATTTTGGATTGTTCAGATAGTCAAATGCAACAGTTGAGAAATGCCAGCACATAATGCACCCACTAAAAGGAAATCGCTGTGCAAGAGGATATATGACAAGTGGGTTTTAGCACAGAATGTGGGAACTTTGGTTTTCTTTCCTGGATATGTTTTCATCTCTCCTGAAGTCAGCTAAAATCTATTCTATTCTTATGGAGATTCTGCTTAGAAAATGTTAACAAAGATCATGATGTCAAATTGCTTTTGAAATCTAGGCATTTGAATGTGTACTATGACCAAATATATACTTAGGCTTTATCTTAGAAGAAACCCAACTCCTTTTATCTGCAGCTTCTAACAATGCAGCCATCTGGCCATGTGGTGATGAAAGGATCTCTTAATTTGGTGGTTTAAAATGCTGATCGACAAATCTTTCAAAATAAAAATTGCCTCCTTTCTTCCTCAACCAAAAGACTTCTGCTAGATTCAGGATCCAGGACCACAGTTACCTTTTAAGGAATGTGCCTTTTCCCCTGATTAGTCCTTAGGTTGATGATAACTAAAACGGCAATTTATATATCAACGTTGTCAAGCCACAGAGCAGTCAGACATTCTAGAACATACTTGACTGTTTGGAATGATACTGCACGTGTATCCAGTTATTGTTTTGAAATGATTACAGCAATCACACAAAATAAAATATGAAGTTTTATTTACCTTGAGACTGTCAAATTTTCCTCTATTTTCATTGTCAATATTTTTTTTTAATAACTTTGAAATGCTGTTGGAGGGTAGCTATTCAAGTAAAAGGCATAGACTTCCAAGCAATGATAGGCATTTTAACTAGCCATACATCAGGCCAATTTTATTGCTAACCTAAAAAATAAATGAAAAATAAGGATGCTAGTCTAGAGTAATTATTCATTGTCCCAAAATTTTTGTTGTTTTAAAGACAATTCTTTTGGAGTATGAGGATAAATTTAAATATAATGTCTGATATACATTTACCAGATAAAGAACACATGATATTTATTTTAGATTTCCATTTCAGTTCAGTTCAGTTCAGTTGCTCAGTCCTGTCTGACTCTTTGCGACCCCATGAATCGCAGTATGCCAGGCCTCCCTGTCCATCACCAACTCCTGGAGTTCACTCAGACTCACGTCCATTGAGTCCGTGATGCCATCCAGCCATCTCATCCTCGGTCGTCTCCTTCTCCTCCTGCCCCCAATCCCTCCCAGCATCAGGGTCTTTTCCAATGAGTCAACTCTTCGCCTAAAACATATGTTTTATTGAGATATAAATGGACATGACTTATCCATGTAGAATGCATGCTTCTATGGCTTATCATATATTCACAATCATGTGCAATCATCACCACAGTAAATTTTAGAATATTTTTACCATCCACAAAAGGAAATGTACTATTAGCAGTCAATCTTTATTTCTCCCCAGGTATTCTCCCTCTAGCCCTATACAATCACTCATTTTCTTTATATCTATATATTTACCTGTTTTGGACATTTCAGTTCAGTTCAGTTCAGTCACTCAGTCATGTCTGACTCTTTGCACCCCATGAATCACAGCACACCAAGCCTCCCTGTCCATCACCAACTCCCGGAGTTCACTCAGACTCATGTCCATCGAGTCAGTGATGCCATCCAGCCATCTCATCCTCGATCATCCCCTTCTCCTCCTGCCCTCAATCCCTCCCAGCATCAGAGTCTTTTCCAATGAGTCAACTCCACATCAGGTGGCCAGAGTACTGGAGATTCAGTTTTAGCATCAGTCCTTCCAAAGATCAGCCCTTCTCCTTCAGAATGGACTGGTTGGATCTCCTTGCAGTCCAAGGGACTCTCAAGAGTCTTCTCCAACACCACACTTCAAAAGCATCCATTCTTCAGTGCTCAGCTTTCCTCACAGTCCAACTCTCACATCCATACATGACCACAGGAAAAACAATAGCCTTGACTAGATGGACGTTTGTTGGTAAAGTAATGTCTCTGGTTTTGAATATGCTATCTAGGTTGGTCATAACTTTTCTTCCAAGGAGTAAGCGTATTTTAATTTCATGGCTGCAGTCACCATCTGCAGTGATTTTGAAGCCCCCCAAAATAAAGTATGACAATGTTTCCACTGTTTCCCCATCTCTGCCACGAAGTGATGGGACCAGATGTCATGATCTTAGGCTTCTGAGTGTTGAGTTTTAAGCCAACTTTTCACTCTCCTCTTTCACTTTCATCAAGAGGCTTTTTAGCTCCTCTTCACTTTCTGCCATAAGGGTGGTGTCATCTGCATATCTGAGGTTACTGAGATTTCTCCCGGCAATCTTGATTCCAGCTTGTGGTTCTTCCAGCCTACTGTTTCTCATGATGTACTCTGCATATAAGTTAAATAAGCAGGGTGACAATATACAGCCTTGATGTACTCCTTTTCCTATTTGGGACCAGTCTGTTGTTCCATGTCCAGTTCTAATTGTTGCTTCCTGACCTGCATATAGGTTTCTCAAGAGGCAAGTCAGGTGGTCTGGGATTCCTATCTCTTTCAGAATTTTCCACAGTTTCTTGTGATCCACACAGTCAAAGGCTTTGGATAGTCAATAAAGCAGAAATCGATGTTTTTCTGGAAGTCTTTTGCTTTTTCCATGATCCAGCAGATGTTGGCAATTTGATCTCTGGTTCCCCTGCCTTTTCTAAAACCAGCTTGAACATCTGGAAGTTCACGGTTCACGTATTGCTGAGGCCTGGCTTGGAGAATTTTGAGCATTACTTTACTAGCATGTGAGATGAGTGCAATTATTTTTCCATGATCCAGCAGATGTTGGCAATTTGATCTCTGGTTCCCCTGCCTTTTCTAAAACCAGCTTGAACATCTGGAAGTTCACGGTTCACGTATTGCTGAGGCCTGGCTTGGAGAATTTTGAGCATTACTTTACTAGCATGTGAGATGAGTGCAATTGTGTGTTAGTTTGAGCATTCTTTGCAGCCAAAGATGGAGAAGCAGAGACACAGAAGTAGAGGATAAATGTATGAACACCAAGGGAGTGGGGGTGGGATGAATCCAGAGATTGGGATTGACATATATACACTATTGATACTATGTGTAAAGTAGATTGCTAATAAGAACCTACTGCATAGCATAGGCAACTCTACTCAATACCCTGTGGTGATCTAAATGTGAAAAAATTCCAAAACAGAGGGAATATATGTATACATATAGTTGATTCACTTTGCTATACAGTAGAAACTAACACAACATTGTAAAGCAACTATAAGGCAATACTTTTTTTAAATTAGCTAAAGAAAATGCATTTGATTAAAAAAAGTCATATTATTAATAAAAAAAGTCATTCTTAGAGTCCCAGAAATTTTTCCTGAAGAATTTCTTCTCTGGAGTTTTGATAAAGCAGAATAAATACTTGTGATTAAAGAAAGAAGAACATAAATTTTTTTAATAAACTTTTCTTTCTCTATTTGGAATCTAACATATACAAGAACTGTGTCTTACCATATTTTTCATTCTATAAGACATTTTATTAAGAAATGCCTTCATTCTTTTTCTCAGAGGCATTTATGACTTATTTATCTAAATACCTCCAAGTGCTACAGGTGATATTGTTATCACATGCCATAAAACCAGTGGGTGATTGCAACAGAGATGAAATTGGGAAACAACTACACATAGCGAGAGTAAAAAGATTATAATTTGCAGAAGAAATGTAGACATGTTAAAAACATCAACCACTGCTTAACCAGCATCACTTACGAAGTTCCTTAACATGAATAGGGCTGTTTGAGCGAACTTATATGAATCTGTAGGCAAATAGACTCTATTCTTAGAAATAAATACCTTTGATGAGAATGAGAAAACATAGACTGTTATACATACTTATCACCCCATTGAATCCAATGCATGATTTCAATTTCTAAGTATAGCATATGAAAGCATATACAGGGTAGCTTTATTTTAAAACATTTAAAAAACCAGCTGAGAATGCGCTTTTCATCAATGTTGAAAAGCTGACCACTTAACTGACAAAAATTTTCCTTCAGGCATGATAAGAATATTGAGTTTTGACTATAGCATGAAATGAATGCAATAGAAATGCATTAGATGATATGCGTTAGAACAAAATGCAATAGATAAACTGAACATAAACTGAACGAAAATACTGCATAGCTTTAAATTTTGTAGAATTTTTTGTTTTAACTCTTTAAAATTCTATTAACGTTATTTTTAGTTTTCACCTGTAAAGTGACAAAGTCACCTTTTCCTCTTTTAAAAGTCATAAATATTTGTACAAAGAAATGTAAAAAGTGTAGAATTTGGATGTTTGTAGCCTGAACAGCTCAATTATTTTAGAACAGATGAAAGGACGTTTAAATACTTACAATCACTGGGAATAAATGATAGTGAACCTAATTTTAAAATACAAATAATCTAAACTAGATCTCTAACTAGCATCTCTCATATTACGTGATAGCCAAACTAAGAAATAACTCCAAGCTTTACCTCTCCTGGATGCCTTAGGTATATTTGAGCAAACACTTTGTTCAGTTCAGTTCAGTCGCTCAGTCGTGTCCGACTCTTTGCGACCCCATGAATTGCAGCATGCCAGGCCTCCCTGTCCATTACCAACTCCAAATAGCTGTGAAAAGAAGAGAAGCGAAAAGGCAAGGAGAAAAGGAAAGATATAAGCATCTGAACGCAGAGTTCCAAAGAATAGCAAGAAGAGATAAGAAAGCCTTCATCGGTGATCAATGCAAAGAAATAGAGGAAAACAACAGAATGGGAAAGACTAGAGATCTCTTCAAGAAAATTAGAGATACCAAGGGAACATTTCATGCAAAGATGGGCTCGATAAAGGACAGAAATGGTATGGACCTAACAGAAGCAGAAGATACTAAGAAGAGGTGGCAAGAATACACAGAAGAACTGTACAAAAAGGATCTTCATGACCTGGATAATCACGATGGTGTGATCACTCATCTAGAGCCAGACATCTTGGAATGTGAAGTCAAGTGGGCCTTAGAAAGTATCACTACGAACAAAGCTAGTGGAGGTGATGGAATTCCAGTTGAGCTATTTCAAATCCTGAAAGATGATGCTGTGAAAGTGCTGCACTCAGTATGCCAGCAAATTTGGAAAACTCAGCAGTGGCCACAGGACTGGAAAAGGTCAGCTTCCAATCCCAAAGTAAGGCAATGCCAAAGAATGCTCAAACTACCACAGAATTGCACTCATCTCACATGCTAGTAAAGTAATGCTTCAAAATTCTCCAAGCCAGGCTTCAGCAATATGTGAACTGTGAACTCCCTGATGTTCAAGCTGGTTTTAGAAAAGGCAGAGGAACCAGAGATCAAATTGCCAACATCTGCTGGATCATGGAAAAAGCAA